>VYXH01004498.1:184913-307664 GCA_013397275.1 Burhinus bistriatus | reverse complement strand
AAAAAAAAAAAAAAAAAATCAAAATTTTTCATGCCACGAGGCGCTTACTGCCCTGCTGAGACCTACAACAACATGATGAGAGGTGGCTTACCCCTGCTTCCCTCCAGGAGGAGGATGTGCAGCACTGGGTTCCCTTTGGCCTCGCCTGGGTTGGAATAACCACGCACTCTCCCTCCCCTTTCTGAACACGACTGGAAATGGAGATCACAATCTACAGCTAGCGTTATATGTGTTAGGTTTGTATTATCTTCCACTTCATGTCAAAATAACTGGTTCGGCTGGCAAAAGTAGAGAAAAGATTTTTTAAGTTGAGGGATAGACAACTGATGCAGATGAACAGTGCTCTTCAAGCGTGTCATTTCAAAGCCCACTCCTTCAAATAAAAGATAGCAGCTATCGACATGCACAAACACGCACACACAAACGTTTTCAGTCATCTGAGCTTACACCAAGTACTTTTTTCTCTAAATGGAGATGCCTGGCACTTAGCAGGTATCCTTCAGCGGGAAGGCCCCCAGTCCCTGTCCCGCTTTGGCTTTCCTTCCTGGCAGAGCGAGGTTTCCCTGCGGGTCCGTGCTGCAGCGAGAGGTGAGCAGTTGGCACCCGTGGCCCTGTTGCTGGTCCAGTCTGTACTTCTTGTTAACAGGGATCCTGACGTCTGTGCCAACAGGTGTATTTCTGAAATCAGAAATCTGTGGGTGATGTAGAGTCGTGGGGAAGGACTACAGACTCATCAGCATTTGCCCAAAATCTGAGCAGACTCACAAGAAACTTCAAGTTTACCCAATATCATTCATGTGAAATTCTGTGTTTGCTACTAAACGCATTTTCTGAATACCATTTTCATGCATTTTTCACAAGGTCAGTGTCTGCTCTGCAAGAGGAGGGAAAGCATCAGACCAGTTGCCCCCAGAGCTGCTGCTGATCTGGTGTCCCTCCAGTGGAAGTGAGCCCGGGACCAGCTCTTCGCTTTCCAAGGGGTGACCACTGTTCGTTTGCTCCCCTTCAGTAAGGTCACTCCAGGTAAAAACTGCTGAGGTTCTGTCTTCCTGCTGAGTGGAAGACCCGAAGACTTGCAGCCACATGCCAAAGGGAGACTGAAATCAGAAACCTTGTCCTCAGCACATGGAAATGCCCAAACATGAAACCTGGCTGTTTTCTGAAGGGTCATTCTTGGGTGGTGCAGTAAGCAGCATTACTACAGGGCCACCAGAAAGGCTGGTGTACTGTGTTTCTAAACTCACTGAAAAACAAAAAAAGAAAACCAATTAATCTTCTCATCATCTTTTGCTGTGCACATCTTCTCATTTCACTAAATCCAGTGGCAGATGTGCAAATTAATATTGGATCAAAACCTTAACAACTGTTTAATTTTTAAGGGTTTTTTCCATTCTTTCCTTGAATGTTTTTTCCATTAAGTATTCTAGATGAAGCAGCTATTACAGGGTACTGTAGTAATTATTTGGGATATAATGTATTTGATGTGGATTTTGGAGACAATTGTGTGCTTAAGCACTGAACTGCGGAGAAGAACATTTCACTGTTTGATGGTGGGGGAAGAGACGGGCTCTCGCGTGTTTTTGAAAGTAACAGAGGGCCACAGCCCAGCCCCGGCCAAGCTGAATGACCACACTGCTGAGTTGTTTCTGAAAGGCTTCAGATGGGAATTCGCTCACGCTGGGCTACAGCAGAGGCAGAGGTCCTCTGCAGCTCCCCCACCACAATGCTGGGACGCATCTGCTGTGCTCTGGGTGCGACAAACTGATGAGGGCCTGTGAGACCTGTCTCAGTTACTCCTTGGAGAGCACAATGCCTATGACTTCGTTATTCTCTATACCTTTGCCATCCACCTACTGTTATGTCCTGCCTTTTTAACAGCCAACCTTTCAGGGTGTTTATTACAAACCAGCCTTGGCGTAACAGGGCGTAGCCTGGCTCACCACTGGCTGCTGCCACAATGTCATGGTGACAAAAATACTGCTCTCCTGTAAGACATAACAGCCAGTGAGACTTTTTAGTTCTGCAGCTGGTAGATGCATGCCAGCAGAGGTGCACAGCAGTCTGCGGACTCCTTTCGCCTTCACAGTCCCTCTACAGCCAACAGGGTGATGCTTCTGCAGGGCTGTGCTGCACAGAGCAGAATTCGGCATGAGCGAGGTGAGGATCGTGTTTCTGAAGGTATTCGTGATTCTTGATACACAAAGATTCGCAGTGTGAATAAACAGGTATTATCGTAATTGCTCTCACCGAAGAATCTTGGAAACTGCCAGGTTAACCCTAAAATGCATAGGATTAAACAAACTAGTGCTTTGTAACAACTGTATGTGTGACCAGAGAGGTGACACATGCAACAGTCTTTTGGGGGCAGGCTCATTTCTCTCAGGGCTGGTGAGGTTTCCATCTCTTCAAAACTGAAATAAAACTAAGGCAGGAAGGTCTCTAAAAAAATGGCATCCTTGTTACCTTGCATGCAGTTTTTGCTACATGCACAGTTTTTGCTACGTGCACAAACTTGCAGTGTAAATCCTTACCCAAGGGTGATTCTGATTTATACTGGTGGGCGAGCGAGGAGAATCAGGCCTGACACTGGGTTGCTGAGCTGCATAGCTTTCACTGCTTTCATCCAGAGAGTGTTTCAAAGTGCTTATAATAAAAAGCCAGCTCCCTTTTCACAGATCAGTGCTCTGATTTACTACCTCAAGCACCCTGGAGAAACCTGGGATGACGATAGTGATGATTGTGGTCCTTCTCTGCCATAGGCCTGGTCGATTCCTTTTTCTTCTTATTTCCCCTCAAGGGGCTTTGGGAACTATTTTGCATTTTCCAGCAAAACTGTTTCTTGTAAATGTTAACATGATAGTGTCTTTAAACAATTACTAAAAAATAAGTGCAGGGCAGATGCCAAGCAGGTATACATCCACCTGACTGCTTAATGTCCACTTATTCCACTCTAACAAGTTAAGGAATGGAGAAAGGGCAGAAATCACTACGTCTTCATTTCTGCCCGTCTGATTGCAGCACAGCCTTTTCTGCTTGCAGATATCTGCACAGCAAGTTACAGCAGTTCCATTTTTAGACAAGCAGAGCCTAATGAGCTGAGTGTGAGATTGGAAAGCTGGTCGTTAAAGCTTATAAGTAATTGGCTAGATTTTTCTGCTGGTGCAATTTGTCCCAGATCTATCAAATTTATATCATCTTCAGGGCACCAAATGAAGTATAGAGCTGTAATTCCCCTGAACCTTTAGCATAAAAATCTGTATACACCATGGAAATTCTGGACAAAAAAAATTACCACTGGGAAAAAGACATGGAGTTAAGAAACTGAGACATTGCAATAGAGTATTGTGGTGGCACCTTCAACCACAGACAACCAGCTTACTAATAGAAATAACCTTGCTCTGCTTGGAGAAAGGGTATGTTCATATTTCCACCTGGCTCATGTGACCAGTCGTTAGTCAATGTAGATCATCTGCAAATTTTGCTCCCTGTGTGTTAGGCTTTTCTAAAGAGCAGAATCTCCTGCAGCCTCTCAGATTGAATTGCAAAGTATGGCAGTACAGTCATGTTGACTGGAATGACCTCTGCTTTGAAAGGGAAAGAGGTAATTGGGTTTCCAAATTCAAAGCTGCATCTAACATCAGTCAGTTGTCAAATTTCATTAACTCTCACACCCTGGGTTCCAGGAAGATTGACTGTACATGCCTTTATGGTTGGGAAAGCACTGAAACTCTGACAAGCCTTGATAACCAAAGTTGCTCGAGAGAATGTCTTTAATAAATGCTGGCTCACTTTTCTCTATGGCCCAGATTTCTTCAAGTAAAGCTATTATCCCATGCTATAAATATGTATATATATAAAATAAAAATATATACCTATAAGTATATATGGAGAGATATATATCACTCTAGATATATTTTTATATATATACACACACACACACACATACATACGTGTGTGTATATATACATTTAAAAAAATGCCTAGACTTTCAAAGTCCCTCCCGAAAGGGAAGCCTCCTAAAATTTGCCAGAGGAATGGACCCACCACACTGATTCCATCGTGGAGCAGCAATGTTTAGTACGCAGAAAGAGCCAGAGGCATGGGTGTGTTAAAAACATGCTAAAAATACTGCTTGGGCTTAAAAGCATGCATCACAGAGGGGGCAGATATTTGCAAAACCAGTTACTGTCATTCTAATGAGGAAATTCTTCCACCTTTAATTCTTTAACCCATGTAAGGGATCTAATTGGAGCATATGCATAAATTACTCCAATGTGGCAGCATTTCCTACTTGCTATATTGTTTCGTTACCAGCAACTGCTTAAAAAAAAACCTGGCGATGTTTTACACTGGGGTGAGCAAACGACCTTGAGTAGGTTTGTCCATAATGAAAGGAGCAGTAATGGTGACACTAATATGACATTTGCTACTGTGTCTTTCCAAGCTCTGCTGAACACTGCCAGGCATCTATTACAATGAAGTGGATTGCCAGGTCCTCTCTTATGTACCAAACGTAATGATGACCTCTGCTCGTAATGTTAACATAGCGAGGTCTTTTATCAATATGAAAGTCTTTATCAGGTTTCTTATCACTAACTGTTCCAATATAACTCCTGTTTCCATGATAGCTGCAAGGCTTTTTACGTAGTGTGTACAGTGAAATGTATTTCCTAGACACACACCTTGTTTCCCCTGAAATTATGGAACGAGATACCTTGGGCCAGGAATAAAAATAATTCGAGATTTAGGAATGAGAACACTAGTGTCAACTTCAGAATCTGGATTAATTAGCCGGTTTCTAACAGTGTAAGTAGTCTGTTGTCATGAACCTGAAGCTGTCTTTATTTTCTGTAGCAAATACTCAGAACAAAAATTTAGTAAAGGGTAAATATTATCACAGAAAACAAATGACAGGATGTTTTCAGTTTCCTACTGCCTCAGTGCTGCTATCTAAATATGGATAGCTCTGTTCTTGGAAGAGTGCTGGGTTCCAACAAGAGACATTCACTGCTGATGTTGGACATCTATGGTCCTCAAACAACTGCTGAAGTTCTGAGTGTGGAAATCAGGTGATCAAAAAATATGTCTTTTCATTCTCTAAAACAAGAATTACCCATTAAGAAACCTTAGTCCCTGTTCAATATCCTTGCATAATTTGTTGGGACTCTAAAAATTATAGTATAAGTTTGTAGACTTAGTAGTCTACAAAAATTCATACTAGAAGGAAATGCAATTACTCCCAGCTTTGTTTGATGTGATAAGTAAGATCACTAGATCTTTGGTAAACATCTGACTTCTTCCATTTTTTATTAATATCACATCTTCATATTCTTATATCAAGAATCAATTTAATTCATTATTATACCAACCACAGTGATTGTTCATCCTCCTTCACCTCCCTGTAGCTCCCACAAGAAGCTAAAGTCAACCAGCCTATCACATATATACTTAACATAAGTAGCTCGTTGGAACAGTAGATCTATAATTTTTATGTGCTCCATTTATGTCACTAAAAGTCTTAGAAACTCAGTTGTACACATTGTATACTTGGTTGTACACATGCCAGCAGTCCAGAACTCATTTTAGATTATAGTTAGTTGTGCTCCTTTATGGCAACGACTGCCTTTTTTTCCCTCCTATCATCCATTCTTTACCAAAAATTGTGATTTCACTTTTGACGTCCTGGTTGTTACTTATAGAAATATTCTGAAGGTTCATGTAAGCTAAAGTACATTTGAAACAATCAATCTAGTTAAAAACAGGGCAAGTACCGTTTTTCTAGTAACTGCTGTACTGCATTACATTTGTCCTTTAGCCTTTTAAATCCCAAGATCTTCTTACAAGAAAAAAAGTCATAACTTGAAATAAGTTCATGATTAAGATATTCATTATAAATTCCATACACATTGGTTGTTTGCAATGATTTTTTTTTTCCACTTGTTCCTCAGGCAGTAACAGTAAATTAATGTGTTTGTGACATTTTTTCTATTCTAACGTTGAATGAGACTCATACCATATATTGCATTATAAATACTGACTTATATTAAGTCCCATGTGTGTCTCTCATGTAGAAATGAAATAGACAGTATAGTCATTATTCAACTTAATTTGCAATATTTATTACCCTTGGTGGATATGAATGTGTTCGTTACATACGCAATAAATGACCTCTGGGTTTCAGAGATATGTATTATGTTAGGAAAAACTTGCAAGAAGTAAATAATACCCTTCCCTTTCTTTCTGTGAAGCTGCTATTTCTACAGTGCTGCTATTGTGTCCTGTATCTAAATTGAATTTTTGCTAAACTGAAGGAGATCTTGCTCATGTTACGGTGTGAAACACGGGTACTTGTGTAAATGCGGTGAAAAAAGTGCAACCATGTGACTTGCCCTGATGACACTCAGAGAAAAATGCCTATAAGGACCAGCTGTAGAGTAAACGTGACAGAATCTCGCGTAGTGTAAAAGCTGACTTGTCCTTAGGATAAGAAAGAAGCAACAGAGTTCGGTACCACTCACAGCCGGGTGGTTAGCCTGCTCTGTCGGCCGATACCCAGAACAAAGCTCTTTGCACAGGCATGACCGTAACATCAGACTATCACGTCCTTTATCATCACGGATTGGAGAACACAGGAAAAGCAGAAGAATTAGGCAACTTCCCTAGTGTTTCCTGTTATTGGAAGCTGTATTCTTGTAGTGGTCAGAGCTAAAGTTCCTTACCCAAAGGTTTAGACCAAAAATGTCAGATGATTAGTTTATGTGTAAGACTTTGTATTCAACATTCATAATCTGTAGGCTGCCGATGATCATTTGGAGAAACTTGTAGATCCAGTTTGAACTTTCCTAATCTAAATGGCTCCGTCTGTGCTCCGGCCCCAAAGGCCACTGGTGCCAGCACAAGGATTTTGCAATGGTTTCGCTGGGCAGTGGAGAAGCTTTTCCTGTCCTCCACAGCAGGTCTGCTAGGATTGTTACTCCCCTTGCTGGCCGGCGCGTTTGCTCCTCTGCAGCACGTGGGATGCAGCCCTGCCTCTTCACCGAGGAGACCCAATTCATTTGTGTTCATGAATTCTAGCAGGATTTGCAAACTTTATACCTCTTCTGACTAGTGAAGAACTAGTACTAAGCTTCCCCCAATAAATATGAGGAGAAAGAAAATATTATTATTTTCACTTCACAGCAGAAAATAAAGTGATAAAGTGACTTACCTGAGATCTCGTGGGAAGTCTGTGGCAGACTGAGAACGTAGATCCAAGTCTTTGATGGGGCATCTCTAGTGACCCCATTACTAGAATAAGATTTCCTTTTGCACTGAGTATTAGCCTGAGTAAAATAAAATTCTACTTGCATTACCTGCGTTTTGCTGATGAGAAAACTGAGGTGAAGAGCAGAGGAGTTATTACGAGATCACCAGTGCACTCGTTGCAGATCTGGCACTCACATTCAAGTCTGTCTGTTCCCCACTGGTGCACCAAACACCAGCCAAAAGGTTGTCTCCGGTCCAGAGCTGCAGCTGATCCAAAATTGCATTGGGAAGTCTTACAGTTTATCACTACAGGAGCCTATCAATGGCAAAGCAAATTTTGAGACATCACCTTCCAGAATTGCTTTAAAACTCTTTGTGCAGTGAATTGTGCTATTTGGGAGTGGGGTGTAATGAACTAAATGCTGAATACTTGTCATCCTTATACAAATACTCTGGTCTGAGACTAATTTCCTTAAAGCAATGTGAATTTTTCCAACAGTATCATAGAATTTTGAATAGGACTCTGAGTTGGCAGCTTTTGTTTTTATCAGCTGCTTCTTTTCTTTTATTAATAAATCTCAGATAGAGATGTTTGTATTCTACAAAGCAGTTGAGCTCTTTTGTGCTGTTGAACTCTCCAGCCAGAGCTGATGTGAGTGGAAAGACCCTCCTCCTTTCCCCACTAATTCACCTCCCATGTGATTAATGCGGGAATTGGTTTAATCATCTAAATGTCTTCTTTACCCCACTTCTCAACACTCCAGTGCTGGTTCTGTAACTACATCTCCTGGCAAATTATTGCATTCCTAACTAACCTGGATACACCATTGGAAACCTTTAATCATGTGCACTGCAGTTGCAATGCACCTGCCCTTAACTTCTTGTCATTATCGTGTACTAAAGTACAATCAGGGTACTTTAAATAGCCTTTCTCCTTTTTTGAAATACCTGCCCACACGCGTATTTTCTCTGAGCTTTCCATGCTAATTTCCCCCGCATTTCTCTGGAGTAAGTTTAATTTTTATACTTTTCTTTACCCTTTAAAACTCCTTTTTAAAACCTCTCCTTCCTCAGTTGTCTTCCATACACTTCACTCTGGTTTTACAGTGGATTATACAATGTATCTAGCTAAAAAAAAAATATTCTAGTATTATTCAGAAAGCTCGTGCTTGCGTCTAGACCATCAAACAAAACGTAATGATGTCCCCAGATGCTTGTTGCTGAAGTCTTGGGAAAGCTCCCTTCTTGCTGGGCGCTCTGCATCTCTGCAGGCCTCATCGCCCACTTGGTTCCCTTGCTGTTGTTGTTGGCTCGTAGGAAAAGTGTTGGATCCTCTTATGAAATATGAAAGTCTTTCTAGATAAGAATATGTTGTGCAAGAAAGGCACAAGAAGTTATCCTCATCTCTCATTGTTTCCTTAACCTCAAGCTCAAACTTTTTTTTTTTGTTAGTTTGTTTTGATAGGTAGAAATTTTTATTCCTTGTTCTTGAGATATTCATACCTTCACATAATTTAGGTATTTAAAATGCAGAAATCCATGTAATTTGGTGTTGAAAAAGGAAGTTTTCTTAAATCAAGATGTTTTTGCCTACAAAAATTAAAAATTGCAATATGTGGTTGGATTTTACTATCTTTAAGGAGATTAAACTGAATTTATTCATAACATATTTTTTTCTTGTGTCCAGTAAAGACAACTGTCTCGGATGTCAAAAAAGACTCTGCAATGCAAACTGAATCAATTACTTATTTATTTTGCCCTGCGGAGCCTGCCAGAGCACTTGCTGAATGATCCGCCTTTTACCCGAGGTCTATATAACGATCAGCTCAGTTTGTAACCAGTCATTTCCAATTAAACTACTGCTTTCTTGTAATTTATAAGTCAATGATGATGTCATTAAAGGTGTGTCTTTCAAATGCTAAGGACTGACTGTGAAAAAAATCCCACATTTCAGAACACTCCTGTTCATGACAAGCCCCCATTCTCACCGGTGGCTGGAAGCAATTGCTGTCAGAGAAACTACGGCACTGAGCGTGGGCAAAAGGGGTTGGTACAGCCAGCACTGGATTCTCTGAAAGACCCTTTTCCCTTTGAAAGAGGGTGCCTGGCAGATTTTGTAGAAGTTTCAGAGAGGTGGTGATGGAGAATGCCTGCAATATCATACCGCTCAAGAGCTTGCCAGGGCACTAATTTCCACTCCAGTGAGTTCTGCCCATGCGGCATGTTAGTCTTGGTTTGTAGCAACAAGGCAAAGGTTAAGATGTAAGGATGTGTTAGATTTATAAGTGATACGTAAACATGCTATATAATCGGCAGTGATGTTGCCTTTCCAAATATAGGTCATTACTCTTAAACTCTTATTTACTGTATCATATACTGTATTATATTTGTTGTAAAGAAATCCAGAGTATGATATGATCACAGCAAAGAAATCATTGTCTTGGTGTACATTAAAAAAATCTGTGATTATTCATCAATGAATCAAAACATGTTTTGGCTGCCATAATTAATTCTTTTTGAAGTGTAGAATTTTTATATGAAGTATGACCCTGGGAAATATACAAGTGACTAATGAATAACAGGTTATGGTTATGGCTATTTTGGTATTTAAATACTCTTTTACATCTTCAATCTAAGCATTTAAAAAAAAAAAAGTGAAATCTTATTAGGCATATTTTAAAACCAGTAATGTTTCAAAAAAATGCCTGTGATAACAAAGACAATCTGTGTCATAAACTGATAAAGAAATCACAAATACTAATTTATTTCTTATTTGTGTTTTCATAGTGATTTGGCACAATAAACATACCTGGAGCCCATTTTATCCTATTTTACAGGCACTGTACAAACAGGGAAGAATCATCCTTGTTCTGATCCTAAATGAGTAAACCTCAAGAATATGGCAATTAAGAAAGAAAGAGCTTTTTGGTAGAACATAAAGTAATTTAGACTAACATATTATTTGGGAGGTAAGACAACAGATCCATTTACTTGCAGGTGTGTTCTTCTTTTTCTTTTTCTGTTTTGATCAATGCTAGAAATGAAGCCAAAAGAGTTTTCTGTGAAACATGTTGAAGCTGTAAACACAAATAAGTTTTGTTTGGTAGGGTGTTTATTTAAAGTTTTTAGACTCAGTGAACGTTTGACTTGAGTGATGTCCCAGCTGTAGCTGTTCTGGCTCTAGCAAGATAATAACCCTGTACAAAGAATGTAAATTTTGAGATCCAAAGACAGTGAAGGAGAGAAAAGTAGTTCTGGGTTTGTTTGCAGGGAGCTAAAATCCAGTCAAGACTATCTACAGTTTCAGATAATAAAATAAAAGGGGGCAATATAAAATAGAAACCCCACTAAATTAAAATCAGCTTTTGCTTTCAGTAACATGGATGTCTCTGCTGGCAGTGGAAAGCTTCAGCGCTGGCTTTGCATCTTGCCGACTCTTTAGGAAAGGAACAGGTAGGCCTGGCCCAAATGCATTTTCCCAGAAGAAAGGCAACAGACCTGAATATGCCATATTTACTCAAACAAACACATTGACAGTGGCCCTGCAAGTGATGGCACTGATGTAAAAGAGACCCTCCGAGGAAGCTCAGCTTCTCCATGAAGTTTTCCCCAAAGAACTTGTGGTCGCACATCCATTAATCTGTAAAACATTTTAGAAAGCAGCTCTAGTAAAACTCTCAAGTGTCTTGGTGCAGAGACATGTCAACACTGAGCTAGACACACAAATATGGGATGAGAGGAAATGGCCTCAAGTTGTGCCAGGGGAGGTTTAGATTGGATATTAGGAAATATTTCTTCACCGAAAGGGTTATCAAGCATTGGAACAGGCTGCCCAGGGAAGTGGTGGAATCGCCATCCCTGGAGGTATTTAAAAGACGAATAGATGCGGTGCTGAGGGACATGGTTTAGTGGTGGTTTTGGCAGTGTTAGGTTGACGGTTGGACTCAATGATCTTAAAGGTCTCTTCCAACCTGGGTGATTCTATAATTCTGTATTTTGTTTTCTATTTCTTTAACCCCCAGTTGCGTGTGATCTGCTACAAGCAGAGGTTCTTCCCTCTGTTAGGGAGGGAGTGTGAAAGAGGATTCTATAAACTTCTGCGGATGTAACTAAACCGTGAACATACGTAAGTAAAAACTTCTTACGCCATTGGTACAACTATGACTTTTGATGGAAGATATTGCAGAATACACAGATATGGCTGCTGCTTGCAGGTCTAAAATTGCGACACAGGATGTTGTACTCAAGGCATATTAGAGAGCAAAGAGTCTGACTCAGGAATGCATGGCACCATATACTATTAAAGGAATAATTCACCCTGTTTTGTCATCTTCTGCACTTACAGTAAGTGATACATATTTACATTACATAGAAGATTATGGAAAAGAAGTGCTTAACATGGGGAAAAAGCCAGAGATGCCTTTTATGCATTGTCAATTCCTTAAAGTTATTGATGTATACCTTGATTTCCAAGTTAGGACACCGTCCACCGACGTCAGTGATGCCAGTAAGACCTATTATGCCTTAGAAAAATTAAGCTGTTAATTCATTGAGATCTGACTAAACAAGATAATGCCTCAGAGGAGAGAAACTGAAAAGACGAAGAGAGTCTTATGATAAAATTCTAGATTTAAATACCACTTAAATTAATCAAAATTTTGCTGTCCATTTTAATCTGGCAATGAAAGACGTACAGTCCAAGGGTATGAAAGGGCAAGTATCAGCTATGGGGATAGACATCAGAAGGTGCATTCCCCTTTGAAAATTTTGTGCTTGCTAATACAGGACAAAGATTTTGATAAACAGGGTTATTAGTTAAATGATCTGCAAAGGAGGTTGGTTTAAGAACTGACAGAGAATTTGGATTTGAGATTTTAAGATTATTTTAAAATAAACATTAGTAAGCTGGAAGTCAAGAGAGGATGGGAAGAGAAAGTTTCTGTATTAAATACAAAATAGGAAAAAAGTGTCATTCTTGGAAGAAATATGTTAGGATATACTTCATAACTCCTGATGTTATTCAACAGAAAATAAAATCCCCGTCTCAGAAATTCATGTTGAGAAGGTAATATTATTCGATTCATAAATCCTTATACCAAAGATTTTTGCTTTCCCAATTATCCAGTTATTCATTTCACAGGCGATAATGAAGTATGTGGTAAATGTTTCAACTGATCTTATTTTAACATTGGACCATCCATGTGACAAAATGCCATACATAAAACCTTGTGTCAATTTTTGTATTGGTGTAAAAAAATGATACCTCAAAACATTATGCATGCTCATGGGTGAGTCTAAAATCAAAAACCATAAAATGTGTTATCGTAGGTTGTGTTTTTCATACATGGCAGTTGTGCTCTCCTCCATAATGTCACTGCCAAAGCAAAGCAAGATAAGAAAACTCATTTTTCTTTGGCTTGTTTTATTTATACATTATATAAAGGCAAGTCATATATTTATTGCCTTATGGAAATGGTTTTTAACATTTGATACTTACAAAGAACAACTACAAAACGTCCTTTCTGTCTAAAACTCACAGCACTTTACTGAATCTATAGGCTTGTTTGCTTGTCTTTGACTGTTAGACTGAATTCTTCACTTTGAATTCAAAATATGGATATTGTAATTATCCAAGGACACTGTAAAGGTGTGTAGTACGTTATTGTCTAGTTCCTGCTCTGGAGCAGTTATGCAGCATCTCTTAAAAAGTAGCAGAGCAAAGCCCTATAATTCTAAATAGTGCAGTCTTATCACACAGTTACATTTAGACATAAAAAGCATTGCTTTATCAAAAAAATCAATAAAAAGGAAATATGAGGGAGCAGCGTCTGTTAAATCAGCCTGAGAATAGTTAAATAAAACTAGCTTCTCTGACTCTGAACTGCCAATAATGGTAGATATGAACTTCACCAAATATAGACAAAAATCCCTCAAGCTCTGGCTCACCTGACTGCATTTTGGAGAACATTCAGTGCTATTTTCTATTTCTGTGCTATCACATAAAAATAGAAACTTTGCTTAAACTCTCCCAAATCCTAACTGCTTGTTTCCCATGAAATTTTATTAGTGGGAAATGTCCTACCGAGAAGCAACTTCTCCAGCATTTGTAAGTCTTGAAATTTGTGTGTTGTCACTCCAGAGAAATAACCAACTCCTGCTTCAGCGTGGCCAAGAATAAAAACCCATTGAGCTCATTGTGGGGCTCAACAGACCTCGTTGTAGAGAGGGTCAAGTTCAGAGCAAGGAATCCGACTATGTTTATATAGTAAGCATAGGTACCAGCATCATCTTACACTAGTGTGGCTTGCTGAAAGGACTTTTTCCTGGCAGCTCTTTACTTTCTTACTGCTCTTCTTTTCAGCTCTTCTGACCTGGTTTTCACTTTTTTATGGTCCCATTCTTCTCATTCCTGGAGCAGAATACGGCTGCAGAAAGATTGAGCGCTGGATGGGAACTGCATTAACAACAGTGACAGAGTTATTGCGTGGCTGTCTCAGCGAATGTCTTTCTTGATCTTTACTAACAAACAAACTCACTTAAACTGAGTTTATGTTGGCATTTCTAGTGGGCTGAAGCAGCTGTATATTGAAGAGGCCAGCCTTGTCACCAGGTATCATCTAAGTGGTACAAGAGATGTGCACATGCATAAGATCAAGGATTCCTTTTGCTAGTTTAGAAATGCACCCAAAAAACCATCTCAGGACTGAGACAGCTTTAAAGCAGTATCAAAGATGCTGTAAGCTATAGCCACCTGGAGAAACCTGACAAAGCTGCTTCAGTCTCTAGGCTTAAACAGAAAGTAGCATCAATCACTCTCACCGCTGTACTTTCTTATGAGTTAGCTCTTTTTTTTCTAATTTTCTGAAGATGGCATTTTTTAGTGGTCCAATTTCATTCCTAGGTGGCAAAGATGCTGTCTTGCAAAGAAGCTAGGAAGTTCCACAACTTTCTCATACACTTTAAAGTTTAAGAGCAAAGTTTTAGAAGTGCTAATCTTTTCCTTGCAATACCTCTATGAAAATTACTTGTGACAAAACAGACAGGGCAGGTGGCTGGTCTGAAATAGCCAGCTCTTCAGCTCTGGCTCCTGACAGCAGAAAATATTGTGCCGTCCCAAGATACACTCTTACTTTTGCTGAGGTCTGACCAAGATTAAACCTTTAAAGAGTGCTCTGGGATGCTAGTGAAAGCTATGAACTAAGAGCCAGAGATTTATAAGGAACAGTGAACGCAACACATCACTCCTTGATCCTCGACTTGCCAAGATTCATCCGTGCATCCCCCTCCCCTTCCTGTAGACATACCTTTACAAGATGTTTCTGTGGGTAAGTCAAGAAACAGGTGTGAAAGCAATGTATGCAGAAGGGCTGGACATGCAGAGCAAGGTTTAGCTTGAAAAGGTTTGAATAATTTTTGCAGTTTTGGAGAAATGCTTGGTTTGGAAATCATTGGTAAAAGCCTGCAGATGCAGCATTACTTAATGGTAATTAAATCCTTAAAAATCTGGAGGGGCAGGGGGGGGAGGTGACCTGACAGCTACCATGTAACTTTTCCAGTTATCAAATGAGACTTATTTTATGTTGTCATTTGGGAGAATTCTGTACAAACATGGTCAGTGAAGGTGAGTCTTGTCATGACCCTTTATATTTCCTTCTGGTTTAAGCAACCAGAAAACCAGTCAGAAATATCTCTTTACAGTCCAGCTAGTCTGCACCTCAAAAATTGTTAGAAATCAGTTTTTACCAGATATGGACCAATCAAAACAAAGAACGTACAAACTTACTTCTGTGGGAAAATACCGTACCTTTCTTGATGTTAAAAAACATATCCTGGGGCTTTGATTTCATGCTGTCTTGTTTCCACCAAATTTTTTGGAGGCTGAGAAGAGGAGAGCTTCTTCAATTTGCGAAATGTATCAACTTCGGGTGCTTCTTATGGAGTCTGAGAAACCAGAAGTTGAGGCAGTAACTTAATGATAGTAACATTTCATTTGTAATCAAACAAACCAACCAACCCAAACCCATTAAACAGTTCTCATTGAACTGGTCAATTTATTACTTTGCTTTCTAGCAGAAAGCTTTACACAGGTTCTGAGGACTGGATTTTCCATCATAAACTTTTACTAAAATACCCAAATAAAACGTTTCTTATTTTTAATTGCTGCTTTTGCAATCTTTGGGTTTTTTCCCATCATCAGGTTCCAATGATATGATGGTGCCTTGAGAATGAAATGCACGGGACATCGATTTTGAAGATGTTGTCCTGAGGTAGGTATGTTCTGAGAATGAAATGCCTTTGTGCCCTACAGAGAAGTCTTAGGGCCACAAGAGTCAGGGACCCCTTGATGTGATAAGCTGTTATGGTACTAAGTATTGCTCTCAAAGCCCTGAGGCATCGGCTTGTGCTGAACAAACGAATAACCTCAGTTAACTTTACTTACATGTTGTGAACATGTGGGTGAAAGAGAGCTTATATACCTGAACTCTCTTTTCCAGTAAAGCTTAAAACCACTGAGATAAATAAAAAGGTCTCCAGATTTACTATTACATAAAAGCTGATTTTAGAGGCCAGATTCCTGAATTTTGAAAGCCCTTTTTTGGTAGCATTTTCACCTTTCTCCACTGAGTTTCCTGACATGTATAACAGCACCGACAGTGTACCACTTCTTGGGCATCACAGGAATTAAATTTTACATCAGCCTCCAGGCCTGGGCCCCAAATTAGAGAGCTGAAATTGTGCTTCCCATGATTTGTCCTGCTCAGCCGAACTGCTGGGCCATTGTCTGGTTTTTAAGAAACTTAATTTCTTTCATTAAACCTTTTGACTGTAAAATGAACTGGATTTATAAAGCACTCATTACTTGTGAATCTGGGTTGAATACCATGTGTTACATCGCTCTTTATAGGGTATTGAAACAGCCTTGGGCAAGATTATAAGGCAGCACTCCTAGTGAGCCCCTCATAAAGATGAGATGTTCCTCTCATCTGGCAATCGCTGAGAACAAAAAATGATAGATAAATTATTTTTAATGGTACCTGGAAAATGCTACTCGCTAAACAATAAAAGCATAATCCCTCTCTCTTGCCTCCCTTCTGTGCTTCCTCCGTAACATCCTCAGCAATAACCTTGGGGTGGAGCAGGCTTTGCAGAGCGATTGCGGTAATGCTGGCAGAAGCAACCGTTGCATTTGCTGTTCCTTTCAGGAATGAGTACGATTTGTTTGTTTGAGCTCCATATTGGGACTATTTGTAGAATGTCTTAAAATTTGCTAAAGAGACCTTCCGCACCTAAAACAACCATAGTAGTGCAACTGTTAAATTTAATTTCTGCTGAAAGAGTGTTACCTTTACTTTACTACACCAATAAAACGGATGCTAAACATATGTTGAAAGATCACAGCTGGATACGAAGAAAGGTTTTTTTAATCACTTGAGTCTCAAAAATTGAAAGTATTCTGCATTTGTGGATAAACGCATTCTTTTTTTCTTTCTACAGGGGCATTAGGTGTCGCATTTCTATAAACTTCAGCGCTGTAACTTTACGTTTTTGTTACACAAGTACATGGCTATAAAATAAATACAGACTGAGAATTTTAATGCGGGCTTAGATACCAGGCGCCACAGAAAGAACATAAACCTCAGCGAGAATGAAATCAAAAGTTAATCCAGCAGCCACTAGACACCTTCTGCTCTCCGACTACTGATGCATGTCAAGGACTGCACAGCGAAAGCTTTCACCGCTCCTGCACTGAGAGCAGATCCCCACCAAGGCTTTGCAAAATTGTGCTGCCAAATGGTTCTACTTGCCCGGAACTTCTCTACAGAGATCCTGCTCCTGCAGCAGTTGTAGGTGGTGTGTTTTAAGACCCATTCCGTTAAGAAGCAGGGCTAATATTACAACTTATAACTGGATATTGTTATATTTAGTGTAACTGAATTCCTTGCTGTCAGCTAGGAAGAGAGTGACTAAGGTGACTGGCTATATGAAATGCCCCAGATATAACAGATGGCTGTATGAGCCACGCAGATATTCCAGACCGAGCAGTGAAGGTGAAAATGAATTTGGAGTTGATTGATCTGAATAGTAGTCAAGACAGAGAAGTGAAGAGGACATACGAAGCAAAAAGATTTAAGACTTAATCAGCCCACTGAAGACACCAGGCTTCATACCACTAAAAATGCAATAGTTACTAATTCACTTTCAGATCTGTACTGAATTAATAACTAAGTTAATCTATAGCCTTTTTTTGTGGCTGGCAACAACAGAAAAATCAGCAACAAATACAAGATTTGAGTGTAGTAAAAGGTAAAATTTAAAAGAGTACCTTGATATATAATAGTCAAGGCAGTTTTGACTGATGAGGGAAGAGTATTGGCAGATGCTGGCAAGAGAAAAAAAGATTTAAGCTGAAAGTATGATGGATTTGTTGAGGTACACTACAATAAAAATAGTATAAAACAAAATTAGTTATGAAAAGAAACTTCCACAAAGGTTTTAATTTTCAACTTCAAAGAAGTTTCTATGAGATATAGAAAACACAGGGGGGGGAAATCAACTTTTCAGGAAGATTTGAGATTTCATAGAAGAAGAAAGAGTGTGTCCTTCAAGAATGTTGATCCTTAGCTGAAAAGAGCAAACAGGAAGGTATTTTCCTAAAATATCCTTTGTAAAAGGGGTAGTTGGATTCAGAAATATGTTAATTTGTGTAGGAAGGAGGAGGAGAAGTTAATAGTTTTCAGCTTCCTCCACAAAGACCTAGTATTCAAAGGTCATTTGACTATATATTTTACAGTAATTAAAGTGAAATGAGAGCAATTAGTGATCCTTCATTAATGTGTTTTACATTAGATTAGCTGGCTTCTATTTTTGTCAGATGCTATTTAGCATGCTTTAAGAAAGACGCTTTTTTTTTTAAGGCTTCCATCTTCATAAAAAATCCAGCTGGGAAAGGTGTGGAAATAGGAATTACAGCTGATCAGGTGTTCCCAGTCTTTTAAAATGAAGTATTACTGACTTTGTTGAATCAGTTGTCTATTGAATTATTTTGATTTTAGCTAATTTCTAAGGTTCAAAGGCAATCAGGTAGCCACATATCGACAAATCAATGGGGGTTGAACTCCCACTTGTGCCTTTCAGATTTTTACTTCCACTGCTAAGAATCTGCTGGGAAAAGAAGTTCAAAATTCCCATTATACAGTATTCTTTCCCCAGGATATTTTGAAAATATTAATCAAGGACACTGTGACTCGTCATTGTATGGAGTCTGTGCTTCCTCATGGTGAGGAGCAAAAGTGCAAATGAGGATTCACTGATCTGCTTGTGAACTTCACCAAGTCATTCACAATTCTCTGCTCGCTGTTTTCCAGCTGCTACATGGGGTATTGCAAAGCTTAGGTACTGTTTGAAAAGCTTTATTGTAAAGTTTGTAAAGGACTTTGAAATCCTCAGATGAAAAATGAAATACAAGTGCAAATTATGATTATCACTATTCCAATCTATTTAGTATAAACACCCAGTTACAATAAATTATTCATCAACTGACAATTTTCATGTTCTCACTGAATCTTGAAACTCAGTTACTTCTTCCATTATTGGCAGCCAAATTGGAGAAGGATCACTAATGTGAAATTTGACCTTTTCATCTCAGGTGATGTGAAAGGCCTTTTCAAAAAATCAGAAAAGATATACTTGCGTGCACACTGGTGGCAACGATGTACCAAACCAGACACTAATTTACTCCATTAACATCTTGCTCTTTTGTATAGCCCAGATTTTGAAATTCTGCTGTTAGCTGCCTCTGTTCCTGAGTGTGAAGCACGTGCAATCTCTGGTCTTCATTGCACAGAAAACCCCTAAACCAACAAACTATAAGAAACTCCTCTTCCATTCAAATTTTGCTGACAATAGAGACAGACTGTACGTGGGGACTAGTGAATTTCCCGCAGTGTTTTTAATCCTGATCACTTGTGCCAAAAACGCATGCATGAAAACTTTATGTCAAATAATGCTGTCGTAGATGGCGTTGCTGTGATGTGCCAAGAGGGAGAAGCAGTTACATGTTCAGTGTAATCTAAGCTGCACGTCAAAAGAA
This sequence comes from Burhinus bistriatus, assembly GCA_013397275.1. Classification (NCBI taxonomy): domain Eukaryota; kingdom Metazoa; phylum Chordata; class Aves; order Charadriiformes; family Burhinidae; genus Burhinus; species Burhinus bistriatus. The sequence continues at coordinate 288,328 of VYXH01004498.1, read as the reverse complement.
CATTGACATGTTTAAGTCTGACTGTTCGATAAAATACAAAAGTCACTTTGTTTTCACTCAAGTCAGTTAAGCTTAGGTACATACATAATCGTTTTTTTAACTCAGGGACCAAATAGACTCAATTCTTACGGCAAACTGAGCAATTTCACCCTGTATTCCCAGCAACACAAAAAGTTGTGTGTTTATGAACAAAGGATCAATGATTAGGAGAGAAGCATCCCCTTTATTGATCCAAGATTACTGTCAGCTGTTATAATAGAGAAATTAAAAAACAGTAAAGCATTAAAGCTTTGGAATCGCCAAGCTGAAGCAAAATGTCTGCTGTAATTCACAGTTGACAGGGCTACTGCTCCAACCGAAGAAGTACGCACCAACAAAACCTCCAAGACATGTTCTAGTGAAGTGCTTGCTCATTCTGTAGTCAGGATCAGTCCACAGAGGTCTTGCATGCTGGCGGGTAACTGGAGGAAGGGGAACAGTAGTATTTGTACAATGTGAGCTCAAGGTTGAAAATACTAAGCCTGGAAGAATTGCTCTTTGATGAAAATACTGCCTCTGTAGCCCAGAAATTCTGTGAATAAAAACAAGTCTGAGGTTGTCGTCTTATTTGAAGTCAACAGCTGATTACCTTCTTCTAAACGATTGGTTTACATACTTTATCAGTCTAAATGTCAGAAGGCATTACAAAACCTTCAGAAATATGACTTTTTAAATTTTCTAAGGGTCCAAGATACCTTCATTGAAAAGGAAATTTAATACTGAAATCACACAAATTCTTGAAAGCCTGTTATAAAAGGTTTCATCACCATTTTCTTTGTTTTTCATTCAATCTGCTTCTATAAACTTTAACATATAATATACCAAACCTCCAGATTTAAAAGACAAAGATGTCAAGTATACTATAAGAACTGTCAGACTTAAGAATTCACCTGAACTGTTGGTTCTGTGATAATTTACAATGCTACCACTCACAGATGTTAATCTTTTTGTTCATAGACTCTACTGGTTCTGACTTTGTATCTGTTCAAAATTGCTGTGAAATTATTTGTTTTAAACGTGTATTTATCTTCTACATGCAGTATGTATTTGATTTTTTTCTTTTTTATTGATGTAATGGTATTTGCTTACTTATTTTCTGATTATTTTTAGTAACAATATTTTATATAGCATAATTTGTAGTATGGAAGTGTTTCTTGCTGGGCAGATACATTTCAACCCACAAAATTCTAGAAAGTATATTTTGCAATAGCAGACTTTAATGATGTGAAGATGAGCTGTTCTATTGGAAAAAAAAATTGATTTTAGATCTCTTTGCTGCCCCAGTCCCTGGGCAACACAACCAGAACCACACACTGATTAGAGAGCAACTCTGTCAGAAAGAAAGGTTTTGTTGATGTTTAGGCAAAAAAAAGAACACAAAAAAATGAACAGCTGAAATAATCCTGTCCAAATTAATACAGTTTATTTTACACCACTCTTCCTTGGGTCAGTTAAACAACAGTAAATAATACCTTTTTAATTTCCTCAATGGCTATGCGATTATCACCAGTTCTTATACAAAGAGGCAAAATAATGAAGATATCAAGTCACCTCTTAGAATTCAGGGTACATTGACAAGGAAGAAATGAGAGTAATTTTACTTTTTATCACCTGATGATGGAAGGTAATCACCTGCGCTAGAAAAGCATGCTCCGTTTGGGTTTCCCAGGTACTGATGCTTGGCCTTGAATCATCATCCCTAAGAATGACCTGACTAACTCCTGGGTAACTGATACATCTTCTACATTTTTTAAAGCCTGTTTTACTCAAAGTTGTTAACATGTTTGATCAGTAAGAATTATTCATTCAGTTTATTTTATAGAAACGCATCCATGACATTTCCAAAGCACTACCCATCCTATCATGGCCCAAATGGCCAACTCGCAGCTGGAAATTGCTGGGCAACGTCATGATGTGTGTATAAACAGATGTCCTGGAAATTGTGTTAATGTGCAGTTATAGAAATAAAAATGCAAAAAAATCAAGCCTATGAGCATTCCAGTTGTTTATCATGTCTACCCCTGCAAAGTGTAGACCAAGTATGTATCTCTACATGGATCTTCAATTAATATTTAATATTAATTATGCCAATAATTAAAAGCATATGTAATGCAAGTCATGTTTATATTCAGTTACTGAAATAGAAGTTTTGAAATATTTCACTGGTCCCACATTTTATTATAGATAATATCTATTGTTTGTTTTGCCTTCTATATGTAGTCATACACACTCAAACAAAAACATCCTAAACCACAAAAAATACCCCAAAACCTATGACGCAAATTGTTGCAATAACAAAACCCTCTCTAAAGAAAACCACTACAGGTTTGTGCCAGAAGACAACTGAATAATTTGTTATTCATAGGCAAAATATATTTCTTTGCTTCATTCACTCTTGAATAATTAAATAATTCTTGGCATTTTTCAGACACCAGTTTGCTTTGCACTTTTCTGGGATGTTCAACATATGGTGACATCCTTATGAAAAAACACAAGGCCATTAAACATTGGGACAAACCCAGTGGTCTGATAAGCGGGAAGATTATAGCACGTCTGTCTCACAGTACTTTCTTGAGATACACAGCACTAACATAGAATTCCTAAATCCCTAAATCCAGACAATCCCATGATGTAATCCTTTTTAAAAACAGCTCAAGCAGTATCTTAAAAGTAGAGTTTGTTTATTTTTACTCCAATGGGAAGACTGACATAGTCTTGCTGCTTTGATATTTAGTTTTGGTTTTGTTTTTTTTTTAAAAAAACTGATATCTAGATTAAACACAGTAAGAAAAATAATACTAGTTTGTTCATTTACCAGAAAGACTTTTTTTAGGTTAATAGGTTTGTTTGTTTGTTTGTTTTTACCCTTAATATTTATGTTAGTTTTTCTGTAGACAATACTCACACCCTCTTTCAGCCTGAATTTTCGTAAGCTAAACAAGTGGAAGGAAGCACTTTTGTCTTCCATTTAAGTTCTTCATCCCTCAGAATCATTCTAATATCTCTTTCTGTACAATCTCCTCTGCAAACTCACCTTCACTCTTAGCCTGTGTAGCAGAGGACATACCACTAGTGCTTCTGTCACTTCACTACCTGACATGTGACACTTTCATGGCTGATGGAGTTGAGGTTCATAGTCATCCTATAACCTGTTAATACTGCAGACATTCTTCGAGCTAGTGTTCCCAGATCTTTACCACTTTTGTCATTTCCGACTGATACGGTCCATTTTACAGCAGAAATGTGTACCGTTGTGCTTGAACTTGCACTTTAATCCCCAAATCTATGATGTCATTCCTCAGGGCTGCACAGTCAGTATAGTACAGTGATTATTATCAGTATTGATAATACCTTTGTATTATCAGCAAATCTCAGACTCTTATTTTTGTGCTGATGAAGTAACTACAGGTTAGTGAAAAGCATAGTATAACCAGATCACCATGGAACCAGTCCTTGGCAATTTCACTTCCAACCTTTCCTCTCATCTGATACTTTCCCTTTGATACCTCATCTTTTGCTATTCTTTGTATTCCTTTTATTTGCCAGCTAGATCCCATTTAAAAATTGTCATGTAGAATCACGTCAAATGCGCCATGAAATTCAGGTGCAGATGAGTTACTGTATTTCCTTCAGACAGTTAACAACATGAAAAAGGATTTTTGTTCCTCTGGCTATGTCTCTTTCTGTCCAATCCTGTTGCTTTTTCTTCTACTTGCCATTTAGCTTTGTGTTTTTAATTATTCTTTCAGCGTAATGGATCAAAGTCAGACTAATAGACTAAGGTCAGAAGTGATTTCCTGAACTGCTTTCCTCGCTCTTCCCTCTTCTTAAACGCAGGTATTTTATTTGCTGGTTTTGACTCCTATGGGGCCGCTCCCATTGTTGTACATCTGTTATAGAAACGCAACAGCAGACCTGTGGTCCCTTCAGTCCTCCATCCTGCAGAAGGGCGGGAACAGGATTGTTATCCTCAGTCTGCAGATGTATCACTGCTCCAGTGTTCCCTTTTCCATATTTACTGCTCAGCTGCTTTGCTGCTTGCGTGATTGAAGCCTCAAAGTAGCAAGGATTTCAGCACAAACTCAGTGCAAACCTTCAGCAGTTCTGTACCAACCTGAAGGAAAATCCACTGATTTCAGTAGTATTGCTCAGGTGTCTACAGGTTAATGAGGCTTAAGTGCTTTTCTGGATGGGAGCCTAAGGAAGTCACAACTTATCTTTGTGTGTCCTCTCTACTGATGCTGCTCTCTCAGCCCTGAACGTGCCTCATAAGTGCTGCTGTGACGACGAGCACCCCATGAGCCTCCAGGTCTTCAGCTTCTCTTTTTGGGAGACAGTCCTGAAGGGCAAAGGTGCCCAGGAAGCCTGGTCATACTTCAAGCAGGAACTCTTAAAAGCACAGGAGAAGGCCATCCCCATGTCCTGAAAAATGAGCCTCTAGGGAAGAAGACTAGCCTGGCTAAATAGAGAGCTTTGGCTGGACCTTAGGAGAGCAGTTGNGAACAGGCTGCCCAGGGAGGTTGTGGAGTCCCCTTCTCTGGAGACTTTCAAGACCCACCTGGATGCAGTCCTGAGTAATGTGCTCTAGGCATTCCTGCATCAGCAGGGGAGTTGGACTAGATGATCTCTAGAGGTCCCTTCCAACTCTGAAAATTCCGTGATTCCATGATTCCGTGATTCCTTGTGCAGCCAATGGAGACAGCGACAGCCCCAGCCCATCCAGTGACGCCAGAGAAGGAAATAAAATTGTGCTCATAGTCAGGTCTTTAGCAGTTGTAAATTCTGTGTACATTAGATCTTAGGAGAGTGCTTTTGTACCACATGATGTGAGTACAGGACTGACAGACATACTAGCAATGTAGAAGGGAATCAATAAGTGATGAAAACCATAAGTTCTGTAGGTTGGCTTAAGAAGGAATTTAAACATAGGCACAACTGCCTGTATTTAAGGTATACAAAGTATACCAGCTTGAATACTTCATTACAGACCTAGTTAATATGACATTAAATTGGCTGTAATTTTTGCATGGTAAAATAAGACAAATATTTTTACAGAATTATCCATTCATCTGAAGAGTCATCATTTCCTTTATGCATTCATTGGAAGAAAATGTTTCACCGTTTCCTTTGTGATTTATTTCTTTGAATCTTGTCTGATTAAGCACTGTAAGATTTATTTCTTCAATATTATATTCCTCATAGAATTTTAATTGTAGAACAGTGGGAAAAGAGCTGGAGCAGAAAAAAAACATATTGATTTAATTCAATTTTTATACGGATTTCAAGTTATTTTACCTTTGGGGGGCAAGTGTGTTTGGGGATGGTGAGGGAAATACAAACTATAAATTCTACTTGATTGATCAGTAATAAAAATAAATGATCTCATTTAAAAATTTACAATTAAGCAATGAAACTTTGAATGGCCATATTAGTTTGACAATAGGTGCCATGGGGCATATATAAAACACAGTAGTGACAGAGCAGCAAAAAAACCTAATTTTAGTCAAAGAACATTCTTGATTATCTCTAGAAAATATGGCTTTTTTGGCATACTTTTGGATTCATCTTCTTGCAAATGGAGCTTTGAAATCAATATCTATTACCACCAGAGGTATTTTCTAACAGTATAGTTGTAGCAAGCTGAAGAAATGAGAGGATTTTTCTTGTCAGGATTTGTCCATCTTGAGGTATTTATAGTAACAATTTTTGATACAGAAGTATTTCTTAATGATTTAATTTGAATTAGTGTTGAAACCATCCATACTGGATTACTTGCTACTTTAATTAGTAGGGAAAATGATTAAAGGAAGACATTTTGAAATAACATGCACAGATCTGGAAATTTCATAGAATCATAGAATGGTTTAGGTTGGAAGGGACCTTAAAGATTCTCTAGTTCCAACCCCCCTACCATGGACAGGGACACGTCCCACTAGACCAGTTTGCTCAAAGCCCCATCCAACATGGCCTTGAGTGCTTCCAAGCATGGGGAATCCACAGCTTCTCTGGGCAACCTCTTCCAGTGTCTCACCACCCTCACACTACAGCATTTCTTCCTAACATGTAATCTAAATCTTCCCTCTTCCAGTTTAAAATCATTACCCCTTGTCCTATCACTATACTCCCTGATAAAGAGTCTCTCCTCACCTTTCCTATAAGCTGCTATAACGTCTCCCCAGAGCCTTCCCTTCTCCAGGCCAAACAAGCCCAACTCTCTCAGCCTGCCTTCATAGGAAAGGTGCTCCAGCCCACTCATCATCTTTGAGGCCCTCCTCTGGACTCGCTCCAACAGGATTAGCTGTCACCAGTCACCTTATTTTCCATGTGCCTGAGCAGAGCTTCCATGAGGATCTGCTTCATGATCTTACCAGGAACAGAGGTGAGACTGACTGGCCTGTAGTTCCTTGGGTCTTTTTTTTTACCCTTTTAAAAAATGAATATTATTTCCCCTTTTCCAGTCAGTGGGAACTTCATCGGACTGCCACCACTTCTCAAATATGATGGATAGCAGCTTGGCAACTTCATCCGCCAGTTCCCTCAGGACCTGGAGATGGATCTCATCACGTCCTATTGTGCACCTTCAGATTCCTTAGATGGTCTCGAATCTGGTCATCTCCTACAGTGGGCGGTTCCTCATTCTCCCAGTCACTGCCTTTGACTTATGTGACTTGGGCGGTGTGGCTGAGGCCCTTGCCAGTGAAGACCAAGGCAGAAAAGTCATTAAGTACCTGAGGCTTGTCCATGTCCTGGGTGACCAGGTATCCCGTTTTCTTCTGGAGAGGGCCCACATTTTCCCTAGTCTTTCTTTTGTCACCAACATACTTATTGCAGCTTTTCTTGTTTCTCTTGATGTCCCTGGCCAGATTTAGCTCTATCTGGGCTTTAGATTTCCTAACCAGATCCTTGGCTGCTCAGACAATTTCTCTGTATTCCTCCTAGACTGCTTGTCCCTGCTTCCACCCTCTGTAGGCTTTCTTTTTCTGTTTGAGATTGTCCAGGAGCTCTGTGTTCATCCATGCAGGCCTCCTGGAGTTTTTTTCCCCAACTTCCTCTTTACTGGGATGCATCTCTCCTGAGCTGGGAGGATGTGGTCCTGGGATATTAACCAGCTTTCATAGCTTCTTGCCTTCCTTCCTCACACCTGCCCACTTCAGTAGATTTATTTTTGCCTGGGTGAAGTTTACTATAAATAATTCTTGGTATTTTTATTACTGAAGCATTTGAAGTCCTTAGGCATGGCCTAGGTTCTCGGACTGCTTGGTGCTGTACAGAGCAGATTGAAAAATTGAAGTGCAACAAAAAAAAGTGCTGTACTATTGATCAGCTTGCCAGCTCTACCACCCCAGCAGCCCACAGGCTTTTTCCTTGGATTCTCAGCAAAGTAGAGTTTCAAAGAGGAACCTGATGGACGTTTGCTCCTTATGGGTTGAGCTGTGATGCTGAAGACATCAGGAAGATGTTCCACAGCAGTTGCAGTGACTTTCATCACAGGCTGCTGCCAGGGAAAGTGTCCCCCCCAGGCAGGTATAGTGAGTAAAAGGAAGATAACTTATGAAGTCACTGAAAGTGAGAGTTATATTTGAAGTAATCAGGACTGGGGAGCCAGTAGGGCCGCATTTGGTGAGAGGTGACTTACCAAGACCAACATGGTAACTGTCCAGGAGGTTAACAGAGAAGAGAAGAAAGTGTATTTGAAGAGGCCAAAGCCAAGTGCCGTTTTGAGAGAGACACAAAATTACAAGTCTAGAAAAGAATATTATTCTCTATTGAGAAGCAAGCAGTATAAATGGCAGAAAAATTGAAATCTCAGTTTCATGAAAGACAAAATGCTACTTCTGTTGGAAAGGGAGTGTTTTTGTATGTGTATCCAGCTAGTGCTTAAAGGTAGTACAAGTGAGAGAAACTTTCCCAGCTCTGATGTTGTGTCTGAGCCAGGCTAATGCATTTACTCTCTTGTTTTGGTCTCAAATAATGTCCTGAACCCAGCAAAATATATGACACATTTTTTCACACAGTTATATTTTTTAACAGGAGAGAATAGTTATGTCTCACATTTTCTTTTACTTTTCACTTAGAATGATTCCTCTCTGGGTCTGGTTTCCTTTGTATTTCAACTCTTCCATCTGTTAAATGGTAAAGAAAATATTTATGTTAAAAGGCAATGGCTTGGTCTGATAAATAGTTTGAAAATAAGCAGTACCATGGATTTGATTTTCAGGCATGCTGAATAGCTCTGATTCCAAATGACATTTATAGACCCAGTAGATACTCAACACTAAACATGGAGACCTTTAAGTGTTTTTTCCTGGGTTAATACTTGTGGAAGAAAAGCAGCTAATTTTTATTTTATAATTTCAGGTTTCTTCTCACATCTTCTAGCCATATTACAATTTTCAGACTCCTCATCTGAGTTATAGACATATGGTTCAAGATGTAGCCTGGATCCTGCACTTTAATCTTGGGCTGTTGAAGTTCTACCAGTGTCTTCACAGGTAATTAATAAGCAAATGTTTCATACAGTGCTGTCCGTGGATAATATTATTACATTGTACATCATGAGTTTAAATTAAAATAGACAAAGACTAATCCTTACTAGTATCTTAAGAGATTTTGCAGACTTCAAGCAGGCTGGAAGATATCCGAACACTATTTTTAAGGAAAAGATGAAAGTGTTTCACAGCATATTGATCTGTACCTGAACATGAATGATTAATATACTTTTGGTCCAGTTTCAGCTGGACTTCTTTAGAAAACAGCCAAGAAGCAGCCTATGATCTCATATCTATCTATAGATTGATAGCTAGCTATATATATATTTTTATATATCTATTTTATATGTATTGACCTTTATTGTATGTCAGGGCTTGCATTATAAATCAAGCCTTGGCAAAAAGGAAGGTATGGAGATGCCAGATTTCTAATGTGTGTGTTTTAGCATTTATTAACTTTTATTTTCACTGTGAATCTCTTTCTATCCTTTCTCATTTTTGACTGAGAACCACTTGATAGATACTGTCATTTCCTGAGTTTTCCTCTGTATTGAAAAACTGTCAATGCTACCTGAGATGTACTATAGAAAGAATGCCAATTCCCCATTACTCTGCTTAAAATAGGCCCTTATTAATGGGTTGATTTTTAAAAATCTCCTTTTTCTTCTAATGTAAGTCAAAACAAATAAAAAGAAAAAAATAAAGTTGCCTAGGAAGTTGAAATGAGGAAAAAATGGGGACAAAGGATGATTAATCAAAGCAACAAGGAGTATTTCAGTGTCTTAACCGAGCATCGGAGACTTCATGCTGCTGGGGAGAAGGAAGAGTAAAATCAGTGCATCTCAAACAGCGTCACTTAAAATTGGTATGTTAAGTAATGTAAGTTGCTACATTAATCACCTTTTCTGGCAATTTCCATGGGGATTTTCTATTTATTTCTTCATAGTCTGTCTTTCAAAGAACCCTTTTCCCTGTGCTATCATTTCTGACAGGTGAACCTCACTATGTCAACAGAATAATTCTGCTTTCATTGTCGTGCACAACAGATAATGCTTTTAATGCCTAGATTGTGTTTCCAGCCTAATATGTAGGAAGAGAAGAACTGTTTTGAGAAGATTTCAAAATAAGTTTGAAGTTTCATAACCAACTGAAACTGCAGAGTGTGTTGGTGGTTTTTTTTAGGGAATGACACTTAGCAGCTGAATACTCATAGCTGCCCAGAAGTCTTGCACATAATTATACAACCTGCTTCATATTGGTGCTGGCAAAACATTAAGTCAAAATGATTATAAATATGTAATCCAAGTAATTTGATATGTCATTTTGAAACATTACTTGTCTATCATATCTTGGATGAAGCTGCTGCTTTTGTGGAGTACTTACATTTCTGTCGCAGTAATCCACTGCGAACCAATAACAAAAGGCAAGTAAATATGGAAATTATGCTGCCTGAGGAAAACCTGTCACACTCGGTATAGTGATAACCAGCTCACACAAGAGGAATTCAAGTCAAGAAAAAGCCAATTCTGTTTCCTTGTTTTTAAAAAAAGAGATAGGAAAAGATGACAACTATCTTACTTTAGTGACATACAGAGCATATGCTCAAAAATCCTATGGTGCAAAGTGATGGAAGGCTCAAAGGCTCCGCTGTTACTGGGACCTGCAATACCTTTAGGATGCTGTGGAGTAAATTCAACCTACACGTAACATCAGTAAAGTTATGGCAAGTCACCAGGGAGATCAGGGCCTGCTACAAGCTTGTGGCTAGGCGATTTTTCTCCTGCAAGTTCTCCCTGCCTGTGCTCCAAGCTGGCCAGTCCCAAATTAGCTGCATTTCAGAAGTTGTTAACCCTGACTGTACTTAAATGAATCTATCCCCACTCCAGGGGTAGCTCAGAGGGGTGTCATGCAGGTGTCCCCTCCACACACAGAGATCATGGGAATTTGGTTCTGTGCTTTGTTTTCCCCCAGGTCCCACCACTACGAACACATCCTGCTGCTGCACTGGCCTTCTTCACCTGAGCCCTTGCTTCAACACGTGACTTCGCTTTGATTTTCTTCCTCTGCTTCAGAAACGTGCTTGGTTTGTCCTTACAACGGAAGAAATTGTATGGAAGGAGGATGGAAGAAGGTCCGGGGTAATTGCATGGCTCATATTGTGAAGATGAAAGTACTGTCTGCTCTTTCTGGTGCATCCTTGCTTTGATTTGCAAAGTGCTGAAAACTGAGCCCTTACCTGGCAAAATGCTTCAAGGCTGCTGGCTTGCTTTGGTATTCGGCTTTGTCTAAGGGACGGAGAGACAGAAAGTTAAACTTATTCATGGTAATACCATTCGTGTTCACTGTACCTACAATCTCAAATGGGAATTAATCACTTCTTTGTTTTCCTGATTGTGCGTCATGCATCGGAATAAACCTGGTGTGAATTGAGGCAGCTGACAGCTTGATGGCAGTATCCCAAATAAGCCAGTTTAAAATGCTGGGCTTTTTTAATCAGAGGTATTTGAATTTAATTCTCAAGAAAATGAAATTAAATTTATTCCCCACTACCACCGATCAGTTTAAGAGCAAGGCAAGGCATGAATTACTCATATTTTCTTCCAGGGCTTTTTGTCAGATCAAACAGTTAAACTTGGGCTCTGCATAGCTGTCTGCCTGTCTGTCTGTCTATCTATCTACCTATCTATCTATCCTTTGGCCTGTTTCATAAAGCAACAAGGCTGACATTTCTCGGACAAATGCCCACAATAATTCACGAGTGCTAGTTTTTGAAGAAATAGGTTGCTCCTACAATTACATGAAGAGAAACCTAGCCACAAGGGATGTGTGGAGTAAACAGACATTTTTTGCACAAGTGACTGTCTCTTGTCCTCCTGGGATGCTTGAGTTGGAAATGTGAGTCCACTGGGATTATATAATTTCATAGCTTGGAAATTAATGTGCCACATTTCATTAGGGCCTGTGGCTGCTTCACTGCAGAATATTTTCTCTTCTTCATTACGTTTGCGACTTGCAGTTGGAAATCCAAAATGGATCAATCTGGGGTACTGCTACAGCGCAATACCATCTGACAAACGGCTTAATAAATGCCATGAAGAAGTGACGTACAGCCTGCTTCTAAATAGCTTTTCGCCAGATGCCAACAAAACTATCTGCATCTGCCAGATAATAGGAAACCATAATGATTTTGTTGTCATGTAGCTCGTGAATATGGAGTGAAATCTTTTTCCTTCGCCGAGCTGAACATGGCTGCTTGGATGTTGATGAATGACTCATGTTATTAGCCAAAGCCGTTGACTTGTCTAGCCCCCAAATACCACTAACTGCAAACACTGCGTGTTTCCAGTGGGTTCCAATAATGGCGTGGAAAAAGCCATCATTCTTGCTGGCTATAAATACAGTAATAACCCTCTTTAGCGAGCACAGAAGTGAGATATAGTTTTCTTTGCCAATCTGAATGCAAATTCCCATTGTATTCTCATGTAGATGAACACAGCATGTGGATGGGCCGAAAACCTGCTGAGTGGGGAGAGGAGTATGTGATGGAAGAAGCAGCAGAAGAAAGTCTGGAAGTTAATCGCAACTGTAATATTTCAGTAATTAGCTCACAAGAACACTGAAGAGTGCTAGGAGCTTTTTGTAAAGATTTTGTCTAGGCTTTGCTCGTCAATTGTAACAAAATGGTATTGAGAAAGGTTTGCTATTATTTTTAAATAAATTACTGCATATTCTTCATGGTAATTTATTCAGGCTTTCATAATGTTCTCTATCATAAAATATGCACATTAAGGATCCTGTAAGTGCTTTTGTTCAATATGTCATTTCAGGAAGGGATTTACTGAGGTTGCGCCAACTGACTTTACTGCAGCTACACTGAAATAATTATTCAAATATCTTCACTGGAAATCAGCGAAACCTTTCTTTTGGAATTTTATCGTGGATTCTATTTTGATGCATCAACATGGTATATGTCATGGTGATATTTCAGCACGACACTTTAAGCATGATCCTCTGCCTACATGTACACAGTTCTTCCCCGAGAGCTGAAACTGCAAGCAAGAAAGTTGTTTAAAAAGTCAAGTAAAAATGTCTTATTTTGAAGAGTGATTCCATTTTTTTAATCTGTAAGGGGCCGTATTTCATGATCAGGCTTTGGACGAATTATATGATGCTTGAATACGATGCTTGCATACATTATGCAGCTGTGGCATATACACTAAGCTGCCTTTGAAGCAAGGGACTCCAGTCCTCAGACTGGTTTTACCTGTTGTCCTTTTCTGCAGGCCGGGCGCTTGCTCTGGTGCTGCAGCACCAGTTCATTCCCAGCCAGAAGGCAGAGGAAGAGGAAGGCTTAAGGCTACAACTCTCAAGACCAGCTCGCAGGGAGCTGGTATAGGCCAAAGCATAACTAGTGAGTTTGACTAAAATGACCTTACCTCACCGAAGGCTGAATGTGCGAGCTGACAATATCACTGCAAATTTGCAGATAATGTTTTGATGTATCTTATTGCAATATTTATAAATAAAGATAATGAGACAATCCTGTAGATGATAGGACCTGTATATTGCAATGATTTCAAAATTCTTCATTTCCTTTATATAAAAATAAAAGAAAAGGGAGAACTACAATATATTTGAAATGTGCAGTGAAGGTATTTATTGCAGCATCATGATCATGCTCACAAGTAAAGTCACAAATTCAAAATAGAGCGAGCAGGATATAAATATGAAGGTGCCATTTGTATCTACAGCCTCGCACTCTGCATGCCATCCGTATAAAACTTAAAAGTCATCTGCCTGCTGTTAAAGCTATTAAATGGTTTGAATAGTTACAGGGACAGAAACACAAACACTGCTTTCTTCTTCGTGGAGGTGTTTTGTATTTGCTCTTTGATGTTTCCCTTTCCTACAGTAAGCCGTCCATACTGAAAGTACCATCCACCCACTGCGCATGGGGACCACAGCTGAGAGGTAAATCTTGAAATGTGCCATTCAGCTAAGCCAACCACATGTTAATCCAGCTTGCTATAAAACATCTAAAAATCTCTTCGGCTATTTGCATGTAATTTCAAACTAACGAGATTTCCAGCTCAGAAGGATGAAGGCCACTTCTGCTGCGTGCAATGGGGATGCCTGGTGTTGGATGCACGTGAGGATGATGCTCCAAAACACACAGCTGAAGGCTTAAAATAAGCTAAAACCACTAACACATATCTGTCCGCCTCCCCAGGGAGCAGATTGGCACACACACAGAGGCTCTCCCATCAGTACCACAGGGCTGAATGCTTGTGAGTTTGGACTTCCTACATATCAGATAGTTTTGGAAAGTTTTATTTAGGCACCAAGGCTCTGCACCATTCATGTCAGCATTTCTGACAAAGATGGGGCTTCTACCGTGCTTGTGAAGCTTTAATAATGTTTGCAATATATTTCAGACCCCTCAGAATACAACAAAAGCTACTGTTTTTAAATAATTCCCTATCATACAGTCCAACCCTTTGAAAAATCAGCTGGGAAGGTCTCCATCTGGCAACAACCCACTAATTAAAGACTTACTTGTATTGTCCAACTTTATTTAAAATCAAAACTCTCTCTTTTGCTGTAACATTATCTGGATAGTCCATTATATGGAACCAGGTTTTCCTACAGAAATATCTCTTCCAAGATGTTCCTTTCCCAAGACTAATATGATTCCTTCTTTTTTTTTTTCTTTCTTCTGTTCTTGTACTAATAAACTGTCAATTAAGTTCAGAAGTTGAAAAATGCAACTAAGTCATCCTTACCCCATGTCCCCAGTGCATTTATTCCTGTCACACGCAAAGGGATCTTTTCCGATCACTGTATTCTCTATTTTCTGAGCAATACTCCTCGTTACCTTGCTGTCAGGCTTGAGTACCTACTCTGAAAGGGATCTGAGAATATAATGATACTTTAGTATTCTGGGGTGAGGGGAGAAAGCACGTGTGACTTTCCTGCCCATGCCACAAAGTGATTGCCACCCCCCAACAAAGTAAGCAAGAACTGAATCCGGGGTCCCAGCATCCTCCTACTTGCTAGAGGAAGCTGAAGAGGGCATTCGTGACTTATTTCTTTTTTTCCCTCCATTCTTTTCTCTGAAGTTCTTCCTCCTCCTTGAATAAGTTATTTTTACTTGACATGCCCTTTATAAATATTCCCTAAGGACTCTCAGCTAAAATTGTCTGGTAGTTTAGACAGCTTTTTCCTGTTGTGATATTTAACCTTCTTACTTGCCTAACTTGGTGGCAAAGCTGTTATTTTCAGCTCATCAGACAAGCTTTTGGTTTTGTCTTCTTTTTCTTTTTTCTTTTTTTTTCCTTTTTTTTTCCTATAGAACTATGTTGTAGTCTTTGTAATTAATTACAGGCATAAATCCTTTCCAGTTCAGGCAAATTCCATTATAAACCTTATGTTTAGCTCCTAATAACTCTGTTCATAACAATTGATCTGCTTTGAAAATTTCTTAGGTTTATTTTTTAAGACAAAGGGTATTTTAAAGAACATTCTGAAAAAAAAAAAAAAAGTGTTGAAATGGTTCTCCATTTTTAGTAAAAGTCTGAATATAAATTGTGCAACTGCAATTCTACTGCTTTTAAAAAGGTTGTAATTTTGCACAGATAATGAATAATGAAATTTTAAATGAGAAATTTTGGAATAAGCCTAGGCATTTTCTGTGAAATTAAGGACAAGTAAGCCATTTATAAGTTTGAATGGCTTTAAAGGTACCTGGTTTGCGGTGCTAACCCAATAAATTTGCTCTCCTTCTTCAAACCCCTCACCCTGAGACTTCATACCTGTAAGCGGTTGCTGGATTGCAGCACTTTCAACTTTTGACTGGACTCCCCGCACTGGAATTTGTTATGTGCAGCTGGGATGGCAGAGCAGACTTTTAAGGAAAGAAACGTCTTTTTTATTTACTTTTTTAAAATCCAGAATAGTCTGGAGAATACGCCTGGACTGGTGTTTGTAGACTTAATGTTTTGCTTTACATTTGATCCAAATAGCCAGGTTAAAAAAAAAAAAGTGTGTCAGCTCACAGACCATAGAACAAGTGAGTAGTGCTGAAGGTGCTGAGTGGACGTAGTTTGTTTCTAGAGGAGTGAACGTTATGTTTTATCTGCCTGCATGGATCTATGAGAATCTTAACCGAGAAATTTAAAAACTACACCATGTTAGAAATAGACTGTATCCACATTTTTAGCCCTGGTGTCTCACAGTGCAGGTGGCAAGGTCGCCTTTTCAAGTACAGATACAGCTCTTGTTCCAGCTCCCCTCTCCTTCCCCAAGACATGGCCCTTGCCATTCAGTGGAGGATTTGTTGAAATGTGGGCGAGTTAAGCCAAGCACAGCGACTTGCCCTGGAAGCAGGCAGTCCTGAGCATGGATTGACACTATTTACGCTTAAACAAATAGGAAATAAAAAAAAGAAGGGCACATGAGTGCAATTCTGCTGAGTGCAACAGGAGTATGAAAAAATATTTCTGTTCAGAAAAAAGCTTCCTGCTGCAAGTGTGTGCGTGTGTTTGCAACATCTGATTGGTTCTTGTAAAAACAAAGGGAAAAACCCCACATTTTCTGTAGTGTTGGCAGGGTTTTTAAAAAATAAATTTCAAATCTATGGAAAATAAGTCATTTCATTGTGTTATATTTCCTGAGATAATGCAATGTAATAGCTGTAGAAATGCAAGTTTCATTTTGATACATGCTTTCTTAAAATTGTGCCCAACCACCTAAGTAGCAATATTTGCATTAAATTATGCATACTTAAGACTATACTGTTTAATGGGATATCATGAGATGTTGCACCAGAAGGTAAAATACAGTGAAATAACATTAGTTCTTTTAAAAAATCAATTTAAACAGAATTTCTAGAAACATAAAACTGCCAACATTATTTTTATGTAATGTATTTATTTTAGCAACAAATATATAGATACATATGACATGGAACAATAAAATTTCTGGGAAAAAATGTATCCCATTAGCTAAAATTAAAATGTTACTACTAATATTATTACTGCTTTTACCATCTATCGTTACTATCTGACATCGGAGACGGATGGCCAAATAAGTCCAGACAATAATTGCTGAGGACTGAGACTAGAAAACTCCTATTAGAAAAACAGAGAGGAAAAAGGAAAAAGAAATCTTCATTTAGTAGCAACTACATTTTTTATGGAAAAGTTCTTTTGGCAGAAAACTCTTCACCAACTGAAGAGAAAGAATATGAATGTCCACAGTCCGGCCATATCTCTTAAATTGATTGGGCTTTCAAAGTACTGGGTTGGATTTAAAATTATATGAAATAGAAAAAGAGGACAATTTTCACAAATTTATCTCCTTTTCTCTTTCATATCTGACTTCCAGCCACTCTTCCATCCCCAATGGATGGATACCAAGTCTTCATTCTCATGGAAAGGAGTATCTAGATTTTCAAGTACTTCCCAAATATTGTCTTCAACAGGAAATGTCAGATGTTGACAGACCTGGTGCCATAGGTACATACCTGAATATAGGTGTTCAGCCTGATCTGCCAGCACATCAAATTCTCCCTCCACGTGGTGCTGTGCCAAGGGACTTGGTCAGAGCTGTGCGGTAGCTGCAGCAAATCTCCACCCAGGGCTGGGGGCAGCTGCAGAGGCTGGCCACGCACAGGTTCTCGAGGTTCAGCCCCAGCAATCCCCCTTCCCTCTGCTCTCCCACGTATGCAGCCATAGGCAGATTTTGGTCTGTGGCTCTTCGTTATCCATGATTTAATTGGTTGGTGGTAGGCAAGTTTGGTATTATTTCTAAGCAGAGAAGATTCAGGGTTTCTTATGGAGGAGTGCTTTCATCTTGAAACCTAAGATATGTAAAAGAGTTAAAAAACATTGTTGTCTTCCCTCCTCTCCCCATTTCTCAACATTATGCTATGAAAGACTAACAAGCAAAATTAATAGTGTATAAAAGTGACCCCTTGTCGAATGCCACAACCTTTCGCTGGTGATTGACTCTGCAGTAGGAGCAATCTGTGATGGATGACATGTAGGGTGAATCGCACAGAAACTGTCAGCAAGGGACTGACTTAAATTTTCCTTGCCAGTTGTCAAAATTACTTATAAAAAGGCACGGCAGGGGTAGTAGATACAGTGCAAAGTATTTGTGTGTACGTATATAGATGGTACATAGAAAAGTACTATGTGGTGAGTGTAGAGTTTGCAGTTTGCATTGCAACTTTCCTGCATAAACTGTTCTGCACACGAGTTTTGGTTTTTCTTTTCCTGACAGTCAGATTACTAAATGAAGACTGTCTTGGAATTAGTGAAACCAACTGAAACTAGGGTATCTGAAACGGCACAACACAGCAGTGTCCATGAAATGCAGGCAGACCTCTTCGAATTGCAGTAGTAAATGAACTGCTCTAATTGCTATTGTCAAAGTTTGCAAACCCTTACTTATGCAGAGTAGTACCTTCTTCTGTGAATAGACACACTGAATTTAAATAGGAACCTCTGCAGAATAATATGACAGAACAAGTGACATGAAATTTAATAGAGAATTGAGAATACCATATAGTAAAGCATAATGCAGTAGACATGGAGATATCTGTAGGGTGCCCAAGATGTCTAAAGGTATACTGAGAGACTGTTTACAGCAGGAACTACAAACTGCACATACAACTCAAAACAGGGTAAGAAAAGCTGTCTTTGTCTTACAGTCTGAGGGCATAAAGACCAAAATAATGGAGAGCGGCTTTAGTTGCTGGGGAATATGACAGATATCAGGGAGCCTGTATGAGGGAAGAGTCCTGGGAGTCCTCTCAGCAAGAGGCGGAATTACTGTTAGCACTTAGATCTGCAATATTTTCCTTGTCCTTTTGCCTCAAGAACAAAAGAGTCAGCCAGGCTCTTGTGGAAGAACCTTTAATGGAGAAAGAACACAAACTAATTTTCAAAACCCAGCTTTAAGTTGTGGAGGTGGAAGTCAAAACAAAGACATCAACCTTACCCTATACTTCTGACTTTTAAATGAAGCAGGATTGACCTGCCACTGCTAGGAAGGAATAACTAAAGCAACCCGTGAGATTAGCCTCAGAGCCACTTTTGTGACCTTACCCGATCTTTACCTGAAAAGCAGCAAATCCTCCACTCCTGAATGAGTTTCTTTTCCATACCAAAACAGATGGAAATACCAGCTTTAGTTGCACTAAGTAAGACTTTTGTCTCCATTTCTATTAATATGATAATGCGTCAACATCTTTTCTATTAAAGCCTTATTGTTAAGGTTTTAAAACAAGTTTTAGTAATTGACAAGTATATTACTTGAATTTGCCATGGAAATGGGAACCTTTCCTAAGCTATTTGTTCCTACATTTGTGTGTACCTATGAAGTCAACAGAGCAATATTGAAGTTTTCCAAGCCCAAATATCCTTTTTTTTTTTTTTTTTTTTTTTTTTTTTTTTTTTTTTTTTTTTTTTTTTTTTTAGCTACTGAGAAAGAACTAAATAGAACATCTCCAGAAACTGAAAAGAATGAAAACAAGGGATGATAAATATGGGAAAAGTAGACTGATAAGAATTAGAAAATTAGCCATTAGCTTCATATTGCATTTCACTGTTATTAACATATCTCGAGATGGTAAGTTGTTGATCTAGCCCAGAAAATTTGTTGTACGGTGCTTCTGTACAACCAAAAATACCCCATTCAACAACTCTCCAGTTTCTGTCTGTGTGTAATCTGGTCAGAGCTTCTGGAAAACTATCAAGAGGACAATGAAGTGAAAGAAAAGATTCCTACTGGCTACTAAGATTCAGAGCAAGAAATAAAAGCTTTTATTAACTCATAGGGATTAAAGATATACCTGCATATAGCTCCTTGTAATTGCAAGAGTAGTAAGAAGCAAGCAGCTGGAAGAAAATATTTATGGTTCCTGAGGGCTGTAACTTTGAAAAGATTAGCACTTCCTTGGAAAGAGATCTTTGGTGACTAGAACAGTTGCTTTGCCTAGCTGAAGGGCTGTGCTGCGCTTAATGCTAACTGACACGTGAATAACATCCAGAAGATAAAATCAGTTTGCTTACTTCCTTTTGCTACCGTTCTCCCTTCCTTCTTCAGAGTCAAATGCCCTTGGCTTGCAGATGAACTAGTGGAAGGCTTTCAGTTTTTGTTGTCTTTGTGAGCCTGAAGGTTACTCAGCACAACGCTCCCAGTATTGGAGAAGAGCAGGAAGCTGTGGGTTAAACAAAGCCCATCGACCTGAAATTACTTTGCATCAAATCAAACCTGATTTCAGGACTTCTGCTTGATTTTACAGTGACTGTGAAGTTTTGTAGTTCAATTATCTTGGTCCTCTTAAATGCTCTCCTCCCTACACTCTGTGAATCTGTGCAGACCCCAGGAACTGGCTGTAGCTTGGTCGATCCCACAGTCACTAAGGTGTTAGGAGCATTTTACTAAATGTACAGGTATCCCCAGAGTGCTGACAAATGAACAAACCAACCAGAATGACATGGAAAAACAGCACTTGTCTTTTGTGACTTTTTTTTTGTTTTTAGCAGGCCTGGGCTGCAGGAGCAGTGGCCGTGAGCTATTCAGATGAGGAGGGGAGTTTCAAGAAGACAGAGCATCTTTAACTTTCATCGCTTTCCTGACTACACTGAGGATTTTTCCTTATGCATAGAAAAGGCAACATCATTTATCCTTGACTGAGAATCACTGATACATTTTAACAATGGAATTAGCTATTCACTGCATTACAATGACTTACTTTCTGTAATTTGCCATTAATATGCTTCTACCTGAACAGTACAAAATGTGAATTAAATTGCCACAGGGAAAAATGATGAACCTATTCTTTGATTCCATCTAAAAGCGGACAGTTATATTCTCTTTGCTCATAATAATGTTCACCCTTCTCTTCCCAACAATTTCACTTTAATTTGTCCAAGTTTTCTTTTTAATTCATGACAAAGGGCAGAATGCAATGTCACCTTCTTTTTACCACTTGTATATTTATAATTTGTAAATATTTAAATATATAATATAATCATATAACTGTATTCTATATAGTTATATGTTAAATTTATAATTAGAATAAAATATAATTTCATAGTTATAATTTAAAAGTGGTAATAAAAATTTCCACTGGTATATAATCAAGTCTTTCCCCCCGCCCATGTCCCCACAATGAAAGGGTTAAGACAATGTTAAGGATTCAGCTGAAGCTCACAAAAAAAAAATCCCCCAAAAAACCAATAGGGAGATTATGCTGAAAAAACAGTTTTAACATATTGCCTAGTCCAAAGCATATCTCTGGCATACGTCTAATACCATACCTCTATAGATTGTGGTGCTTCTAAGAATATACACCTTTTACAGTCTGACAAAGCACAGATAAACTTTGCTGCTTCTCATAGCCGGTCTCTGTCCTCGTGACAGACAACTGCTTAAGCCATTTAAATGGCAAAACATTCTTACATCTGTGACTCCACCAGCTGTCTGCCTCTCCTCTGAAACCAAGGAAAGAGAATATTTCATGGTAAAGTGCAAATGTTCAAAACACATAAATATGCTCTTTGACTAAGGCAACATATACTGATGATTATTTTATGGATTATGTTTTTTTCTCTCTCTCTCAAACTGTTACTCGTTAGACATTTGTAAAGATCTGAGGCATTAAACTCATTTTTAGGCGATATTTTTATGTGCATTGCTAAGTGGTCTGGCTGGAAAACAAGATTATGTGATCTGTATTGCATTTTTGGTACCATCCTTACAGTCATAAATTCATCTTATTTGTCATAACAGCAAAGGTTTTGGTAACGTATTCCAAGATATAAAATAGCTAGCCTTTCCCCATCACCTAGCACCAAATTTTTCCTACTTTAAATCTAATAGTTTTCACTGACAAGCATTGATACAGGAAGGAGTGGAGAGGGAACACAGTCCAAAGGAGAGCGCTGGACATATGTGTTCTTTTTCCTGTTATTAGAGGAGGGATGGTGAAATGGTGATGGAGTTTCCTATTGCTGGAATGAGTCACCTCCCTCATGCAAATGCCCACAGTCTCTCCCTGGGGCAGCAACGCAGTGTTTGGCTTCTCAGGGCCACGACGGGATGGGCGGCAGGAACTATGTCTGTTGCCCTAGACAGCTGCTTGCTTTGTCTCCAACTACAACTGGTTCTAGGTGTGTCTATTTAATTTAAAGAAGAATTTTGAGACAACTCCCATATGCCTTTAATAGCACATAACAGATGCATAGTTTTCACAATTCAATATACTAATGCTGAAAAGACCTAATAAATGACTGTCCTTGCTGCAAACACAGGGCAGACTGGATTACAAGTATGTCCTGACACATTCTGTCCTTCTCATGATCTTCATGAACTTTAGTGCTCTCCCTATAAATAATTTCTTCTTTCTCCAACTTCTGCTTAACAGGACACATACTTTTTCCATCTCTTTCTCTTAGTTTTCCACCCTGCAGCGAGGCAAATATTTTTCTGGTGATGGACAACATCATATTTGAATAAATCTGCCTATATATATTTTTTCTTATAATTATTTCGTGCTTTTTATCTGTTCCTTTTGGGACACAGCACACCGAGCGGGCATGCTAAATAAGTCACTTTTATCAGTGAACATTCCCCCATATTAAATCTCTCATTCTTTCTGGAATATACAGGCAGCTTAAAATATGCATCATGTCAGTGCCGTCACTGCCTGGAGACACATTGCAAAGCCAGGAAGAGATTGACTTTCTGATAGCTATCTGTTTGTGATAATAGTATAGAAGAAGTGTCAGTCATACTCCCCACATCTACTCCAGCTAGGGAAGAAACACAGCCTAATCATTTTTATGGCTAGCGTGAGTATATTGGGCAGGACCCCAGCTGATAAGCAAATGTGATGATATCACTCTCTTTCTCTCAATATATATCCATAATATATTTTTCTAAATATCCTGTTGTCTAAAACCATTGCAGGATATACAGGCAATTTTTCCCCCCTGAGTATCTCAGGATCATCACTGGCCACTCACATAACTACTGGAAAGTTGTCCTCTTCGGGTCGTGTATTGATTTTTCCTTTGCACTATGGAGTACTGAATGTCTGCTGTTTCACAGATTCTGCACCTTTGCGTGGGGAACTGTTAAATCTTTGAACCTCAGCAGTGGAAAACCTGTCAGGAAGAGCATTTTGACCTTCTTTCAATTCTGTTTCTGTTAATATTTACTCAGACAAGCATGGAGAGGCCTTACTTTCCATTTCAGCTGAATCAAACCACAATGCTATGCAGTGTTTATTCTCCCCTGTGGCCCTATTTGTACTTTGGAATGTTTTCTTATCTAGAACTAAATGCCCTTCAAAACATACCTCCCTTGTCTGCCTTTCTATCCAGACAAGTGGTAGCAGTCGTTTTACCAAGGGCAGGAGTGAAAGGAAGTAGACCGCTCAGTTTTGCTTTTTGGTCTGTGCACCACTCTCCACGTTTAGAGTCACAGAATCATAGGCTAGTTTGGGTTGGAAGGGAACTTTAAATGTCCTCTAGTCCAACCCCCCTGCAATGAGCAGGGACATCTTCAACTAGATCAGGCTGCTCAGAGCCCTGTCCAATCTGACCTTCAATGTTTCCAGGGATGGGGCATCTACCACCTCTCCGGGCAGCCTGTGCCAGTGTTCCACCACTCTCATTGTAAAAAATTTCTTCCTTCTATCTAGTCTAAATCTTCCCTCTTTTAGTTTAAAGCCATTACCCCTTGTCCTGTTGCAACAGGCCCTGCTAAAAAGTGTGTCCCCATCTTTCCTGTAGGTCCCCTTTAAGTACTGGAAGGCTGTAATAAGTTCTTCCTGGAGCCTTCTCTTCTCTGGGCTGAATGGAGGAACTTTCGTTACTTTGAGGGTGGCACAGGTTGCCCAGAGAGGTGGTGGAGTCTCCGGCTCTGGAGACATTCAAAACCTGCCTGGATGCCATCCTGTGCAACCTGCTCTGGGAGGGGGGTTGGACCAGATGGTCTCCAGACATCTTTTCTGACCCCTGTGATTCTGTAATTCTGAATCACTCCAACTCTCTCAGCCTGTCCTCATAGGAGGGGCACTCCAACCCTCTGATCATTTATGTGGCCCTCCTTTGGACTTGCTCCAACAGGTCCATGTCTTTCCTGTGCTGAGGGCTCCAGAGCTGGATGCAATACTCCAGGTGGAGTCTCACAAGAGCATAGTAGAGGGGCAGAATCACCTCCCTCAACATGCTGGCCACAAGCGCACATTGTTGGCTTAGGTCCAGCTTTTCATCCACCAGTACCCCCAAGTCCTTCTTGGAGTGACTTGACAACTACATCAGCCAGTTCCCTCAGGACTCTGGGATGCATCTCATCAGGTCCCATAGATTTCTGTACGTTCAGGTTCCTCAGGTGGTCATGAACCTGCTCTTCTTTTACAGTGGGAGAGGTTCCCAGTGAAGGCTGAGGCAAAAAAGTAGTTGAGTACAGCAGCTTTCTCCTTGTCCTTTGTTACCAGTTTGCCAGTCTTACTCATCAGGGGGATACACGTTCTTTGACCTTCCTTTTCTGTCTGACATACCTGTAGAAGCCCTTATTATTATTCTTTGCATCCTTTGCCAAGCTCAGCTCCAGCTGCACCTTGGCCTTCCTGATCCCATGCCTACACAACTGGTCAGTGTCCATATACCCTTCCCAGGATACCTGTCCCTGCTTCCACTGCCTGTGCCTCTCTTTCTTGCCCTGCAGTTCGATCAGCAGGTCTCGACTCAGCTGTGCCAGTCTCTTGTCCTCCTTTACTGATTTCTTACACCTGGAGATTGAGAGCTCTTGCGCTCTGTGGAAAGCGTCCTTAAAGATCTGCCAGCTCTGTTGTGCTCCCTTGCCCCTGGGGGCAGTTTCCTGGGGTGTTGTATTGACTGACTCCTGGAAGACCTGGAACTTTGCTTTTCTAAAATTCAGTGTCCTGACTTCACTCTTCGCCTGACCCATATCCTTCTGGACTGCAAACTCCAGCAGTGCATGATCATATGCAGAATTTCTTGAGCATGTGTCCTGTAAAAAAAAATAAAATCCTTGAGATGTAGATATTTTTACAAATCCTCTTTTTGTCTAAT
This sequence comes from Burhinus bistriatus, assembly GCA_013397275.1. Lineage (NCBI taxonomy): Eukaryota > Metazoa > Chordata > Aves > Charadriiformes > Burhinidae > Burhinus > Burhinus bistriatus. The sequence goes on along the minus strand of VYXH01004498.1, from coordinate 263,685 downwards.
ATTTCTGATTTCCTAATTAGCTTTCCTTTAGCTTTATGAAATACGTCTAATTTTTAGTGCAGGACTTCTTACCATTGCCGTTATCTCAGAAAAATAAAGAGTTTTGATAAAAACCAGAGCACAGAGCTCTTTTAAAGCCTGGCCATTTTATTTGGTGTGTCAGGTAGGAGGCGGTATGTGAGGATGTTCTCACAGCACGTTTGTCTAGCAGTGACTAAGGTTAACCTCAGACAGCTCTTTGGTACAATATTGCCCTATACAGAGAGGAACCTTTCCTTCTCCCTAAGCAGAATGTCTTAGGGTGAAATGTGATGAATTCATTCAACAGCTCAAAGTGAGACTCAGCTTATTAGAAAAAAAATTAATACTCTTTCTTCTTGCCAGTAACAGTTTCTGATATTATTATTAAGAAGTATGTTTCACATACAAGGAAATTATATGGTGTTTAATGACATGGATGACCAGAATGGCTAAAATAGACTTGTCCAAATTCGGTAATGATTATCATGCTCCTGAACACTTTAGACAGAGGAAGACACACATTAATTGCAAGATGCTCTGCATTCCTTTAGCTCTTCTGTGGAACAAACCAGCTGTGCATCTGCCTTCACTGGATGACGGCCGCAGGGAGATCCTTTATGGGCAAAGGCCACCACTGCTTGGCCAGAGAAGTCTTCTCCTACTTGCCATAATGACTAATTCTATGAATCAGAAATGCAGAATCTGATTGATTTTTGAACCTCTAGAAGTTTTCCATGAGAACTGATCATAGAAAAGTCATACCTACCATATTTGTCATGCTTCAACCAGATGCAACTAGTCAGAAGGCACCTAGATGTACCTTTAAGGAAATCTGTTGGTACTTGGCTAGCCCAAAACTGATATGGTCTTTGGAAAGACTTCTTTTCCTGATGATATTAAATCAGATGGCGAATAGGGATCTTCCTGAGCAATTAAATAATAATAGATATTTTTTTAAATAATATTTCCTTCTGTAACATGAGGAAAGAAATACAATTGAGATTAAAACAATGACACTGTAATCAGTTAGCAGTTATATTCACTATTACCTCTGAGCGAACTATATTAGTATTACTAAACTGTAATACTTTATTCCAATATTTCATAGAATTATAGAATCATAGAATCATTTAGGTTGGAAAAGACCTTTAAGATCATCGAATCCAACCATAAATGAAACAGCTTAGCTGAAGTGCTGGAAGAAATCATCAGTCTTACCCTATGTCTTCTGAACAGGAGCTTCCATAAAGTCTTAGCAACCCAAGATCTTTTAGAGTGTTTCATTTTATTTTACCTTTCTAAGGGAAAGCGAACAAGAAAAAGGAAAATAGAAAAGAAAGAACTGTATGGAATTTCTTTTAAAGAGGTTTCCATAAGGTTTAAAATATCTTTTTTTTTTTTCAGTTTATTCCTACTTCAGTATTTTTAAAGTTATCAGTTTTTAAAAGTAGAGAAAAAAGTATACTAGTGAAGCTGGGGAGAATATCTGTTATCAAGATTCTGAGCCAGCAACAAACACCTCAGAGTAACAGTTTCATCTGTTTATGTGATGAGCATCTGTGGCTTCTTGGCAGTGGAGGTAGATGCAGTATGGAAGGCTTCCAAGTTCAAAGGTGGTCTTTTGTTTTCCTTTTGCATTCTTCACTTGTTCTTCCCTTCTCGTTCTTTCCTTCTCATTCACAATTTTTCCACTGAGTCTTCTCTTCCTGTGATTATACCAGTGGCTTCAAGTGGCAATTAGGAAAACCAAGCAGCTGTTTTGGGAGGAGGTAAAGCACTTAAAGAGATAAAAACCTGGATAAAAGGGAGAATACGAGAAGTGGGAATAGAAGAAGAGTATTGTGGCAAAAGATTGATGATGGAGTATCAGACACTGGACGGGAGTCTAATGTGGTTCACCACCTATTTAGAAAAATAAATATGTAAAAGCAAGAGACAACTGAGAAATTCCTGGGGGACTTCATGAATATATTTTTTTTTTTTTTTCAGTAAATGAGGATACAAGAACTTTTTGTTTGGAAATATTATTTAGTGCACTACTGGAGGAATGAATTACAAATTTAATCATTTATTCAGTTTGCTAGATTTTTTAATTGAAAAAAAGCAGTCCAAGAAAAGACAGAATTATTGTGCAAAAAGGGTAATAACATAAAGTTTGAAGGAGAACTCAGGAGGTCTTTATGCAACCTCCTTCTCCACTAGGGCTGGCTATGAGAAAAAAACAGGTTGTTCAGGACTTTATCCAGGTGGGACTTTGCTTTCTTGGAGTCAAGGCAAAATGCTCACTGATTTCAACAAAGCTGACATTTCAGCTGAAGCCAGTAATTCTATAATTTAAAGAACCTACTAGGCCGGATAGACTTTGAAAAACACCTGCTTCCAAAATGAAATTATAATGTGACTGTAATAAAAAAATGTTATGCTTTAGTTTTTATTTAATATGAATTATTTGAAAAAATAATATAATTTTATTTTATTAGACATAATTGATCTCCGTCACATAGGAATGTATAGTAATCTACCTGAAAATTTGTCAGTTGTAACTAAATACAAGGTCTGAAATTTCTTTGTAGCATTTTCCAAGACTTTTCAGACTATATCCCTAGATTGAAATATAATAAAATAGTTCATGTGTCCAAATGTAAAATGAAAAATAGGCTGTGTTTGTGTAAGGCTGACTGACTGAAACAGAAATGGAAATTGAAGTAAACTGTGGCTCATAAATGATGAGGTGAAAAGAGGTAGACATGATTGCACAGTGGTTGGTATTGAGTCCAAAAAAAAGGCAGTTAGGCACACATCTTTTAATCAGACTTTCCTGCTTTGAGAAGTTACGTGGCACAATCAGCTCAGACACACAGGCTGAGATAAATAATGCAAGTGGGTACTCTAATACATTTTAAAGAGCTGTCTGGGGGAAATATGTTTATTTCTTCAGATAATTTCAAACACAGATCCAAGTTGCAAAATCTGCTCTTTTTCCTTTGCTTTACGATCATGAGTTTCCTCATTTCCTACAGCATATGAATTATTTCTCTGTGAAGGGCTTCCTAGTGGCCTCACTGCTATCAAAATCTCACAGACTTAAAAAATTATGGACAGACTTCTCCAGTGATGTCCAGCCTCCCTGGCCTGCCTTGCCACCAGCCTGGCATCGGTGTTGCTGGAAGCAAAAAACTCAACTCCATTGCCGGAAACACTGTACTCTGGGATCTCAGGTACAATAGTGGTGGAAAAAATGTCACCACTGTAAGTTTTTGGGTTTCATCTTAAAAGATGTCCAGTGATCATGGCAGCTCTGCTTCCTCTGACCCTGAGCCCAAGATAGAAAGGACCATATCTGAGACTGAGCCTGTTAAAATTCAACGAAGATAAGGCTGACAGGAGTTTTAACTAGAACATAGAAGACCTGTAATTTCTCAAGAATTTTGATGAGCTTTGGTCAGTAAGGAATAAAATAGACATGATAGAGGTTTTAGCAAACATCTATTTCTCTACTCAACAAACCACAGGATTTTCTGAGCTTTTACTCTGACACATTCTAAAAATTCCTTGTATCTTTTTTGGAACCCAGAAAGAGAGTTCTCCCCCGCCCCTTCCCCTCAGATCAGAGGGTGTCTGTTTAACCTGCTTTGACAAGAATTCCAATTTCACAACGTTGTCTTTATTAAAGAAAGGGCAGTCATTGCTAAGCCCATGGAAACATGTGGTCTCCTGATTATAATTCCACTGTGTTGTAAATGAAAAACCTGATTTAAACAATTAAATGCTCTACCATGTACTGCTACAATTAGAGAGTTAGCAGCACCTTAGACTCCGGTAAAGCACTTATTTCAGGGCAGAACACGTATTCTTCTCTAAACTACCAGTCATTAGCTACAGGACTTTTTTTTTTTTTTCCCTGGAAGTTTTCTTTGGTGTTACAGGTAGCTTTTGTACTTGTGGGGAGTGCTGATGATTATGGGAAATGCAGTGATTAATAACACCTTCTCTCAAATCAAACTATCAATGACATGTCAACGGTGACATAGCTATCTGAAAAAAGAAGGAAAGAAAAGGCAAGCTCACATGCATGCTGAGATCTCTCCTTTTGCCCAGAGCTTAGACAGGCCAGCTGACCTGAGGCGGCTTTTGTGCCCTCAGCCTCCTGCCCTTGGTGGTCCTTTCTCAAATCGGGACGGAGTACCTACTCTGCCCAAGGTTGCCCAGTTCAAGGGCTACTCCACTATCCCAGGCTAAGTATTTTGAGGTCAGTTCAGTTACAGGCAAAGCTTCACAAATATCTGCACTAACAGAAAGAACAATCATTTTATAACATTGTTGACCTACTGCATATCTCCTGAAAGCTTCTGTAAGATTGAACCTCTTGAGTCCGTATATTAGATAGTATTACCAAATACTTATAAAATCAATAAACATAATTAATATCTTCAAATAGTCTTCAAAATTTTGGCTGGAGTTTGACCTTGTTGAGTTTTCGTCACGAGTCAATACACAATTAAGATTGTACGAGGCTGATAGAGGTAACAGGGAAGTTGTAAATATACCCAGAGAGCATTTTACAGTTGCCTGATGAAATCAATCTGCTTAGGACAATTTACATCGGCTAAGGAATTGTCCTTGGTTAGTATTTTCTTTGGAAAAAAATATCAATATTCTTCTACCGCAACAAATAAATAAATAAATATTGATGGTGCAGATGAAATTACTAGAAACTAAAGCTGTTCATGAAAGTATTGTTGTAAGCAAAGACAGCGAACTTAGAATAATAAGTATCCACAACAAGTTTTGCTTTGATGTGGTAATGCAATGAAAGGAGTAAATGCATGATTAGATTTTCAAAGATTAGCGGGTGAAGAAAGATTTAAATTGAATACTAATTTGGTTTGGAAAGCCTTGAGGAAACTATGCCCTTCATGTAAAAATTCTTTTTTTGAATTAGCAAGGTGTTTCATCTGCCAGATGAGCATAATTGAAGTAAAGAGTTTATAGAGACAGAATAGGAGCAAGCCTTGTCTTTGTCCTTTGCGCACCCCTTAGCTGCGGTGCCACGCCGTTATTCAGCAGAAGCAGTCACAGCCGGAGGCCGGCGAGGAGGTCAGTGTTTGTGAGGAGACCTGGGAAGATTTTAATCTGGCAAGTGGTTAAGGGGAAAGCAACTACCTGGAGCTGAGCCTGCTTGTAAAGGTGGGTGGTGAAATTCACAGCCAGCACCCTCTGAGCACAGGGAATGAAAAGGCTGCAGAAACGGAAAAGGCCAATTAAAGACTCATGCGGATGTGACACTCAAATACACCTTTTTGTCAGCAAAAAGTCCCTTGGAAAAGAGTTCCCTTTAGAATTTATTGAAACCATCGTGTTTCTCATCCAATATTAGAAATCCCTCTAATGTTTATTCATGCATCCAGGGCTTCAACAGCACACAAAATAATAATACTCATAAAAATAATTATACAAAATAATGACACAACAGAATTTGGCATTATCATATTTGCTGCTACTTGTCAAACTTCAGGTACCGTTAGGATATTTTGGCCCAATGATTTGATGGCTTTACTGTGGAAGGCTGCTAACTCCATACTCAATATTGTAGAGGTCCGTGTAACCTTTGGTTATGTGAGATGACAAACTGACAGGTCAGTTAAGCAGTGAATGGGCAGAGAAACTGAATTTAGATCAAAGCCGCCAAAGTATCACTGAAGTACCACTTGATACGTTTCAATCTATGATTACTTGCAAATCAAACTATACTTGTTTCTGTTCTCTTTCATTTTAACTGTGATGAGTGAGGTGAAGATCAGTTTCCAGTAACCGGCTGTTTGAAAAGAAATGGGCAGCCAAGGAACCCAGTGAGGAGAAACTATTTTTCCCCGCTATCTGGCGTGATTGGATTCATTTATCAATGACTCGGTTCAAATGTTGCAGCTCAACCACACATTTTCTGATGTTTTTTGCATAGTTTTCAATAAGGATACTGATAATAACAAAATAACTCTTTGTGACTTACTTAGGGAACTTTAGACAGATCTGACCTTTGTCAAGCAACAAGCAACTAAACTCAGCGTCTATGAGGTGTCATAAGGTAGAGACTTAGCAACTGAATCATATGAAAACACTTTAAAACGTGCCTCTTACTTGGTTGAAGAAAATTTTTTTAGAGCTGTGTTTAGAATTATTAATAAAGAACCCTTTGATAATCAGGAAAAAAACCAAAATAACATTAATTTCTTGTAATTTGACTGCTATTTATCAGTACATAATCAAATTAAAATAATTTAATCTTCACACATAGTCAGACAAAGCCGACACAGACAAGCTAAACATTCAGCTTTTATTTCCCACACAATACAAAATAGTGTATTTCTTCTTCTAAGGTATTAGAATTCACCTGGAAAACCAGTGGCTCTATTGTCTCACAGTAGCATTACTCCCACCAGTTACCACATCAAAATTAGCCCTGGAGAAAAGAAATAACAACAGACATGAAGCACTTTCCATACAAATGAAAAATGTCAAACTTTTAATTTACACCTTTGTCTAAGAGTTAAATGGATTTATGGGATAACTAATGATCTGTTTTATCTTGCAGTTCTCTTTTGTTATGTGAATGCAATGCCGCTAAAGTGGCTAGGTGGAGGTGAGTGAGAAATTCATTTGACATTAGAAACACTTCATATTATTCTCCCTAAATAATCCATGGTAAGAAGCATGCTCTTAAAGTGGGTTCTCTGAATTAATATTCCAGAGATATCTTCTGTCCATTAGCTGTTTATGGAATGAGGTTCCTAACTTAAAAGTAGTGAATAAGCCCGTTGAGGTCTTCTGTTGCAGCAAGCAAATATCAATGAATCGATATTGGTTTATCTGCAACCTCACCTTATAATTTTTAAAATCTCAGTATTTCAACCTCTGTTTCATACCAAATGAAATTTCTACTGTCACTGCATGAAATCCACCTTTAGTACAAATACATCAAACAAAAGATGGTAGACAAAACACTAAAATCACCTTCTTAATATAAAGGAATAAATGTTTTCATGCTTATCAATAACTATGATTATTCTTTCCAATGATTCATATCTGCACTGGACAACATTTTTTGGCTACCGTGTATGTTTAAAAGATGTGAAAATGATTCTGCTTATTGATTTCCCTTCATACTTAGCAGATAAATCAATAGGATGTGAAGATGAGGCTCCATTAAAATGATTTCTGGTGACATCACTTTTGCCCGAAAGTTTCCACAATAATAACCCTTGGGTTTCTATGCGAGAGGTCATTCAAACAAAGGAATGCAGTAAAATCATACGTCTCTTGTGGGTTTAAGCTATAATGTCTTCTTTTAGAATACTTTTATGTCTTAGTTAATATTTCTGCTACGATGTAGGCACAATTTGTTCAGATGAACACAGAAAGCAGAAGAAAGGAAAAAAAACCCACCAGGTACATTATTTCATTGTGCATGTTAAATGACCCCAACTGACCTTACCTCTCAAACATATGACTGTTATAGTCTAATACAAGAAAGCCCATAATATAAATGTCTGTCAGAAGGGCTACAGAGTGGTATAGAGATGCCAAAGATGTATCATCCTTTGTGAAACGGTTGTGGAAGCTGCAATGATTGCTGTAGAAGAGTACCTCACAGCAAAACTTTTGCAAGTTTCTTAACCAAAAAGATAACTGAAAAGGGTCTGGTCACCAGATTGCTCACAATCCACAAGCTGTTGTTTTTGTGGTTAATACCATTTTACTATTTTCCCGACTGCCATAATAAGTACCTCCTCAGATTTGAAGATCCCTTACTGCAAGGCACTGTAGAAAGAGCAAAAGGTGGGTCCACACACAAAACTTTCTACAACCTGTGTGTGACACAAGAGGTGACAGAGAAGAACTGGAAGGGTGTAGAAGGATGATGCTACTCAGGCAAATAAAAAATTATATTGCAACCTAAGTACTACTGAAATTATGTTATAAGCTTTATTTTCAAAGAAAATTTGAAAAATTACATGAAAGGGTTATGGTGTGAGGTGGCCTTGCATAGTCTATTGAGTTTTTTAGTTGCCAGCGGACAATATCACTGTTCCTTGCAAGAGAGCTATCAGGGGTTGGGAACTGCTGGAGAGGGTACAGCAGAGGGCTACAAAGATGATTAGGGGACTGAAACGTCTTTCTTATGAGGAAAGGCTGAGGGACTTGGGTCTTTTTAGTCTGGAGAAGACTGAGGGGGAATCTCATCAATGCTTACAAATACTTAAAGGGAGGGTGCCGGGAGGATGGGACCAGTCTTTTTGCAGTGGTGCTCAGTGATAGGACAAGAGGTAATGGGCACAAACTTGAACACAGAAAGTTCCATCTAAGCATGAGGAGGAACTTCTTTCCTTTGAGGGTGGCAGAGCACTGGAACAGGCTGCCCAGAGAGGTGGTGGAGTCTCCGACTCTGGAGACATTCCAAACCCACCTGGACGCCGTCCTGTGCAACCTGCTCTAGGTGACCCTGCTCTGGCAGGGGAGTTGTACTAGATGATCTCCAGAGGTCCCTTCCAACCCCTCTGATTCTGTGATTCTGTGAGTGAAGAATTATGCTTAACCGAGTTTAGGTTGACCTCAGGTGACCAGACATCCTTAAGCCATAAGACAAACTGTTAGAAATTTTCTTTTTTTAACAGAAGAGAGACAGATGGAATTGAGTTGTAGATCAGGTAATCATATAGTCAAAGATGGTTTTGTTTGTGGGATTAAAAAGAGATTCCTGTGGAGAAAGGATGAGTGAATATTTTGGAGGAGAACTAGGAGAAAATTGAATCATCAGGGAAGGGCAATATTTCAAGAAAAAGAGAATGGTGGCAGTATTGAAGGCAGCTGTCAGGTCGCAGAGACAAAGACAGAGTACAGGTTCTGGGACTTGGCTAAGAATAGGCCATTAAAAATTTTGGCATGAGTGCTTTGAATCGATCGAGTGCAAAGGATGGAAGGCAGAGCTAACAGGTCTGAGCATGGAATTGAGGGAATTGAAAACAGCATGGTAAATAAGAATAAAGATAAATGAGAACAGGAAGGTAAAGGGCTCTCTATAGAAGCAAATGGGCTAAAGTGTGAGACTGTTTGTTTTTAATAGGAAATACCAGAGCAGCATTGCATAATGAAGATGGGAAAAATAAAAAACCACAGTATACGAGAAACTTGGGACAAAAGTAACATGACAGCGAATGAAAGAACGGTCAGCAGATGTGATGAAATGCAATAAAGTGCAGAGGATGGATGACATTTTACAATCAATGTCAAGAGGGAAGGAAGGACTAATGAAAATTAAGCAAGAGACATGAGTAAGGTCATGTTATATGTTTCTTAATTTTCTCTTCAAAGAAGCTATTAAGAAAGTGTGAAGACACAGCAGGCAGGATGCAGAAGAATGGCAGAGATTTAAATGTGTCTTGTGATAAAAACATGATGAAAATCTGCTGTGAGAGGGATGGGCGCAATCAAGAATGTATTGATGCTGGTAGACTACAGATAACAGAAAGCCCAAGTGATAGAGTCTGATAGACTATAGAAAGTGCGTTGGGATTTTAGAGGGGAAATTCATAAACCAAATGGCCTGGGACAGTAAGACATGGTAGAGATCAATTGTGATAAGAGAAAAACAACATGAAAATCTAGAGCCGTCCACTAGAAGGATTGGGGAAATTGCCCCCAGTTGCTTCCAGGACGACCATGACCACAGTGCCTGTATAAACCAGAAGGACTTTTGGCCTTCAGTGGCTTTGGCAAGCTCAAAGATCTGAGCAGGTCTCCAGTGATCATCCTCAGATGCCTAAATGCCTTTTTCGTGTCGATCATATCCTCACATGTGAATTCTACCCAGACAGAAACATTGCTACTACTCTGGCTACTCTGATCTTTTTTCCTGCTTCTAATGGGAGAAATCATCATGTGACATTTGTATAGCACTGAGAAAAGGTAGGAACAAAAGTAAACAACCTCAAAGCATCTGGGTCATCTTATGACTAGAACTTCATTTGGCCTCTGGGTTGTTACAAGACACAAAAGTGCAGTTTCTGTCAAATATGAGGGACTATTTAAAAGGACAACTTATTCTATTTTTCCAGCAATGCAATTCAAACTAAGTATTCAAGAAAATGATCATTAAAATCACTGCATGTAGATTTGTGATAAGCAGAAGTAAAAATATTAAAAATATTAAATGCAGAAGCTACACACAACAAAAAGATTGTATGGTATTTGGTTTTGGTTTTGTTCTGTAGTATGTACTTTACAGAGAAAGTTTTAAGGGGCAGCTTCATGAGAAAGTGTTATCCCAAGAAACTAGGACCGTCTCCTTCAGGGAGAAAGATATTACAAAACCAGTCAGTGGAAGTCTTTTTAATATAACACTCAGTCTACATGATTTTCCCTGGAAGAAAGGTGATATTGCTTTGAAAGATAGGGATCACCACCTCCTAGTTGGCACTTCGACATGCTTCCAGTGCCCTCCTATGGTAGAGCACTACTTTCGGATTTTAGCAGTGCAGAACCTCCTGGACAGGAAGATCTCACCAGCTGTGTACAAGAGCAGCCATTCCTGTATCTGCCCATCACCATGGGGTATAGTGTGATGCTTCTGGAAATATTGCCCTAGCCATACTTAAGAAAGACAGATCCATGTGCTAATCAAGAAAATGTTTGTAACATAATCGTCTTTCCCTGCAGGGATCTGCAGCACTGTGCAATTGACTGGCTGGACTAGTCAAAAGGTTTTCTTGCTTGTTCTCTTTTATTTTTTTCCTCCTCCCTCTGAAGAAGCTGGTGTTGTCTAATTTAGCCTGGCAAATCCTATGCCCTTTATCTCATGAGAGATCTGGTCTTACTCTGGGATCACACACTGTGTGAAAAGCTTACCTGAACATGTGACATTGCTTGATGTAAAAATAGGCACTAGATGAAGCAGACATCCACTGAAGAGATCTATATGTATTGAGAGGATCTGTATTATTATATTGAAGCAGGAAAGTACATCTTACAACAGAATTCTCTGTCCTATAAACCAGGCAAAGAACCCTTCCTCTGTGTGCCAAACTCCATGGCAACCATTGGGTTTCCAACATCTCGTCCAATATTTTGGTGATGCCATGGTTCCTGTGAGATCACTGCTCAGTGGGTTGCATTTCTGCCTGTCCAGACTCCTGTGATACCCACGTTTCCTCTGCCTATGCAACTTCTACGGAGTGCAGTCTGTCACATCCAGGCTGCTCTGGACTAGTTAGAAACATATCCATGTTCTGGAGGTTTGCCACGGTGTGGGGAAAAAAGGCAACCCCAAAACAACAAAACAGAAAAATAGAACGAGTTGTCATTTTAAATAGTCCCTCATATTTGACAGAAACTGCATTTGTGTCTTGTGCAAAATGAGCTCTTTAAATACTCTCCTTACAAGCTGAATTCTACAGCAGAGGTCTGTGGAGGTGTTGTCCCCCTCCTAAATTCCCAAGCTGCACAGTAGCCTGTGACCTTCACCAGCATATTCCTATTGCCATGATGTTTTCACGGTGCACAATGTTGAACATAGCCTGCAGATCCCTTTGGGATCATGCCTTCAGATTTTAGCCCAGTTCTGGGTCCTCAAATAAGGCTACACAATCAAGTAGAGTTGAGTTAACAAAGATTTGTGATGGGACGAGGCTGTTAATCTAGCATTTTGGCTTCCTCTGCTGTGACTCAGGCTGCAAATGGTGTTGCCATCTGCTTTCCTCTCTGTTCTCATCCAGGCTACGAGATGTGCCCTTGAGAGATTGAAAAAAAAGGAAAGAATAAAAACGATCAGCTTGATTTCAGGCTGCGGCTCGAAGTTTGTGCCAATCATTGGCAGAACGCTTTATTTGTAGGTAGCCATGGGGTGTTAAGACAAATGGCTGTTCTGCTCTGGAATATATTTTCCAAGAAAAATGTTGGGATTTAGCCACAAGACTCTCCTAGGCATAATGGGAATCAATCTGGAGGTTTTGAATGGTCTCCTTGCCTTCTTAGAAACACATTTCCTCCACTGACAGAAATATATTCGCACTCTTTCCATTTGATTGAAGGGAGCTCTGAGACAATTTTTTGGCATCTTTTTTTTTCAGTCTTGAAACTTCCATTACAAGATTGTGTAGAACTACTTTGTTTTCCCCCCCCTAACAATGTTATAGCTTTTTACGGCCTGTTTAATTGTGCAATTCTGTAAGACTGAAACAGAAGTGTCTTGGGAAGAGCCTTTCTGGAAACCAAGTTCTCCATCTTCTTTGTCTAAACTGTCATGCGTGAAATGCATCAAGATTAAGGGGAAATAAAACAACAACTAAAAAATCTCACAAAACTTTTTGAACAAAGTTGAAATGAAACGTCTGAACCAAATAACCTGTTGTAAACTAAGATAACTTTCTGGCTCAACTAATCAAACTAACCAAACTCCTAAGATCAGACTGATCTTAGGAGTCTGTGGTGAATTGGTGATTTCAAAAGCAAACACTAGCTGAGGGAGTAGATATAAAACACAGATGAGATAAAATGGAGGAAAAGAGAAAATAATAAAGGAAAAGAGAAAACAAAATCTTTGAGGACATATACCAGTTTCTCCTCTAGAGACTTTCATTATTATTTAATGTCACTGCACTTCATATGTTATTATGAGCTGTTTTTAAAGATATAACATACCGCTTTCCTTTTTCTTTTCTTTTACTGTGGGAAAGGCAGGGAACGAAGTGGTGTTTATTCCAACATCTACTTCCAACATGAGCTTTACATAAAGCTTGGAAGGAAATTATTTCTTTTTCCCCTAGTTTACATTTTTGAGACTTTACTACCCTTTGCTATGCCTAAAGGTAAAAAGGTGATTCTTTTTGTGTGTGTGTACAGAAATTGACCTTCGTTTAGCCACTTGCGCCTTACTGAGTAACCAATATCCTGATGATCACCAGATAGTGTTTTACCAGAATCCTTTCCCTAGGTGCTTTGAACCAGGACCTTGGATATCAGTCTATTGAAACTAACGTGAGTTACAATGAACGGGCATTTCCCAAATCTTAAACACCTCTAATTTTGAAAGATACTAATTTTAAAAAGTAATTCAAAGTTAATTTACATTAGGTTTTGGATATACAAGATGGGAGCTCCCACGTTACTTGTCTCCTGCTTTTCCCTCTCTCATATTAACTGATTAATTCACCAAAACCTTAGGCATGGTATTTTCTGCACAGCACTACAACAACAAGGTATCTTTGCCTGAAAGGAAATAGTATAAACCAAATTTTCATCTGGTGCAAATTTTTCTAGATTCTGGAGGTATGATTGTCGCACGTTCCTGAATCAACATAACTGGCTCAGCACTAGCAAGAAATAACATATGGAGGAAAGAGATTGAAGTTAATAGGTTGCTATAGTATGTGCTCTAATCCTCACTTTTTGAAATAATTGAACAACGGTCAATGCAAAGTCCAACTGAGGAGGAAAAAGTGTCTTCTTTTACACGTGCACATTGAGGTACCACTGACATAAGCACAGTTCTAAGCGTACAGCTGTTCTAAACTGACCCATCAAACTAAACTATTGCTGATTATTGAATTCCAGGCAGCCACAAAAGCACATAATGAATTTGTTTTCTGTAAGCGATATGGATATGATGATCACAACCACCTTCTTAGTTTTAAATACTTTCATGATCTTGGGCTTAAAGATCTTCTAAGAAGAAGGAGCTGGGATTAAAACTTTACAGCCTTCAGGTAGACTGCAGAATGACATTTTAAAGGATAAGACAAATGCACATATTTTTTTAAGAAAAGACCTGAGAAAAGGAAAGAGGAAGAAGGTATGGCTAAATGCTGGGGAAGGTAGTCATTTGAGTTGTAGCTTTCAGAAAAACTGAGGTTCTGTTCAAATGAGAAAAATAGGTAGAATACAGGTGCTGGCAAGCTGAACATAAGAGACACAGTAAGGTAGACCAAAAAAAGCTTGTACTTGAAAAGTATTTACCTGTAGGTTTTTTTATACATTTAATACATTGTTCCTCAAACACATTAGGAGTAAAAACCCTTTCAGAAGGCCTCTAGAGTCAATAGATAATAAGGGCATAAAAGGAGCACTCAGAGAAAAAAGGACCAACCAGAAAACTAAATTAATTTTCTGCCTTTGTATTCATTATGGAAGAGCTTGGGGAGGGTCCCACACTGGACCCCTTCATTACTGGGTATTCACTGAAGATCTGAATCCAATTGAAGTGTCAATAAAGGTTACAAAGCAAACAACAAAACTGAACAGGAACAAATTGCATCAATCAGCATTTACCTAAGAATTCAAAAGGAGTTCAAGGACCAGAAAGGTGAACAACTGTCAGTGGTATATAAAGTATCATTTAAAAACACTTTTATACCTGAGAACAAGAAAGCAGCAGATACAGTGAAGATGACAAATTTTCAAGAAATATGCTATGGAAGATCCAGGGAACTACAAACCATAAAATGTAACATAAAACCAGCAAATCAGGAGTCAATCTACTTTTTGAAAAGAAGGTCCTTAATGTATGTGACAACTTTTGCTGAAAATAGAGTTATAAGTTTGTGAGAACAAAAGATTGTGACTGCAAAGGTTGGCATAAGGACACTACAAAATTGTATCTGGGCAACAAAATGGATAAACATAATTCAGTCTAGATAAATGTTTCACATAGGTGAAAAAAAGGTTATTTTGCACATAAAATGAGGGGACCTGTGTTGAATTGTTATAGCTGAGGAGTGAGATCTTGGGGTTAAAATGTGTAGTTCAGTTACTTTCCATAGCTCAGAAAGAGTGAAAAAAGACAATGACATGCTAGAAGTTATTAAAGAAGGAACAGAGAATAAACACAAAACATTTACGCTCCTGCGTAAATCCGTACCACACAGTTCTCATCCTCCTCTACAAAAAGGCTCAAAGAAGGGCAACACAGATGAAAAGGAATATTGAATACTTTCCTTACTTTGACTGAGTAGACAAGGACTTACCCTACTGGAGACAAGACAGCTGAAGGAGAATTTGATAGAAGTCTGTAAAATCATGCCTGGGGAGGGCAAAAAGAGATTGATCATCCAGTGTCTCTTCCATTACAAGAACTAGGAGGCATCAAATGCAATTAGCTGTGAGCAGATTTAAAAAACAAACAAACAAACAAACAAAACACAGAAAAGCAGCTTCCCTGACATCTCAGGTGTTTGAGCTTCAGAGCTCCTTGCTGCAGTACAGTGTCAATGCTAAAAGTTATAGGAACCAAAGGGAAACAAGTTCATGGGGAAGAAACACATCGAGGTGTGTTAAATAGATACTATCACCTCTGGCTCAGGAGGTACCTGAAACATAAGTTTTTATAGGCTATCTTGAGGGAGTAGCCGATTCTTAAAGAAAATCTTTCCTAAACTATAGACTTTTTGTCATGTTAGAAAAAAAAAAGTATTTCGACAGATCTTTGGTCTGACGTAATATCACTTTTCTCTTTATCTTACGATTTTCATCCTGACTTTCAAACGTTAAAGACAATAACAAATCAACATTTCTTTTTATTTCAGAGGCCAGTTAATGAAAATTTTGACTGCCCACTTTACAAGGAAAGTTGTTCAGATACGCTTATTGTTAAAGCTGGAGAGAGTGAGAGAAGAGTGTAAGCAACATAACAAGAAGTAAATTTGAAAATATATTATTTTAATTTCACAAAGATAGCAAGGCAAGCAATTATGTACATGTTTAAAAAAAAATAATTAAAATAATACTTTAAAACAAAGATCTAGAGAACAGGATGATCCAAGAAACAACGTAAATAGAACTGAATAAAAAGAAAAATCTGTAATGCCGATGGACACACAAAAAAGAAACATTTTGGAAATCCATCTCACATCATTAATTTCTGCAATATATTTCTCCACTTAGGACACATCATCTTGCAAGCACATATAAAGACTAGTGAACAGCATGGTATTAGTAAGCTGAAATTCAGGGCTTCAAATCCGCACACTCCTACATCCCTGAAAAGCACTGGTTTCCTCTTGCTGACAGCAGCTGCTGCAGAGCCATGGGCTCAGGCTGAAGAGAATATGGCAGGGGCTGACTGGTAGGTGAGGTTGATGGGCAGAAATCGAAGTAGCCAGAGTCAACATGTATTCTATGGCAGCTGTTGTTAGGAGATGGTAAGGACCACACTGTCAAATTCAATCTCATACTATCTCCAGAAAGACGGAAGGATTTCAAAGCAAATTTGAGTTTGGGCTTGGCTTTTTTTTTTTGGAGCGTCCATCCCTTTGCAGTTAGACAACTGAATAACTAAAAAATCCACACTACCTTGTATGGTACCAAACTGTCATAATGTGTACTCGTGTAAACTCATGTTGTCTGCTTGCCCAAGAGCAACTGATCTTTGCCTACTTCATTGAAGCTTGTTGTATACAAGAAGGCTGCTATCACATCCCGTCTCCAGCTTTCTTTTTCAAAGCTTCATATTACAAGTCCTTCAGCCTTTCATCATAGCTTGCATTTTCTAAATAACTTCTTATTTCTGTTTTCGTCATAGATAACCTTCTCCAGTTCATCAATCACTTTCCAAAGACTGAAGCTTGTATTCTACCTGACATGATTGCGGTGCTTAAACAGCAGATTATGCACCAGGTCTTTACCCAAGACCTTCTGACCCTTACAGTGCAGAGGAAAAAAAAAAAAAAAAAGCACATTCCAAGCCATATTTTTTTACTTGTCTTTTATAACCTGAGGATTATTTTCTGCAAGTTTTCTAGAGGCAGCCCAGCCCAACAGCTAGTTTTACAGTTTCCACATTTCCATTTTGCTTTCTGAAGTGTAGGTAGGATGTAGTTTGAATTTGAGCTAATTGTTTTCACCTCTCTGTCTACTGAAAACATTGAGCTTTAATCTCATTCTCCAAAGTGATTGTCCCCTTTCCCTGTTTGATGTCTTATGTAACCAGATCCAAAATACTGTGGTGATTTCATCAAGCCTGTATTTTTGTGTTTCAGATACTGATAAGTGTTGAAATGCTTTCCTGAATCAATATATGTATATATTACATTTAATGTCTCCTTATTATCCAGCAAGCAAGTTACATTGTAAAAGAAAAAACGTAGCTTATTTTGACATAATTATTTTTGACAGATCTTGTTTCATTGACTTCACTACCTTCTTTTTCTCTGCTCACAAAATGATTGTTTCATAAATTTTTTTTCAATATCTTTTCTAGAATCAAAATGAGGTTGGCCAGTACATATTTTTCCAAGCCTTCTTAGTCTATCTAGACATATAACCTTTCGCCATTTTCCAGTTCCTGTGGAGGAATTGCTTTGGCTCATTTCTTAAGTACACAAGGCTAAATTTTTCTAGGTCCTGGTGCTGTGAATATGTTTCTCTGGTAAAACAAGAGAATATATTTTTTCTGTGTTTTTGCCTTTGCTCTTATTCTCTCTTCATCTAACTACTTGTCACAATTAAATTTCTTCATTTATTTATTTGCTCTTCTCCCCTGATATATGAAAACATCTCACCTTGTATTCCTCTTGCTTTTAATGCACTTGCAGAACATTTTCTCGTTGTCGTTTGTATCATTTCTAACTAATATATCTGCTTCCATTTTGGCATATTTTTTCTTTTTTTCTCCTTTTTATAAAGTTCTGATGGAAATGTGTTAATGTCATTATAAAACTATCTGTTCTTCTTTGTTTGTTTAGACTGTTCCAAAGGAATAGTTTTTGATCTTTTTGAAGCTTGTTGTTTTTTTAAAAAAAAGCTTGCTATCTTTATTTTTTCACCCTGAGTCCTTCTTTAGTTGACCACTTTCACTTAAATAATCTTTCAATGAGAATTGAAAATCCTATACCCCACAATTTGAATTTAACCAATTCTTTCTCATCAGTTTGAATTTAATTCAAACCTAACCCATTCTAATAAGTTTTGCAAGCTTTTGAACAGAAAAACTGTCTTCAAGTATTTCAGGAAGTCCCAACATATTCCAGAGTCCCCTGTGTTTCTTTCACAATAGCTAAGTAATTAAAGTTATCCTCTATTATTGTCAGATTCTCTCCTTTGACTGACTTTCTTAGGGAGCTGCAAAACTTTCATCAATCCATTGCCATCCAGTAAAAGATGTTTTCGTTGACTGGCATAATTCAGAAGAAACATTAAGGTTCCTAGATGTATTAGGAACATTACCTATACACGTCATTCAAGAAATCTGATCATTTAGCATGAGTGGTGATAGGGATTGTTTCCAATTTGCCTTGAGCAATGAAAACCATAAAGTCAGGACTATCTGTTTCTACATAGCAAAACCTACAGAGCTACGCTGAACATGTATGGTGCACAATACACACAAAGAATGAAAGCCCTTCTCCAATTTTAATGAACAAAGCACTCTAAATAGTCAAGAGTCCAAAGGCACCAATGTGCTGTTAGGCTCTGGAACAACTTCAATAACCCCAGAGTTAAGTAAATTATTTAATAGCTTCCTTTGCTGTAAAGGAAACATAATCACAGCTCCGCTGGGTAACTGTCCTGGTTTGAGGTAAAACAGGACCAATTTTGTTCAGTGGCTTTACTTTATAGTTAGGCCTCTTCTAACTGCTGAAATTAACGGCATGTTATGCAGAAACCGTTCACTCTCAGAGTGATAAGACCCGTGTTTACAGTTGATGCGAAGGAACGGTATGCAGAGAGGCTCTTGCTTATACTTGTTGCTATAACACCCAAGGCCAGCCAACTTTGTTACTTGCCCCGTTGGAGGGTCGGAAGCGGAAAAGCGTAGAGGGGTCACACCTGCGGGGAGGAGCGGACAGGACAGGTGACCCAAAACTGACCAACAGGGTATTCCATCCCATCTGCCTCATGCTCAGTATAAAAGCTGAGGGATCAAAGGGTCGCTCTCTCTTTTCCTCTCTTTCTCTCCTTGTCTGTGCATCTGCCTTTGATCCTGTTCCGGAATCCAGTTCCCGTCCGTCACTGAGTCCAGTCTGGGACTTCCCCGGTGCCTGCTGGTGACGTGATTGTCATCCTGGGAGCTTGATACGGTTTTGTATCTATTTCATTATTTTCTTTTTGTTATCTTATTATTAATATTTCATTAAAGTAGTTTAGCTCTCTCTAAACTCTTAAGTCTCTCTTTTCCTCTCGCTCTCTTGCCTCCCTTCGGGAGTGAAGCAAGAGAGAGAGAGAGCATCTGTCGTTCCACCGGATTGGGCCAATCTGGCCCAAACCACGACAGTAACACATTGAACAGTCATGATCAAAAGCTTTCTTTCTGCTTTGTCTACTGTACCATCTGCTTATTCCTTCCAGAACTTCACTCTGGCAAGTGACCCACGCGTTGCAATACAGCTTGGCAGATAAGTGACATTACAACGTATTTTGTTTATGCGTGTCTCTACATCCTTAAGTTTATAAATATTCATAAAGTTACTTTTTAATGAAATTAAATATACAGCAACACAGGACTTGTCTGTGTTTGCTGTAGTGAATCTGTAGTGAAATGGATTTCTTGCATTTACTGGTAGGAAAAAACAAAAAAAATATAAATAACATTTTTAACCTAGAGTTACAGACCAGGTCTTGGTAGATTTTCTAAGACTCCAGGGCTATGCTTGGGAAATTTTGGTTTCAATATAACTAAGAGACTAAAATCCACAGTTCAGGAAAATTAGAGGTGAGGGAGCTACATAAGTTACAAACCAGACAAATTATAAGCTACAAATAAATTCAGTATGCAACAAACTTGCCTTGGAGAGCAAGTACCTGTTTGGAAGGTGGGCTACTGGACGTAAAGATCTGATGACCTTTGTCAGTGGGCAGCTGGACAGGTGATGACATCTTAGTTTCTAAATTATTCTAAATTCTCGACTACCATTTATTTATATCAACCTTGTCAGACAATAATAAATGGAAAAGCAATGCAATTAGTTAATAATTGTATTTTCTAAACAAGCTTCTTAAAATGGCTACTTCTTCAACCACTGGGACCTCGTTCACATTTTTTTCTTTATCAAGTACCAAGGAAGATTTTAATAAATATATCAACCTGCTGTTGACATTTCTCTAAAATACTTTGCTAGCCACCCTGAATATCATGGGTCAGTACCCTTACAAGCACGTACCACAAGGAGGGCTTCAGGTTTCTTTGGTTATGATGTGACAAAACAGAGAAGCTGTTTGAATTCTGCAAAGCAATGTTTGCGATGTGTACTTGAATTTTGAACAGCTGTTTGGTTCGACCATGATTGTGCTCCTTTTTATTCTCTATTCATTAACATTCTTACGGGTGTTTGTGGTTTGGGGGGTTTGTTTACAAGAATATTTGAATAGCTATGCAGCATAAACCTTTATAAGCAAAAAATAGTGCTTTGTCCTATGTTATTTTTCAGTATTTTCTTTATTTCCGTTAGCCTTTTTTCATCTATTTAAGTTTCAATCACACCACGTCAAAAGCAAAATTCACTACATGTTATAGGTGTGAGATTCATATGAATAATACCTTGTGAACATTCAAAGTGAATAATATTCAAGCAGATTTCTTATTAGAAATTGTTGGCTCCAAGTGTCTAGCAAATGTTTGCAAAATATCGCATCGGGTCACAATGGGATGAGTTAGTCCATGTAGAGTAAGTACATCCACATGCCAGCTGCTTTCCTTATGAAAGCCATAAACCTTGCTGGATGTTTTATACATGGAATTCCTCTCCTGTGGCTAGGTTTCTGGGTACCTCTCTGAGCAAAGTGTGCTCTGGCAGGGCACTTTCTGTCCCAGGCCATAATGAAACTGGAAGAAGGAAGAGTGGGATTACCCTCATTTGTTCAAGAAAAGAATATATTCCTCTGGATGACAATGAAGGTACTTATTACTATAACCCCTCTGAGTAATAGTAGGATACACAGACACAAATAATTTATGTCCACAGTGGAGTGATAACTTCAGCAATATAACCCAAAATATCACCACTAGAAACCCTGACTTGAGAACAGAAATCCTTATGATTTATCATTTACATGGCAATTATTCATGTAAGCTAATTCACTGACTATAATGAAGGAAAATAAATAGTATATTGTTTCTTCATTAACAGCTTGTCTTAACAGAAGCTCAGAATATGTGAATGTGGTCTGTTTGAATAAAAATTTCTGAGAGGTGAATTGCTGTGGATTAAATGCCAGAATTTAGTTTTTCTCTGATATTCCTTCCGAAGTGTCTAAATATTTCATAGGATAATGTTGCATCAGATATCCTTAATCATACATAGGAATTTATTTAAGTGTTCAGGAAATTGGAACCTACCATTTTTGGTAGTTGTGAGCAGCTAACGTGACATTGCAATTCATTCAAGAGCTGTTTGGCTTTGGCAGAATGCAATGTTTTTCCTCATTTGAGCATAATCCTCAACGTTCAAATTATCTGATGGGAAGTTAGTAAAACATAAGGCAGCAGTGCCAAGAAGTGCATCGACAGTCCTATATGGGGTCTTAATTTGAGAACCACAATATAATTCCATTAATTTTATATTTTACAGTATATTAGATGTTCAAGTTCTGAAATGTAACCCAAACATAATGTTCCAGGTCTTTTAGGCTGACTGACCAGAACACAGGTCTCTGTAATTTATTCTTAGCATCAGCAGCTGCATAGCTATGGAGATAAATTACCATTTTTATGTTTTTTAAAATGATACAACATCTGTGCTTGGATATGATAAATCGGTGTGAAACTTTTGACTGCTCATCAACTAAAAATGTGACAGGATTAACAGTTACATTTTTATACCATTCTGCTAGCAACCATGTTTCTTCTGGTTTGAGCAATGTAGTTTTTATGGAGTCCATTATCTACCACTCACCACCTACAGAACCCAACTATGTGCAGGGAATTTCTAGCAGCACTTTTTCAATGGCCATACCAACCAATATGAAGTTTCTTGGACTGCTTTCTACTGGAAACCTTTAAGACCCACCATGTACAAAGTATTCCGAATCACAGAAGAAAAACAAAACAAAACAAAAAGCTTGACATGAGGTGCCCTAAGCTAGAAGATAAGGGTTCAATAGCTCTGATCCAATCAGATCTCTGGTCGGATTGTGAGATGACCAAAAGGACATACCTAGGTACTTGTTTAACGAGACAAGCATGTGTGTTTTTTTTCCAGAGTACTCCTTCAGGTACCTCTGAGACTTCCTCAGCTGAAAGTCATTTGGATTTATTTAGCAATAAAAGTTTTATTCCACCATGAACCTGTCCAGTCTCCTCCTGAAGTCACATAAACATTCAACCTCCTTGATGTCCTACATCTTGGACATCCAGGATGTCACACTGTTAGGTACCTGGAAATGCTTACAGATAGGGTCTTAATATAGTAGATGGCAGTACCATGTGGAGAAACTTAAACTTGCTCTTAATTAGAAAGATAAGATGTCCATACAGCACAGACAAATTACCATAACCTTCCACTAAGCACAGTATATTAGCTATATTCAGAGTTAATCCAGGTATAATTAGGCAGTTGGGTCATATGAGATACCCATTTCTGTTTTCTTTACGTTAATAAGAGAAAACAATATCTGGATTAATCCTATTTGGACAATGTTAGAAATCTTTAGGTATGAAAGAGACCACGCTGATTTTCCTTCTAGTAGACATGGAAAAACACTGTGGAAGTTAATGAAACTCCATCAGTTTACAAAAAAAGAGAAAGTGACCATTTTTCCCGTGGACTTTCTACAAGCAACATGCAGCTTCTGCCCCACAGACCTTGAAAATACTTGTTCCTCAGATGCTTAAAAAGCAAGGGCAGTCAGAAATGTTTTTAAAGCCATGCTAAGTGGGAAAATTGTGACAATCATAGAATGCTAGAATGGTTAGAGTTGGAAGGGACCTTAAAGACCATCTAGTTCCAACCCCCCTGCCATAGCCAGGGACACCTCCCACTAGACCTGGTTGCTCAAAGCCCCATCCAACCTGGCCTTGAACAATTCCAGGGATGGGACACCCACAACTTCTCTGGGCAACCTGTTCCAGTGCCTCACCACCCTCACACTAAAGAATTTCTTCCTAACAACTAATCTAAATCTACCCTCTTCCCATTTGAAGCCATCACCCCTCGTCCTGTCACTACATGCCCTTATAAAAAGTCCCTCTCCAGATTTTTTGTAGGCCCCCTTTAAGTACTGCAAAGCTGCTATAATGTCTCTCTGGAGCCTTCTCTTCTCCGGGCTGAACAACCCCAACTCTCTCAGCCTGTCTTCATAGGAGAGGTGCTCCAGCCCTCTGATCATCTTTGCGGTCCCCCTCTGGACCTGCTCCAACAGGTCCATGTCCTTCTTATGCTGTGGGCTCCAGAGCTGGATGCAGTACTCCAGATGGGGTCTCACTAGAGTGGAGTAGAGGGGCCAAATCCCTCCCTTGACCTGCTGGCCATGTTTCTTTTGATGCAGCCCAGGATGTGGTTGACTTTCTGGGCTGCAAGTGCACATTGATAGGTCATGCTGAGCTTCTTATCAACCAACACTCCCAAGTTCTCCTCAGGGCTGCTCTCAATCCATTCTCTGCCCAGCCTGTATTTGTGCATGGGATTGCCCTGACCCACGTGTAGGATCTTGCACGTGGCCTTGTTGAACTTCTTGAGGTTGGCACAGGCCCGCCTCTCAAGCCTGTCCATGTCCTTCTGGGTGGCATCCCTTCCCTCCAGTGTATCGACCACACCACACAGCTTGGTGTCATCAGCAAACTTGCTGAGGGTGCACTCAATCCCACTGTCCATGTCACCAACAAAGATGCTAATAGTACCGGTCCCAGTACCGACCCCCAAGGAACACCACTCATCATTGCTTGCCACTTGGACATCAAGCTGCTGACTGGAACCCTTTGAGTGCGGCCATCCAGCCAATTCCTTATCGACCAAGTAGTCCATCCATCAAATCCATATCTCTTCAATTTAGAGACAAGGATATCATGCGTGACAGTGTCAAATACCTTGCACAGGTCCAGGTAGATAATGTCAGTTGCTTCCCTTATCCACCAATGCTGTAACGCTATCACAGAAGGCCACCAAATTTGTCAGACATGATTTGCCCTTAGTGAATCCAGGTTGGCTGTCACCAATCACCTCCTTATTTTCCACATACATTACAGAGTTTCCAGATCTGCTTCATGATCTTGCCAGGTATAGAGGTGAGACTCATTGGCCTGTAGTTCCCCGGGTCTTCCTTTTTCCCTTTTTAAAAATCGAAGTTATGTTTCCCTTTTTCCAGTCAGCAGGAACTTCACTGGACTGCCACCACTTCTCAAATATGATGGATAGCTGCTTAGCAACTTCATCCACTAGTTCCCTCAAGACCCGCAGATGCATCTCATCTGGTCCCATGGATTTGTGCAGCTGAATCTTAAAAGTGTCCATTATTGGGGAATCCACTACTTCCCTGGGGAGATTATTCCAATGGGTAATTTTTCTCATCATAAAAAATTTTCCAGGATTATTTCATTCAGAGAGCTATCTTCTTTAGAGTTGCCAGCTCCAGAGTCCTCAACATATCGAAGGTATATGGAAGAAGAAAGTAGCCCTCAGAACTGTGAAATGTGCTTTTTGACTGCGATACTGTGCATCCCTGGTTTTTTTTGTACAAGTAATACGCTGTTACAGAGGTGCTGCTAAATACACAGCAGTTATTTGAACAAGCTCTTTATATAACCTTAGGGATAAGCAGTCCTACTAATCTAGACTGATTCTTAATGAGCATTGCATAAAGATTAAATACGTCATCACCAGTTGTAATTAAGTCACTCAAGAAATGGTTACCATTTACCAGCAACCCACTTCCTATGCTATCGGTTGAGTGATGTGATGGATATATTCTCCATTCAAGATGTAAGTATATTTTTCTGGCTACTTTTTCCCATTTTCTTTTGCCTATGAAGTTTTTATTGCAGCTTTCTGGTGGTCTGTTGAAGTTTGGAATATTACAAAATCAAGAGGAAACAAACCAGTGATTAAGAAAGTGAAAAATAACTGGAGTTTGTCAGATGTCTTGGCACCCAGTCACCTGATACTACTACTATTATATTTATGATGTTTCTATTTTAGAAGGGAGAGAGAATTAGTCATAAAATCTTTAAGAACTTTCTCAGACAGTTCTGTACAAGATTGATTTTGATGATGCAATAGAGAAAGCATTGACATACATTGCTAAGAAAACATGCTCCGTTTCAAAGGTAAATTTATGTGCACTTGTTGAGAAATCACAAACCCATCTCCTTCATTTGCTGACATATTATGCTATTATGATTGGCTAAAACTAGTCTGCTAATTCTTCAGAAGAAATGCATCAGGGCTACCTAAAAGGGGAGACTGTTTCTTTTATTTATTTCCTAATTGATATCATAATTCTAAAGCCAGTTTCCACTCATATTTTTCATGTATTCAAATACCATTTTAAACATGTCATATGATTATTTTTTTCCTTTTATTGGCCCGCTTGCTTAAAAAGCCTCAAGTTTTGCTTTTAGAAGCACCTGAACAGCAGATAATGAGGTGAATATTAATTAGTTTTATTGCAAAGAAAATTGCATTGCCAGTCATTGTTACTGACTAATGGGTAATGACATAAAATTACAGTAAGATAAATGATTATTCTTGCTAACTAGCAAATATTCTGCTCTGCAATGCATAAGTTTCTGAAATAGACAAAATGTGAATGCAAAAAAAGGCTGCATCATCTGAAGAATTTCATTTCACAAGCTGTCAAGAAAGACAAAGATGAGAAATAATTAAAAGTGAATGAATAATTGGAGATACTGCTTGAAGAACACGATATTGCTATATCCTGCTGTTTCTTGCAGTTTCAATTTTCCCCTCCTTAATACCTTTTTCTTACTCAGGAGTGCACATATGGAAAACACATAACTTCATATCTGACTTGGAGGTTATGAAGTCCTTTTAAACGTAGAAGGATAGGACAGGAAAGGCATTTGCACATGGGTTACAGCTGCTTCTCCAAAAAAGTAAAAGGAAGAGGGAGAGAGACAGGAATATCAGCATGAGGCTTAAACAAGGCAATAAAAAGCCTTAGGAATGTCATCTCTAGTTATTGCCATTGGCCATCTTAATAAGAACTTGAGTGTGACCGATAAGCACCACTCCCATCACATCAAGCAAAACTTTCTGTGTCAAAGCTTCTACAAGATGTCTTTGGTGTTGCGGTACAGACTGAGCAAATGAATAAATAGATCACTTACAGATACGCAGCCTGAAGATGTGTAGCTGCAAATGTTTGGGAGTGCTCTGAGTTTTATGAAATAAAGTAACGAGCCAAAGCAAATGGCAGACACATGAATAGAATGTGGTTACTAATAGATAATTCATTATGTAAAATATGAAGAAGTATTTCAAGCTATGTAAAAGAAAACTGTTACTTGCCTTCACTGATTTGAGGTGCTGGACAGTCAGGGTTGGACTCAGTGGCCTGTACATGGGCACCGTACGGGAAAGCAAACCATCTGCCAGGGCAGGAGTGACATGCGATGTATGGGAGCTCTATATCCTCCTTGAATGGCAAGTGAAGGCCAGGCAAGACACCCTGCAGAACCATAAATGGTTTATTTTCAACCATTAAATCTTGCCCTTTGACTCTACTGTACAGTGTGCAAACCACTAAGCTTGATATCAAAACGGTTTTCAGACTGCCCTGAAATAAAGAAACCTACCTGACAAACCCTGCCTCAAGTCCACCTACATAGCAAGGCAAGGCTGAGTGTGCCAGATCGATGGACAAGGTGGGATGTACAGACAGGCCCCATTGCAAGAATTATAAACTCAGCCAGTTTAAAGGAATTTAATGTGTACTATCTAATGTTAATGTTCACCTTGAATTTACAGGACTCCCAGAACTGGAAGACCAATTCACTTGAGGTTGTGTAGCAAAATGATTTTTTAAAAAGGGTGTATCTTTTTGTGTGGGAGCCAGAAAGGCTTACAGTGGAAAACTTTGTAGGAGGATAGAATTTTTTCTTCTCATGCTAATAGATACAGCATTATATAAAAAGCTTCTAGGGAGCAGTTTATTAAACAGCTACCTGAAATAAATATTTTGAGCCAGTGAATAGATAGTCTGTCTGAACCGAGCTTGCACGTGACAAGCAAAGCCACCCACATTGTGAAGAGACAAAACATTTTTAAATGCTGGTCTTTCAATCAAAACAAGAGATGTTTGCTTTCTAAAGACAGCAGGACACCTGCTTAGAAAGCTGGGCAGCCCTCGAAGTATGTGACTTTTCTGGCAGAGGGAAGAATCATCTTTACTGAAACGCGCCTCGGCTCCCCACCCCTCTTCCTACGAGGCGGCGTGGTCGTGTTTGCCCCATTTGGCACCTGGGTTTTGCTCAGGGCTTACTGTGGCTGTGAGAAAAGTAGCGTCCCTTCCAACTCTAACCATTCTGTGATTCTAAGGAAGCAGGGTTTTAGAAGGCAGCTGCAAAGAAATAAGCATGCGCTTAACACACACAGCATGACTTATGAGAAATTTTGGTCTATAGCGCAGCTGCCATCCACAGTCAATGGGAGATTTCCCCAGAGCAAAGGAGAAAATAAAGCCTGAACCTACAGCTCTCCTCTGAGGCCTATGAAGGCTGTATCGTCTTTTTTTCCAGAAGCCTTCAAAGAGTAAGTGATTTTGCAAGCATGGCATAATTTAAGCAGCATGTGACATTTTCTTAATGCCATTCCCATAGACCTGAGACTGCAGTAACCACCTCTGTGTTTCCAGTCCCACTGTGTCAGCAGAGGCCGATCTAGATAGTGTACGCAGCACAATATGTTTGCCATTTCAGTCCTTGTCACAGGGCAGCCTTCTCCAGGCTCAGTTTCTATCAGTCCTTTTCAAGTTCACTCGCACAATACATCCTCCTTGATCTTTTTTCCGCAGTCCTTCTTTCCTTCATTGTCGTGTTTTGTTTCTGAGCTCCCGCTGTGTTTCAGGTCTGGCCATTACTTTTGGCTGCCAGCAAAGGACAATAAAGAAAAAAAACCAAAAACCAACCCGCAACCCTTTTCCTAACAACACTGCACAACATCAACAGGAGAGGAGCTGAAAGGAATGTGCCTCTTTTTCCATAGGCAGGCTTTCTCGTCGTGCCCTGTATGCCATCCCCTACTGAGATTCTGACTATTGCAGGATGAGCCAGATCATAATTATCTTCAAATTGAACAATGCCACCTATAGAATTATTTTTTCACATAAAATCTTTCTTTCCTCTGTGATTGTTTGCTAGGAGCTCCTCTGCTCCTCAAAAGACAAGAAAAAAGCACAACAGAAAAACAGTAACAGAGATGAACCAATTCCCTGTGGAAGAGTCGAGCCTTGAACTTCTGGAGGTTCATTTTCACAAACCGATGGGATGCTGTGGTGGTGGGACCTTCCAGGTCCCAGGAAATATGGATCTGCAACAGCCGGCTGCAGACTCTATATATGTGGAAAAGGAATAGAAACCAAACCGCTGTGGTACAAAGGATTTTCCAGCAGGAGTTTGAGGAGGATCCGTTTCAGCACACCAGGCAACAGCGCCTTTGGCAAGGAAGCCATTAGCAGTGCACTGAATGCGTCACATTTTTCATAACCATCGTCCTTCCCAAAAGAAATGCATCTATTTGTTAAAACCTACATTTCAGTTCAGTTTCCTAATGAAAACTCGTTTTCTTTAATGCTGTCCCTTAACCAAACTAGTATTGTCCAGGCCCTGCGCATGCGGCACCTTGCGTAGGAGCTGATCACTGCCAGTGTCCTCAAAAGGCAGTGGGTCTCAGGACACCACATTGCAGTCCTGGGGTTTAAAACAGCAGAGCTGCTACCACAACAGACACAAGCAAATGCAGAAGCGCCGCCTGTTTTACAAGGAGGCCCGCTTTCCCCCTATCCAATTGCCTTCTCACTCTTTTTCTTTGCTTTTTAGGTCGAAGTCGTAGGTAGCTTTTACAGTGTTTTTGTTTTGACAGGCCTTCTAAAACAACTGATCGTGACTGTAAAGGCTTAGATAAGCTATCTTCTTCACTACATTACCAAATTTAAAATAGCATCTGTCTACACGAATGACTGAACCTCATCCCATTTCTGAAATAACTTTCTGAGATATAACAGAAGATCTAATTGTTTGCACTGGATTTTATAACACCATGCTTATGATATTGCAGATGCATCATTATTAGCTATTATAGAGCAATTACACCAGTATAAAAGTATAGTAATTCTCCTTTCTCAGAATAAACCATGGAAGATTTCATTGCATTTACAAATCTGAACTAAGGGAAGGAAGAGATGTGTGGTTATACCAACATTTAGCGCAGATGATGGGAAGTTTTCAGTGCAACCAGACTGTAGATAAATTCCCCTGCCTAGCTTTAGCTCTATAGTCCTAAGGAGATATTTAATGTATAAGAATGTCTTGCATTTTTCAACACTCACGCCATTTTACTTTACTGAGAGTACAGCGTGGCCATCCTATACAAATGTAAAAGGGTGTGCTCTAACGAGAGACAGTATTAGACTACTGAGAAACTAATTTACAGCGTAAGATTCTTGGTAGGAACAAGGCATTAAATCCTCATCCAGCTGAATTTGATGGTAGAAGTCTCATTAATTTCATTTGGGCTGCGATTTCACGTGGTGTCTCTTGTCACCTCTTGCATGGCTCAGAACCAAGACGCTGTTCCTCAGCTTCACCGTCACTGATAAAACTCACACATACTTGCCCATTGTTTATTCTACATACTAAATAATACTACTTACTTATTCTACATTCAGAACAGTAATGATTCAGAACTTTAATAGCTGTCACTGCCTGGTTTTGTTTATTGGTTGTTTTCTTCATTTAAGTGACTGTATTGCCTCCACTGAAAAATGGATCTCTGGCTCTGCTCATGTATGCCTATGGGTCCTTTCTCCCCTTTCCATAAATTCTTGTGACTTAACATCCCTGGACTAGACTATGATGGATAAACTCTGCAGTCACTTCTGCTAAGGACTAATGCACATTCCAACCTCTTTCTGACAGATTTCTGAACACAGCATAAATTTGTTTGCTTTGGACTCTTTTCAGGGCAATATTCATTCCGATCTAAATTGGCAATGTTAATTCTGTCATTACGACAGTTTTGATATTTATTAATCTAAGACAGGGCACAATCAAGCTTAAGAAGAGGAAATTTTATTTCCAGGGAAATCCATTACCTTTAATATATAGTCAAGTCCCGTGTGCAAAAAATCCAGCAACCTGATCCAATAGATAAGCTCTTCTTAAAGGACTCTTTCTCTTCCCCTGCCACCCCTCACCCATTCCTCAGATGCAGCATCACTTTTTGGCTTTTCTGGTTGCAGAAAGCCACTTGCTGCTGAGTGGGCAGCTGGGAATTCTCGATAGGTTCTTAAATCTTCAAGAAAGAGGGTCTTCCCCTTTTGCTAAGCCAGTGTCATGCCCCAGTCAGCTCTAGTCTGTGGCTCCAGTGCACCTGGGACACAGCTTTCTAACAGATCTTCCTTTTATTGGCACTAGGCTCTCAACGCCAACCCAAGCTTGAACAAACCGGTGAGGCAGATTCTGTCTCACATGTGGGATTGGAAAGTCCCCAGGATGGCTTGGGACTGTAATCTTGAGCTTTTTGCTGCTTTGAGAAGCTGTCTGGGATCCTTACTCATTTGGAAGTAGGATCAGCCAGCTGGGGGATAGGAGGGGATTGAAATGCTCCTGGTGTTTTCTGATGATGTCTAAATTAGAGTAAATTTCATCCTGACCTGTATCAGGTTTGCATACTGAGATACTGTCATTTATATTCACAAAGGGAGCAGAACATATTTTTCCCATTTCCTTCGCTTAAACACTTAGGAGAACATTACCCTTAAGACAAACTCTGCCATAGAGTACGTTTCTATCCACATATGCTCCTGCATTTTTAGAACAGCTATAAAAGACTACTGACTGCCTCTCTTAGCCGCTTCCTTCTATGTTGCCTGGTGCTTATAACTGATAAGAACATGCTTTAAGCTCTGGGATTAATTTCCTTCCATTACAACTTTCATTGAGATGCCACGTCTTTATGTTTGCAGTTACAATCTGATAGATTTTAAATTAACAGTATCAGAAAGAACATTAATTTGTCTGTGGGTGAGATGTTATTAGGAATAATGTTATAATATTATCAGATGTTCTTTTTTAGTGCTCAGCTCTATGAACTAAGCAATTACAAAAATATTTAAATAATGAATGTAATTACTTATTAAAATCATTATCATGCATAAATATTTATATTCCTAATCAATGTTTCCTCAAAGGTATAGCCATAAATACGGAGAAAACAACATGTGTATTGTACATGCAAAACCATGTATCTCGTTCCTCGGCTGTACAAATCATCGTTGTATAATTGCCCTCAGAGTGAAACCATTCTGTGTGAGCTAAGGATCTGGCTTTTTCAGTCTGCACGGGTTATTTTGGTGTCTTACCTTTTGACTGACCAATGTTAGATATGGGAGACGACAGTGATTTTCGCACCGCAGGAACCGGGTGCTGCCTGGCAATCAGGCACCTCTGTGGGTGGCCCTCTGGCCTCCTGCAAGTCAAGGCAATTTTCTCTCTTACTTCAGCAGGTCTGGATTCTCCATAAAGACAGCACTCAGCGCTTAATACTTGCAGTTATTTTCAAAAGGGTAACCGTACACTATTGTTACTTTGGTTTTGTACTGTGACCGCTTCGGAGAAATGCAAAGTATAAAAAGGGGTGAAACTAGAAGGGGAGAAAATTTTGTATGCCTGATTTCATAAACAAACCATGAGATTCACAAAGAGCGCTCTAAAGGAATATTTTTTTATGTCTACCATCTTCCAGTCCCTCCAAACCCTGGCTGATTGCACATTGTTCTCCAAAAAAAAAGGTGACATTGGAATTGTGCAAGGAGCATAAAGTTTAAAAGTTAAATGCAGCATACTTCAATTGGAAAAGCTGTGATGAGATGGCATCTAATTGCTTTTAGCTCTCAAATACCGCAAACTGTTTTATTAATTCACTGCTGTACGCTGTATTACCATATGTAAATAATTGCATTAACCCCTGTGCTCCCCCACCTTGTATCATATCACAGGGAAGAGCAGACTGACAGAGAAGTCACAGCAGGGCGTAACAGAGCGAGGTGAAGAATAGCAGTATGATTTCTAATTAAGAGTCAGGAGTCTTAGATGACACATTATTACTGGAGCTGAACAAGGATAAAAGATGAATGTCTAATATAATAGCGTGATAGCTAACAATAAGGTACAACAGCAATGCCCTGTTAAGGTACCCTTTCCATTCCAAGGATTTCCATTAATTTATGTGGGTCTGGAGGACAGGGAATGTGTGCATGTGCAGATAGTTGTGCACACTTGAGGGGTGACTGACATACATTTTGAGGTTACCAAATCTTAGCAGTATTTGAAGAGAAGCAGAACAATTGACAATGACCCCCATAGCCTGCTTTCAATCTCAGGACCAGAATTTGGTTGTGGGTCCTGAAGGCTGGCCTGTCATTTATTAGATGAGTTGCCATGTCTGAGAGCGTTTTGGTCTCGTGCATGTTCTGTGTTCGTGGTTCTCTTTCTCTCCCTTATGGATTTATATATACATATGTGTGCACATGTGTAGGTGTTTACTGAATTAACCTGTGGGTATTCAGTATACAGGTAATAAATAGGTTTCAAGGGAAAATGTCACCTATTTATCTATGTGGTCCTAAGTTCTTTTCAACAGATGCTCAAGCATCTTGTATGTCTTATCCTTTCAGCACTGCAGTAAACCACAATTTCCCATTCCCAGGTAGAGCACCGAGAAAGAAGGATGTCAGTTGATTTATCAACCTAAAATTTAGTAGGAAAGAAAAAGCTGCAGATCAGAATTGCAAAGTGAATCTTTGCAGATATTATATAATGAACAAAATGTATTTTCCAAGTGTGCCCTTCTGAAATAATAACCTGATCACATTGTGCTAACACGTCCTTATTAATTTTTATTCTTCAGGTCATTTCACACTTAAAATTATAGTGTAACCTTTTCAAATCAGAATTACAGCTTTTAGTTCAATGAACTGGCTACTATACCTTAAGTACTTTTTAAAGAAAAAATAAGAAGATGGACTTACTTCCTTGCATTAAATCAAATCCTAGGTTCATGCATCCCTTTTTGAATGTCCATATGCCTGATTGGAGGGGAAGGACAATGTTACTGAAGAAGAAGGATTTTTACATCTTCCAGAGCGTGCATAAAATTATATTTGGATCCAGAAAAGTTCAAGAAAGAAGAATGCTCTCTTCTGAGAGTGGGATGTCTCATAGGAGGCTGTGCCTCAGCCTGGGAGCCCTGAAAAACACATATAACCCCCCTGAGGATGTTTCTCCTTTGAAGTACATTATCGAGAAGACTCACAGAAAGCATCTGATAGTCAGAGCATTATGTTCTGCACAGACGTCTACACTCCTAGTCAGAAGACAAAAAATTGGTCTGCCACAGCTGGGATGGCGGGACAGGGTGGTCTGCTTGCTTGTAGGGGTGTCCTGATTAGAGTAAGCTGCTGACTGGTGGAATTTCACCAGGTCCAATGCAGACCTCAGTCTCACTTGACAAAAGAATACTAAATTTTCAGATCCTGAGTTATTCTTCAGTTTGCAGCACAATCTCTCCCAGAGTACAGCATTCAGATTCCAGCTGTAGCTTGCGACAAAGCCAATCTCCTACTACTGAAATAATTTTGTCATGAGTTAGTTGGTAAGAGTAAAAACAAGACTGTTAACAGAAATCCATTGCTCAAAAAAACCCCCCAAAAGTAAAGGTGCTAGGGAAGAGAACTCCTGGGGCTTTTTTTCCCCCATGAATTCAAAGTAAAAATTCCCATTGATTTAAACGACAAATCCAAACATGAGAGAGAAAAGATAACGTGCATGTTTAACATCCTGCACTTATTGGCTCTGATACAGAATTTTATCATAATCTTTTGTAAATCACTTAGGGAACATTTACATTTCATAACATACCTGCAGTTGGAAGTTTAGTTTCAGGCTTTATCTTGCTTAACAAAAGAAAAAGAAAGGCAGGGATTAAAATTCCCTTAGCCAGAGAAAGGAATTTACCCCATACCTCCTTTTCTAATGCTCTGCAGACCATGTTTAAAAGGAAAAGTAAATTAAAAGAAAGGCCTTTCCCAGGTCTTCAGTAGGACTCCATCTTCTTGCACCTGACTGCAATACCTTAAGTATAGGATTTTAAATTCCTGTTGTACCCATTTGTCCCTTCTGTTACACCTTGCAGAGTTGAGTTGGACTACCTGCCCGTTGCGGTGTGTGTTTTGACCCAGCCTGCACCCTGCCATCTACTGGGTGTGTGGATTCCTCACACAGAGCTAAAAAAACCATCCTGAGAGGTCAGGTACTCAAAGAGGTTGGTGGTAGGGAGCTTGATTTACAAGTATTGCAGCTGTTTATTGGACGAGATCTCACAGCACTTCTCTACTACTGTACTGACATAAACCTTTAGACTGTTGGTGAGCTCTCCGTATAGGATGCTTCACGAATGCAGAACAAGTGCTGATTCTGACCTAAAGAAATCGTTCTTAAGTGGGAAGAATAAAGGCGAGGATAGACACGAAGAAACAATGGGAAAATAGCAATTGGGAAGACAGGCTACAGCATTGCAACGCTAAATGGTACTTGTGGAAATTGCATCCTTAGAACACATTTTAGATTTGCTTCTTATGAAATATGATTATGTAAATATTTGTAAAAAGTGAGAAAAAGTACAATTCTTAGCCCTATTTTAGTGTCAAGTATAAACCTTTCAAAGAACAGACAAGACAGAGTGACAAAAACCCCAAAGAACAGACCATCCAACCGAGCTCTGCAGGAGAGTTAAGATCTGTTCTCACAGACACAGCAATTTGTTTTGTAGATTCCTTTTAATGTGTAATTGAAAAAACCTTTTCAGGCCAAAAGGCTTTAGAGATTTTTAGTGCTTTTCAGTTTTTGTTAAGCTGTTTTGGAAATGACTTTAATACTGATCTGAAATGATAAAGAAAAACATACTTAGTATTCAATTTCAGATTTACTTGCCTGATTAGTAGTCTAACAATACGCAGATTTAGTACTGAAGGACAGTGAGTAAAATTTATTCTTTTCAAGTGAATAGATTGTTTTCATCAATTTAAAATGACATAGGCCTACCGTGTCTCATTTTGAAAACAACAGTAAATGTTCTCACAAAACAACTTTTATGTACATATCTGTTGCTGATATTATTGCGCTATCTAATTTGGATGTATATGTGGATCCCCAAACTCATTTTTATGTGACATTTGTTTCTATTCCTGGTTAAAGCCATGCTTCTCAGTGCAAGGCGCACTGTTATTATAACAGATGGCTTATTTCAATTCATAATGACTGGGAAAAATAATAATGAATCATGTAAGCAAGAACAAGCACTTCACTTTCTCTACAAGTTACTCAGTGCCTGCCAATTTGAAAAACAGCTGAGGGCTCGGGCTCGGGCTCCTCGTCGGAAATGCAAGGATGCTCCCAGGTTAGACTACAACAGTATATCCAATTTAGGGAGAGCAAAACTAGCAAGACACAAGGCCCAAAAAGCTCCCTATTTGGGGATTCAGGGTTTTCCTTCTTAGCAATGGAAGGAACAGAAAACCAATGTCAATCCCTGGTGTTGGAAGGCAAATGAAGGAAAAACAATCCCTGGTGTTATTTCAGGACACAGCTGTACTCGGACACCTCACCGCATCCATCTAACTCAAAAGGAAGAGACTTTCGTCTCTCTTCAAAAGGAAGGTCTGAGTTACAACCCCAATGTCACCATTCACTTCCGAGTGATTGTGTCTTCTTTCTAAAGTGGCATAGGTATGCAGAAACCTACATTTCTTTGAAAATGAGAAATCCATTGGGAGAACTTAATATTGAAAAGTAGAAATTTGATCAGATTGCCTACAGTTTATGTTCTGTAAAGCAAATTTGTTGAATTATTGTATTTGTTGAATTACTCATTATTCATTAATAATAATATAAATAAGACATAAATAATACATTTTAATATATTGCTTCAAGAAATATAATTTTATATTTTATTTATATGATATTATTATATTTACCAAATTATTTATTAGCAGGTATCTCAACACACAATTATACAAACCTTTATTTACCTTGACACATCTCCCGCCTGTTCAAAGCCCCCAGAGTTCTCTCCATTGTTTCTTTCTCAAGTCTTTATATCCTTTTCTCTATTCACGCTCAGTTCTGCAAGGAAACGTAAGTTCTGAACTGGAGACACAGATTTTGACCATATGACTGATTCTAAATCATGGTATAAACATAAGGTGCTCCATACAGAGTCCTCCTCCTCCATTACTAAGTAGCACTAAGTTGATTTTGATATTTTATGAGTTGGGAAAACAGCTAATGAATGAATAGAAATAGACCTTCAGAAACAGACCTTTAGTTATCAGTTCTCTTTGCAATATTCAAAGTTGGCTGAATCAATGGAATAACACAAGCCTCCTCTTAGGTACACACATTTTTCTTCACTTACTGCTTTTTCCCTATTTTTGGTTTATTCCTAAGGCACAAATGTTGCCGTGTGACCTTCTTTCCCACATTGTTCACAAAGGTCTCTCAGAGTATAAGAATTAACACCCAACATTAAAGAAGACATTGCTCTGTCATTGGCTTTTCCCTTCCCAGAGCAGATAGGCTAGAAGTAACTGAGAGTGTAGACAAAGCTGCTCAGAATAAACAGGAAGCTTTTTTTTTTTTTCTAATAGCATTTAAAAGAAACGAAAAAACCTGAATCACCAGCCTCTCAAATGACGCGGAAGTCTTTGTAAAGAACAATTATTTTGGCCCGACTCAGACAGAAGAAAAAAGCTGCCTAAATATAAGTTTCTAATGCCATTTTTTGGTATGTCTGGATGTATATATGGATTAGCTGGGTCTGTCTGGAAGGCTTGCATACATGTACGTGGCTCTGATGACATTATGACAGCTATTTGGGCACCAGCACTGCTTCCACAGAAACTGAGGAATACAACCCCTAAAAAAAGAAGGTCCTCATGATGAATAATTATTTTGTTCCCAGATTGGCACTCTGGCTGAGAAAAATGAAGCAGAAGGAATAAGGACACAAAAAAAGGATCAAAACATTCACTATGAGTATTTTCCAAGTTAAAGTATGCTGCATTTCCATATTTCTAAATGAAATTGCATTTCAGTTTTGAAAAGGCATTTTTCATTCAAAAGTGACACAAACTGAAAGGGAAAAAGAAAAAAAAAGAAAAGATTAAAACAGGGGACTAAGCAGCTGAAAAGAAAGCAAGCAGATTGCTTTGGACGAAGACAGCATTTTGAAGTGATTCAAATGATTTTTTTTTTTTTTTTTTGGTGGCTGGTTCTCTGCTTTAATAATACCCTAGAAATCTTTCCTTTTCAGTACAATGTACACGGCATGTGTTTTGCTTGCGAATTACTAAACTTAAAAATGGATCACTTTTCAGTTCTTCTGTCTTCCCCTTGGTGGTTTCTGCTAAACACCATCCTTTTTTCTTGTCAGTGGCTACTGTGAGCATGTCTGAATGGAATGTACAGGTGTGATGTATGAGTTTGAATCGCTTCTGAAGTTGTCTCATAATTCACTCTGCTCAGGAAAAATTTGGGAATGGTACCATACCAGATTCTCAGCAACCATTCCCCACGTACTTGGAAAATACACGTAAGAGTGTGTGGGCAAAAGTGGTTCATTCTTCTCACTAAAAAGTTATCATCTGTGCTATCTATGCCACTGCATGTTTATGAAATGTGTGGGTAATGGTGGATGGGAGTCTATTGTGGTTTATCCCATTTTCTATGATCTGTTTGTATTACCTTCTTGGTTTATTTCTTTACTGAATACTGCACTTTTTAGTGCTTCACCAGACACATTTTAATGTCATTCGTTTCATACAGAAGATATGTACGAGGCAGCAGCTGATTTTAAGAACATAGTTTATACATCCATATGCATTGGTAACTAAAGATGCTTTATAAATTGTGAACATCTCAGTCCCAGACTTAACATTGGAGCACTCATCAGGAAGTATACCTGTGTCTTGTATCATTAAAAAGTGTCAACACATATATAGCAACATAATATGAGAGAATGTATTAAAAATGATGTTTTTACCTGCCAAGGTCCTCAAGACATTTATATGGTAGTCTCCTCTTTAAAGCACCACCTAGTTCAATGTAGATTTCTTCTGCTGAAAACTGTAATATGATAGTTCTTTAAATTTTCCCTGTAAGCCAGATCTTCCAAGAATTTCTGCTGCTTTTCCTAGAAAATCTTCCCCAGATAACATTGGTTTCACACTTCTGACTATATCATTTGGAGAACAGATGATAACTCAAGATGCACCCTGCATGTGCTGATGCAGTTTTGCTCTGGACCCAACTCAGGCTGGAATATATCAGGTGCACAGCTGGAAGCCCTTAGATGCACAGCTGGAAGCCCTTAGGTGCACAGCTGGAATGCATTGGGTACACAGGTGGAGTGTATCTTTCACTTTGGTTTAGTCCACAGAGAGTCCAGTATCTGTGCTGAGACTCCTCTGCAACATGAATCAAAGTGGGGTTCCCAGAGCTCTCAGGAAATTCCATAACCAGGAGGTTCAAGAGTGTACTTCAGATCTAAACTAACATGCTAATAGAGGTAGACCCTGTCCTTACCATGTGGACCTACTGAATACAACACCTGCTCCTCAGCAAGTAATAGTTACCATTACTTAATACTAAGTGTGCTGAGACAAGGGTTGTGAAATTAAATTTGGTGAGGAAAACCAGTCGTACCGTTACTGCTGACCAAAATTTTCAAGTTAATAATTTCTTTAATCCATATTTAAATCCTCTGATTGGGGGTTGTCTTGCAATTGATAGAAACAATAGGTGTGTAAGCTAACACAAGCCATTTATTTAGAAATTTTAGTGACTTCCATGCCTTTGGCATAACATGAGCCAAATGAAAATGAATTCGTGGTTCATTTGCAAATGCACGTTGAAATTGCTTCATTTGAACTACTTAGTGTGCCCAGCTAACACCTCTCTGCTCTCTTTACAGTCAATGAAGGTAGGATATCTCTTTGATGCACTTGTCAAAGAGTGACTGGGTCTATGGCTACGCTGTGGGGCTGGTGACATTTGTGGTGAGTACCTCAGACCTGGTCCTCAGGTGCCCGCTCCTGTTCTGTATGGGCAAACGTGCCAGGGAAACCTGGTGTGCCGTGTGTGATGGAGGAGGGGAGAGAAAAGGAAAGGATTTTACATTTCTGCTCCTTGCGCCAACCTAAGGGACAAGAAGCCAGGAAGTGGAAAGGGGACACGGCTGTAGGGTACTTAGCAGTGTGTCTCTAATTCTTGAGGAGTGCTCTTTCCTCTTTTGATTGGACTGATGACACAGGGACCCTGAGGAGTCTGACTGACCTTGTCAGCTAAGTGACAAAAATGGAGAGTTATGTCAAGCCTCAATTTTGTCTTCGATTGCTTTCTACCCTACAGTAGGTAAAAATACGAGACGGGGGAAATACTCTGCTGATTTTATGCAAAATGAAACACCACCAACTAAATCGACACATTCTATTTGCAGAGGTGAGGGACCTTTTATCCAGTTTAATTATTAAAAAAAAAAAAAAAAAATTTGATTTTGTGCAAAAAAACTTAAAACACACATGAATGATGTCTCCAACAGAGTAACAGAGTAAGTGTGTGCAGGGGGCTTTGATTTGAGAAGCTCACTTATTTGCACGATAATAAAGAGGATGTGTGTGTATAGGGACACACAGTACTTTTTGGAACCCTGTTTAGGTTATAAAATGCCCATATTCTCTGTTTTATGTTCAAAATTTAATTAAGAATTCTTTGATTTACTTACTAATTCTTGATGTACTTCCAATATAATTTCCTCTTTGTTTTGTATTCAGAATTCAGATGTGCTTGGTTAGAGAAAGGTATTTGTTGCATTTTTAATGTTGATTTTAATATGCTAAATCTACAATATGAAAGGTGTCATGACAGCCTCATAATATGGTATACATGGAGCTTTGTTTACTAAATGCCATGTGCATCTCAAAATCTGCCTTCAGTATATAAATTTTATCTTGTCCTTATCAGGATTCTGCATAGAAGTGTAGTGATGCATAACAATGAGAAGAAAATGACAAATCTGGCAATTATTTTTTGATCTTGTGAAATCCTGACTTCCTTATCATTCATTGCAAAACAACTTTAATTTTATTGGGCAAGGATTTCACCATATGAAATGTGATCGATTATGTGATTTTCACGATATGCATATGATTACACTTCTGTGAAGGTTAACTAAAACCTTCAATTGAGATTTTACATTTGTTTGCAAGGGTTTGTATCCTCCTTTCCCAAAGTGAGCACATAATATTTTTGGAAATTGATCCTAATATGTAGAATTAAAAGAAAAAAAATGTATAACGTGTAGAATTGGAAAAAAAAAAGGTATAATAGCGTCACTGGAAACATGTGGAAGTGGTATGTTCTGTCACTGAACGCCTCAAACATTTGCCAGGTTGAGGACAGGGTGAAAATGTCAAAGCGGTTATTTCTCTATTGTTTAAAACTTTTGCTGAACCAGACTGTTGCATTTTGTTTAATCTGAATAAACCTTGAGCAGTAGGTTTTAGCTGGCATACTAATATGCAGAAAAATATGTTGGTGTGACATGTGGAAATATGTCAGAAATCCATATTTATCAGCTCTGTATTTATCAATTTAGAGAATGGATAATACATCTTACAGTATAAACTACATATCATGACTAAACAATGAGGATTAGAATCTGATTCTTCATGGTCAGTCTGTGGTATAATTCAACAAATAAGCCAAATGTCAAATATATCAGGAAAAATCACTCACAAGTACTCTGGGATCAGAAAAAAAAAAAAAAAAAAGTGATATTTACCAATTAAGGTCCCTGTTTTTTGCCAGGTGCTCACCTCCAGTTGTTATCTCTACCTGGCACAAGCTCTTAATTTTGCTGTTTGAGCTTAATTGTTTTACAGGAACAGCACTATAACGTAATGAGAACTGCCAAGGTTGCTCCGCTCCACAGCATAATGCGGTTTACAGAGCCCAGGACAAAGATGTGGGAGCCAGAGATAAAGCATGATCAGGCAAAGAGATCTAGCAGACGTATGAGCGCTCCAGATAAATCTAACTAATCAGAATTCCTGATCCTCTTCAGCATACGTTGCAAGCCCGACAGTTTTGGTAAATCTCTGACACTGTACCTTGAGGTATAGATATTGGACCAGACCTGCCTGTAACTAAACAAGAGTTAAGACGGTTCCATGAGTTCAATAAGGTTCATCTTTTAAAAATGTAAAGTTCATCTCTTTCTTCCATAAATTGTTTAATTTACCTTAGGAGGTAGCGATGGGCTCTTGGGAGGACTTCGGGCAATTCTGTTGTACTTGGGTTTTTTTCTGTCAGCCCCACATAAAGACCTAAATCCTTCTGATTTCTGACAACTGAAATGAAAGGGGAAAAACACTGCAACACACATATTGCTAAGCACATTGCCAAGATATACTAGGCAAAGAGGTTGCTGTTTCACCAGCAGAAGTAATATACACCCCAGAAAATCCCAGTTTCTTTGCCAAATGATGCTTTCTATTCAAGAAAATGCCAATGTCAAGGATGAAAATTACTCTATAGAGAAATGCTTCACAGGGCAGGGCTGTACGGGGACAGATAAAAATCAGAGAGCACTCAAGGTCTTATTTCCAACCCTTGAACACACTTCACTTTTGCATGGAACTTCTATCTCGTGTGCTCCAAAAAAAAAAAAAAAAAAAATGCAGTTAAGACCTGGCTGCCATACCAATGGCTACAGCACTCACCAAAGGGAAGTGACCTGTCAGCCAGACGGCTCCTCCATCACAGCTGGCAATCCATGCTTACCAAAGGTCTCCTGAGGTATCATTTCAGAGGGAAGGGAAGAAAATATTCCTGTCATGAAGGCACATACTTGAGCTATAACAAGGAAGTTATCTTTCAGGATTCCCTTTCCAGCACCTTTACCTCTTGGATGCAGAAGTTAAATTCTGCTTTCCATCTTTGCAAAGACAAAGTCGATGAGGACGTGTATGGGAGCTGGTGCTGCTGCAAAAGCCATTCTTGGATTGCATGGAGGGCATTGCTATGGCAGCCAGAGACTCTTGACTCCAGAACCATAAACTCCCGCCTTCTCTTACAGAGCTATTGTAGCAGGTAGAAAGTCTGTGAGATGTCTGCAGGTACTTACATGTGTGTGTACACATGTCTAAACAGTCACTTCTATTTCCCTTTACTCCCACTGCAGCCTTCTACAGTCTCTGTTCTTTACTACTTAAACTGTGGTTTGAAGTTTTCCCTTTAGGAAAAACCAAAAAATAATCCCATCTATGATAAACTCAGCCTTAACTATCTGCTCTGGAGGATGAAGTTTGATCATAAGGAGATTAAACAGGCTTAACCTGACGTATTGAAACAACCACATGGGATCCTAAATCTTGTTATCAGTAGCAGACAAAAGAGTTACATGTAACTAGAAATTCATTTTCAGTCCCTAGGATCTGGCAGATACTATTATACAAGATAGGTCTGAAGATTACAATATATTGGTCATATGCATTCCCTGTTTCAAACTGTACTTTCCCGTACTGTCACACTTTATTCATAGCTTAATGAGACAAAAGTCTACTTATAATGAAATGCTGATAAATTTTAACATGGATTATGATCTAACCATACAGAAAAAAAAATATCATTTTTTGTTAATGATTGCATAAGAGAGGCTTCTTATATGGTGTACATTTGTTTACACCTGTGTAAAACACAAGTTTTATGGGAAACCACATACATTTTGTTATGTGCTCAAACAGCTCCTACCGTGGACCATCTAAACAACCTTCTGAAACAGTGAAGAAATAAAGAAAACAGTGAGAAAAGAGATTCCGGGCAAAAGGATCTACATGTGGATATTTACTTTAAAATTAGCACACAGATATTCTAGCATTTATATTAAACATCTTTTACACATTTAAACCCCTTTTAAATATCCATCTCTAAATCTCTTT
Source organism: Burhinus bistriatus (assembly GCA_013397275.1). Lineage (NCBI taxonomy): Eukaryota > Metazoa > Chordata > Aves > Charadriiformes > Burhinidae > Burhinus > Burhinus bistriatus. The sequence continues at coordinate 220,458 of VYXH01004498.1, read as the reverse complement.
TTAAGCTTTCAGTTGAGTCATTTCGTTGGCAAGTTCATAGTGTTACACCATTAATCCACCGTCTGAAAGATTTAGGGAGCTGTTTAATGGAAAAATATCTCCATCAATTATAACCTGGAATGGAAATCATCAAACTGTTATTACTCAATAAACAAATCTCTGTAGTTAGCCACCCCAAATAGACTGTGAAATGTGTTTGCTTTTTCCAAATTTACTAGTTTATGCATGCCTGTTTTAACCTATAATGCATTTAACAACTGTCTTTTTTAGGTATTTGTTACTAATTACATGTAATGTAATGTCAGCTGTTCATCTAAAGCAATAACATCGTTCTGATAACGGCCACTAAGGAAAACAAAACCTATTAAAACAGTAACTGTCTTGAGGACCAAATATTATTTTGCACAAGTTGCACTCACATGTTTACATAAGTGAGAATTTCCAAACGAGTTTTAACATACGAAGAAAAGCCTGGGGTTTCTATCGATCTGTAGAAGCAAAAAAATCAGTTCTACAAATACTTGTGAACAGAGAAAAATGAGATGCTCAAAAAATATTTGTGTTTCCCCAAAATATTTAAAGAATAAGAGTGCACGTAGCGTGTAAGAAAGTCCTTTTTTCTTCTGGTTGGCTTGTGTCATTTCAAGCTGCCACCACTACAGTGATGACTACTGAGCAGCAAAGTCCAGGCTACATGAGATAAGACCATTTTAAGATTGTCTGCAGAGTAGTACATTGGTATACAGAAAAAAAACCCGGCTTCCTCGCATGGTCGTATGTGAGAGTCAAAAAGTATATCTAAGAGGTTTTCCACTCATTGAAGGAACTGCTTGGAGCTGAAGTCCCTGTTCCGAGTGGCCATGAGAGATTGTGGACCTCTCCCCAGGTACCGTGGGGAATTCACTCGACTGCACAAGAGGAAATTTGGAGGCAGGCAGATTGGCAATCTGACTCCTCTGTTTGCGGGCAGGGTAGTAACAGGTTCTGGTTTAGAGCCGTTGGTAAAGCCATAGTAACTCAGAAAAATGTAGGAAAAGAAGCTGCCCAGGTCATCTATTCTTTACTCAGGGCAAATGAAGGCTCTCTTGTCCTTTTCCCAAGGTGAATAAGGAATAACTGCTTCTGGAAACTGCCAGCTTTTACTTCAGTTTTAGCTTGATTTTTTTTTTTTTTTTAAAGATGATTTTGAGTTTGAACCTATAAATTAAGGATATTTTCTTGAATTTGTATGGAAGTATAATCACATTGGTATTTCAAATGTTGTCTAAATCACAGCAAGATCTTAAAGCCCTGTAAGCAGTAGCCTGAGCACAATAAATAATACAGCAAATTATCCAAGACAATCAAAAGCGTGATGAAGTACATCTGGCTGTTCAAACACAACTCTGTCCTTAGTGTTTTTATAATAAAATAATTACATACACGGAGAAAGACATCTACACAGCTGCTTACTTTGAGCAGTGCCAAACAACCTTAAGAAAAATGACTACCAGGAAAATCACCAAATGTCAGTATTTCCTATTCTGAGAGTTAAATCCTGCACCCTTTTAAGTTAGAGATAATTTTTTCATTGATATCGATGGGACCAGGTTTTAGGATAAGTGCAGACTTGTGTGATTCACTCCATACTCTTCCATGGCAGCACAGGCTGTTTATCCCTTTATCCTTAAATCCCAGGATGCCAGTGTTCATTTTTAAGGTAAAAGTGAATGATCTCTCTCTATCTGCCCATGTATACAGATGGTCCCTTTCCTGAGTTCTCTGTAATGCTTAATGTGTTTATTCTTTTAACACTGACAAAAGGTTAGGGAAGTACTGTTAGCCTCAAAAGCACAGGTTAAGAGATTCCCAAGGATGCTAAGAGACCTAACCCCTCTTCCAGATCTGTCTTTGTAGGTCTATACCTATGAGACTGACACCAGGTGAATAAGTACACGTGTGCAGGGAACTGAGTGTGGACCTCCCAGACCGAGGGCTTCATCAGCAGAGCATCCTGCCTTCCCTTTACTCCTTAGCCACAAACTCAATAATGCCAAGGGATCCAAGGAGCAGAAGGATTTTCTAGGAATAGAAGCATGTCTCCAGACCGACAAGTCACCAATAATTCCTCTCAGCAGCAAAAGAAATCCACTCTTCTGATTAGTTTTAAAAGTCCGTAGCTCCATGACAAAAAATTACACAATGATACAATATCTGGTATTCCCTGTCCCATGGTGACAGCATCCTAGAAACTCCTTATGACAAACATTATCTCAAAACATCTATATGCATCTATGGGAATCAATGCACAGTAAATTTCCTTAAGCTTTTTCATGGGACATTGAGTTAAATTTTCTACAGGTCTAAAATCCATTTACAAGTGGAAAAAAAACACTGTCACATTCTGTAGAATTTTGTAGCCCTATTAAAAGCCAATAAAATTTATACACTTCTGGAAAAAATCCTTCCCTAACATTTTTCTAAGCAAGGCAAAGTAATGATTCAGCCAAAAAAGAGCTTTTCTCAAAGTGAGAGTAATAAAACAAAAATATTAAGTCCTTTTTATCTTTATTTTCTTAAGTCTACTGAAAAATATGAACCTTCCAAGTCTTTTACACTCAACTTTTTTTTCAGTGAAGCTATCATGTAAAGGAAAAAAATAGTAGAACAGAAAAGGAAAGGAGTAAAGTATGGCACAACTGTCACAGGAAAGCTCCCCAACTCTTGCAGTTTTAGGAACTATTTAATAAATTCTTGCGCTGGGTAAATGAGTAGAAAATGTAGAGACTATTTGTGGATTAATCTTCCATTGAGAATAACCCAGACTAATCTCTCATTGAATTATTTTGCTTCCGCTTTCCTCCTGAGCCTCCAGTAAGATTAATGTGTGAGTACAGCACATTAGCTTATTTAGCTTCACAATGGTCATACTTGGTGGCAAATTATTAATATTTATAACGAAACTGCAGTAACAGAAGGCTCTGTGCTGGATTAGCTATCCAGGAACACATTTCTAATTCTGGGACAAGTGGAAACACTTAAAATGAATACTCATTTTTTGAGTGTCCCAACAGCCAAGGCTGGAAACCAGTGGCAGCGGTTCCAGCACTTCTGGCCTGTGTATATCCACACCTTTGAAAACTCTACCAATTTTGGGACCTCTCATAAAATTTACCGAGGTTTAGCTTGTGCATCTTCCCCGAACATCTCCAGAGCACGACCTGACAGCAGTAACACAGGCCTGTTCTTGCCACCCGTATTAACCTTGTCATGCTGGGTGTCAGTTTTCCTTTGCCTGTGCTTGAGCCAAACCATCTTCCATTTCCAGGCGTGCTCACCCTAACCGTTTCATTCGCCGCGTGCTGCGAAGTGAAGCACTGGGCAAAGCAGCTGCTGCCAGCCCGCTCCTGTTTCCGCTGGAGCTTAGAGCTGAGAGTAACACCACGTGAAACGCTGTGATACACGGCAGCTCGAACCTGGGAAGTATCTCACAAGCCTCTCTGGCCATAAGGCATCATCAGTAGGGCACCATCCACCTGCCCAACACGCACACTGTGTCACCACTGCTGTATTTCCTCTGTAAAGCTGGCAAGACGCGTCCTGGGGTCACGTACGATCTGCAGTGAGGCTTCAACTGAGGGCACGATGGGGTCCTGTGTCTCAGACTCTGCTGCAGATTATGGCGGGGGCAGACAAATTACTGTCCCGTATTCACCAGGCAGGAAAACAGCACGCACTGGAAGCACCTCCTTGCTCCTTGGTTTCTCACTAAGACCTCTTAGTCACGTTAAGTGTATTGACCAATTTGCCATCAGGAAGATGAAAAACGGGTCACAGTTCTACACTTTGCTCCCCCTGGCTTCAGTTGGACTAATTGGATGAACCGATTCTGGAGTATTTAAGTCAGAACCTGTGGAACAGGGAAATGCGTTGTGAGCAAGGACCTAGTTCTGCAGTCACTCAGTCTAACTAATTGCATGAAGGGTCACAGCCAGATTAGCTTTCCAACCTAAATTCTTTTATTGTTTGAAAGCAATAAATCTAAAGCAGAAACCAGTATCTATTCTCTAGATATAGATCTATTTTCTGCTTTGCAATTCTCAGGAATCACTCCTGAAATGGTGAACTTTTCTAAATGTCAGTTAAAAGGTTCACTGCTTTCTTTGCTCATTTCCTAAATCTAATGTGCGTGCTTGCTCTCTGGGCCTGTCGCTTTAGCTAACCCCGCCTAGCCACTCTGTAAGCAACTCCTTTGTCCACAGTTCTGCCCAGTACTATTATCTTCTGCTTCCCTGCTCCCTTTCAAAGGTCGACCCATGACTTCATCAGAAAAAACTGATAAATTGTACCAATCATTTAAGTTGATGTAAACTTTTTGTAAATTTTGAAACAAGTCTGTATTTTCTTTCTTTTTTGTTTATTGAGTATATATGGATTTGAAAATTCCTTACCTTTAAGATTTCAATTTCAGTTTGTCATTTGCTTGCTTTTATCTCCTTTTACTTGTTCTTAAAAACCTCCTGGTTGCCTTCAGTGCTTTGTGTCTCCCGTTTTTCCAATGGCATTTGCATACATCAGCCCCTTCAACCACAGATACTTAAGATGTAGCAGAACAAAGACTCTATATGCAGGGTCTCAACAATATAAAAAGACACTATAAATAAACAATGTACCTTCCTTCCTTTCTCCTTTTGCTTCGTTGATAACTTGGAGGTTGTAAGAACAGAATTGATTTCTGAGGATATAAGGAGTTTTGTTCCAGTGGTGGAGAGGGAACACAGCCTGGAAGTTTTGTGTTTCCAGCAGCTCCTGAAAAAAGAGTGTGGAAGCCTCTAAAAAGGCTCCACTGTAAAAAACTGAAAGGAAATGTACATTTTTATCCATTTTATCCTGACATTTGGACCACTTGTCCATTTATATGTAGTAAACTTTCATACACATTTTTTTGGCACTGTGTGGGAATTTGATTCCTTCTTCTCCCTCTCTTGGAAGGAATAGGCAGAATCAAAGTTGAGAAATTAAGTCTTGGATGAGTGTCTTAAAGTGGAAATGATGCTGTTCCCCTCAGCTGGGACTTTTAAAACAAAGATAGAAAAAAATACAGACCAAAGCTGCAGTGTAAGGAATGAATCATAGAACATCGTTTATACAACCTCATAGGCTTTCCCCAACTGTGACTAGGAGCATCAAAAGATCTTAAAAGTCATATGCTTCTGCTTTGTACAGATTTTGTCATGTTTGTCTCTAATCCTGAGGATATCACAGTAACTCGTCTTCTGAAGCTGCCATTCTCACCCATGCTGTTGAATTATCCTCCATGGGCTCCGCAAGAGCTAACGTAACTGCCATTTACGTTGCTGGCAGCCACTGCACCCATCTCCAGAGGATGTGGTCCTGCTAAATAACCAGGTAGAGAGCACAGATTTAGTTTTCATGTCTATGATTGAGCAATCTCACAGAGGGGAATGGCACTTACCCTGGGACCAATTTGAGTGCACGAACAAAAATACGGATTCTGCAATCTGGCTTTGAGCTTTTTATTTATTTGATTTTGGTAGTCTGAAATTTAATTGCAGCCTCACTGTTGGTCTCTGGAAATTTTAGTCCTTTCTCAATTCCTTTATGTATTACTGAATTTCAGCCAAGTTTCTCTTACTCATTTCACATTCCTTCGAAGTCTGCTTCTCTCCAAGCCCAATATATTGGCATCACCGCCTTCTCTGCAGGCCTTCATCAGCATGTTAAACTCAATGATAGAAGAGAACAAAGAGTCAATGTGCTAAAAGAAGGCTTTTTGTGATATATGTTCAAAACGGATCTTTGAAATCTCAATGAGCTAAAATTGCATGCATGAAACAGCCTGCTCTCCTGAGGTCATCAGCAAGGTGAACTGTTCTCATCGCAACACAATAAAAATGCCATTGTTTTATGTATAGCAATTTTGTAGTACACTTTACCTTGCGGTGAGCAATTTGTCCAAGAATAAAAGGTAAGTGTTCACACTATACTTTTTATATGATCGTTCCCGTTTGAGGAATCTTACCAGCCAAACTGAGGTAAAGAAGGTGAATACGAAGAGAGAAAACAAACAAAAAAGAGAACAGAAGAGAGCACAATATGGAGGATCGGGGGTGGGGACAGGGAGGAAGGTAACAGAAAACAGAGGACTGTAGAAAATTGAAACAAAAAGGACAAATTTTGCTTAACATCATTAAGGGGAACTAAAATAGGTAAAACCTGTCGTAAGTGAATTATATATGGCACAAAAAGATTTTCAGGTGCTTTAATGATACCATGCTCTAACGGCAGTGTCCAATCCGTGAGAAAGACACCTTTAGCTCCGTTTCATGTCCCAAACAGTAGCTAGTGGTGGAGGCTGAGGGAAGAGGATCGGAGCTATGCCATCACACAACCGGGCTTCCCCATACACTCGTACAACTCGAGAGCTTTGTTACTCAAACACCAACCCAAGGTAATTTATGTTTAACAGTCAGCCAGGGAACTTTTTTCCCCGCCATGTCTTAGCACTTTTTCACACACGTAAACTTTTTTTGCACACACAACACCATGTGGCAATGATTCCCCTGGCTTAGCAGTATAGTTCGTTAAGAAAAATCCCAATGAAATGCAGCAGCTCCATTGCCACTGGGTGTTTGGTTCAGGATTTTGAAATCATCTCTGATATCAAACCTTGTTTCAAGTGTCCACAAATTCCAGAGTATTCAGTTCCACATCTATTTCAAGGATAAAAATAAGGTCTAATCATGCTTCCTACACTGCTTGTAAAGCTAAAACCAGACAACTTCTAGATGTAGCTTTAGTTTTTGTGTTTTGTTTTGTTTTTTTTAATATGTTCACAGTACATTTAAACACACATCAGAAAGAATAAATCTACAGTCCATGTAACACAGTAGGAGCCTGTGCAGACTTTAGGCTTCTAGTTTCAAATTACAGTAAATTCTGTCTTTTAACAAAACTTGTTACTTTTCTCATTTTTCAGAGCCAGGGGAACACTGCAATAAGACAATTAGAGACACACAGGAACTTAATTACTCTAGAAGAAATTTTATGAACAGATTCAAATCTTTGACCGCTTAATGATGATGGAGTATTTCGTGCCACTTCCCATTAGTGAAAAGGGACCCTCTGAGCACATTGAGCTTACCTCATTGAGCGCTCACCATCCCAGGGCAGCGTATTGCACGCTGCTGAAGCTGATCTAATGCAGGCCTTACATCACTTCAGTGTCACGCATTCGGCAACCATTTCTGAAGAGTCATGAATGGCAAAAAGGCGACTCATATGAAGTGCTTCTTGAGAAAGTGTCGTCCCCCCCCCTGCACAAAAAAATCTCTCTGAATGATTTAATTTTTTAACTGAAAGAGCTGGGACCTGATTGCAGCCAGAGAACTGCATTAAAAAAAAAGCAACCAAAAAAGCGAGAGAATAAGGGCTGTGCTGACTTCTGAATTCAACGCCTTCATATCTCTACTGCAGGGTTTGGCCCTTGGGGACCTCCCCACGCATCTTCTTGCGGGGTGAGGAGATGTGTAGAGCAGGCAGCCTTTTAGCTTGTTCTTGCTCAGTGTACGGCAGGGTCAGCCAGAGCGAGCAAGAATCTACTGCCATCTCTTCAGATGCCATCTGTGAGGTATTGCTTAAAGCTTGAAACCATGAACTCTCCCTTGCACAGGGTTGTTTGTACAAGGAAAAACACAGTTTTCAGGAGTAAGCAAACAAAATGACCATGGGGTACATTTTCATTGGAATTCTTCAACAACTTGCTTGGTCTTCTTTTAGAAAAGTATTCATAGGTGACACTGTCTTATTTGGATTTTTTACTGCCACTTTAATTTACGTGTCGCCTTCCCTTTTTATTGAGTGAGGTTGTCATCCCAGCCATGCTCTCAAAGGACCAGGGCTGCAGTAGTGCGGCACTGCGGCACTGAGAAACGTCAGGCCAAGGTTCACGCATCCCTGGTGAAAGTCTGCAGGTCAGCTCTTGCAGAACAGATATATCTGGCAGATCCTGACTAATAGCCAAGCACAGTTTGAGTACACAAAACAAACAGTGTTTAAAGCAGTGTTTATAAAAGATATTTCCTGAATGAAGTCATTAGCGACTCAATTATGCATTTTATGATCTATAACTTCTGCACAATGTGGGTAGAATAGGGCAGAGTCAGATTTACAGGAAAGCAACAGGCCTTTGGACAAATAAAATTCTAGGGCAAAGCTGCTGAAAATAATACCTTTTCAGACACAAAGACAACTTTTCAGTGTTTCCTTTGAGCTGCCTCAAAGCAGCTGTTTGCACTGCCGCATCCTTTTTAGCTCAAGGCTTGCACATAAGAAAAGCAAGAACAGACGTTTCTCCTTGTTTAGGGTAGATTTCTGTCTCTCTTTGCAACCTAACAGCTTTTCTTCTTCCAGCCAGAATAACTTTCTTCACATTTTTCATGGTATTCTGTGCTCTAAGATATAAATTAGGATCTATATTTTTGCTCTTTAAGAAACAGAGCTCACTGCCTGATCACGATCAGACCAACCACCAACAAGTAAGGAACACCAGGGGTTCAAATGAAAGCTCTGCTCTCAAGATGGCTGGGAAGATTGTCAGTCCAAAGAGGGCAATCTCTCTCTTTTCCAACATGCCTTACCTGCACAAACTTCCAATGAATCAATAAATTCCAGAAGAAAATGTACTAATAATATGGAGGAGCAAATATTTTGCAAAACAGTGATCTAGTAAAACAGTGATCTCCTGCAAGCCACGTATTGATTGCCAAGCCAAGCTTTTCATACAAGTCACATTTTCCAGTTCTGCAGTACAACAGTGATGAAGAAAAGGACTGATGGGTGGAAGCAGACAAGTTCTACTAGGCTTTTTATTATTATTATCTTTCTTAATCCTATTCTCTTAAAAAAGTAATTTAAGAGTGAGATAAGTAGCTATCTTTGTGACATACACTCATATAAACTATTCCATGCCGTTAATACCTGAAGCCAATCTCAACATTAACCAAAGCGCGCAGCCTGTTCCACAGCAGTGACTCACACTAACAAAAAAAGAATCATTACACATTTTCCCGTATAGATTTTCTTCTGGCAAAAGAAAAAAAAAAAAATCTGTTCATAAACTGATGATTACCTGACAGCCAGTCCTACCTCTGTTATTTGCTTGTGAGCAACCAGATGCACTAAACACACCTAAACACAAACACACACACACACAGTGTGTCAGGCTGAAGTGTGGTGGGACATTGTTAAAGTATAAGATACAATAGTGATTTAAACCATTAGAAGGAATTTTGTCTCCCTTTACAAAACAGCTGCGACAAATATATCAAGAAGAACTGACAGTTCTATCTAGGTAAAGGACATGAAAATTTTATTCTTTTTTATTTCTGTCCAAGAATCAAACCTAGAAATGTGACAAATAGACTGGTCTCTGGGTTTTTATAACTATTTAGTAATTCTCTTGACCTCTCATACACATAAAAAAGCAAGCTACAGTTGGAAACCCTGTATAAGGTCCTAGTATTCATTGGAGGTTGATGACATCTGCTCAGTGACTTTCAGTAACTTGCTATCCAGGTTCACACTATGAAAAATTCCGCTAGAGCTAACCTGCATTATCTGCGTATATCAAAACTCAGCAGAACTTCAAGGTGAAGAGATCTATTGGTTTATTTATTTATTTATTTATTATTTGAAGTCTACCATTTTAGCCAAATTTACTAAGGAAAGTAAAGCCATTGTCAAATTTCATTTTAAAAGTGATAGAAGGAAAAGAGGTCTCCAACAGGTTCCTACAGGCTTTGCAAAAGCAGGCGAATAGTTAGAGGAAAAAGATCCTATAGCTACCCTGGCAGAGAAAAGCCCAGAGCAAAAGATGACATAATATTAGGTGTTGGAGAATCAACATAAAAGGAAAACAAAAAGGCAGGTTGTAGACCCTCATGAACCGCAGAGAAAAATGACCTTTCTAGGTTTCAGGATGATCGTATATCTAACACCTAAAAACCTTTCACCTGTAGTTTCCATGTTAAGAGCATACAGCAGGACTGCTCAGAAAGCCCACTCATTCTAGGTTTTGCTTTGACTCCATCTAGTTACCAGGCATTTGGTGTTTTCCACAAACCTGAAGGAGCATCCCCTGTTTCTTACCTTCCTCTGGTCTCTGCAAACCACTGCAGTTCTCAGCTGTGGACACAGAAATGGATGGAAGCCCTGAAGTGCAGAACTCCAAAAAATAACCCAACAGACCTAAAATTACATATCTGTGTAAACAATTAGTAGTCCTACCAGAAAGTGTTGCCCTATTCCTTTGCACTTTGACCTCCAATAACCCAATCAAAGTTCCACTAAAAACAATATACCATTTCTGATTTCCTTCACAGCTGGCTGTGATGCTATATTAACCATTAAATTCTCATTTTCTCTTCCTTTTATCCCACAGATTATAAACACAAACAGAGATGAGAAAACTACAATGTGTGACAAAATGGTGACTCTTTGGCTGCACATTTTGCAATATAAAATATTATGCTCTTTCTTTCTCTGCTTGTCTCTTTTTCTCTGCTTTTTCCCATTATGAAGTCAATTCCCATAGTAATGCTTAGGGCAGAGTGTATCATTGCAGGGCCCAGATGGTTAGCTGTGGAAAACTATCCTCCATCTGGTTCCTTAGCAATATCCTTAAGCGGATAAGCTTGCAGCTCTGCAACGATGTTAAGTTTTCCATGCAACTGTCGTCTGTAGCAATACATGCTCTGCATCTACTTTCATTTTGAATTTAGGGGGAGGCGCAGGGTTATGATGAAGCAAAGTCCTACATTAATATCAAATTCACTTGGGAACAGGGAAAAAATTACCCTGAAAAAATATTTCTAACAGGTGGGTTGGGTTTTATAATCAATTTAAGTCCTTTGAATTTTCACGACATCCTGTATTTCCTGTTTCCTTTTCCAAAATGAAGGTAGATGCTTGTTTCCTTTACCTGTGTGCCCTTATTGTGAGAATACGGACTGTTTTAAATATCAAGATGTTACTGCCTAATGAAAAATGTGATGCAAAATCTTTTTTTGTACTTTAAAGAGGTGAAGTGATGTCAAGAATAAAGTGAAATCGGGGGCGAAACTAACTTCCAACTAGCAACTGGAAAGTCTCGCAGGGCAGCTGAGACAACCTGGATGCTAATATGTGTACAGATGGGATGTCTGGACTACAGAGCAGGCAATCTCTAATAGAAAATAGAAGAATGTTTTTAAGAAGTCTTAGAATAAAACCAAAAAGAGCTTTTTCGCACTTACGCTGCCAAACTCTTCAAGAAGTTATCCCAGCTCTGATGAGACTGGATCTTTCCCCAGGCTGCAACAAGCTTTGGATCAGGCCACCACTTCTACTTAGAGAAACCAGATATTAAAGGTGCTGGAAATTGTTTTAGAAGGATGCTGTAAGAGGATTTGATTCTTTTAGGAAGGCAAATCCCTTTCTCTACAAGAGTTATTAATGTTAATAGTTAGGAACTAGAACTGCTTTGTTTTTCTACCAGAGGCGATTACATTAAACCACCTGTTTGCAAATTCTCTGTAAATTTTTAAAGCCCGAGAACTAGTTCTCGTAATTCTTATTTGTGAATGCAATAGTCCTTTGGAAAACAGCACATGCAGATATTTCCAATTTGTTTAATAGGATAAGGGCACTTCTAAAGGACTGCTGTGTTCTTTAGTAACTTTACGTTTTCTTTAGACAACTGGAGACTGTAATGCTGTGAAAAATAACTCATTTCTGACAGTACTGTCATATTTTTGCTAATGGAAATAAAAATTGCCACTCTTAACTGTTAAAAATGACGTATGTCTCTCTCTGTGAAGGTAGTCAAACCCGTGAGGGGAAGGTGTGAAAGGAGCTAAGCAGTTTGTCCGCTCAAGCCCAGACATGGCTCACACCAGCCCCTGGTGGGACTGCGGTGCTGTGCTGCTCCCACTACTCCACTTTAGTCCAGGATTAACCCAAATTTTACCCGTGTTCCTCCTTTGCTGAGAGGAAGAGGTCTTAGTTGTTGTCCCCTTGCTGAGACCACAAGAGGTTGAGCGTGCTTTTCCTTCACTGCACCTGCAGCCATGCCTCCCAGGCTAGTGGAGAAACGGAAGGTATTTTCTGCCTGCATGGGGACAGGTATGGTCAGTCCTCATAGCTGAGCTTGTCTCCATGAGTTCTCGATTGCTTCATGCCACCGGGGTGAAGATGAGCAGCCTGACTGCAGTGGGCAGGGACTGGAGGTGCCTCCCTCCAGGCTGATATTATTATCTGCAAACCATATAGCCCTCATCACTAGTGGAGCAGAGCTGGACAATTTGCAATCCAGAGATTTTTTTTGGCTGAGACAGGATAACTGTGGAGAATGGCGATTTCTTGGCCAGCCTGCTGCCTGTCGCTCCCAGCTGCTTTTGGAAAGGATAGTGCTGAGCTGGTCGGTTTTGCTGGGCTGGAGCCTGAGCTTCAAGCCAGAGTCAAATACAACAGCAGGCAAAACCATGAGCAGCTGGCAGCAGGACACGGGCTCTGGTCTCAGCCTTGGCCCAACTCTTTAACGGTGGCATGGAGCATCCACAATCGAGTGGACTTTTCGTAAGTACCTGAGAAGGTAAGTAAACAGGTAATGAAAGGAAAATCAACATTTTAAACTGTCTTGCAACTCAATCTAAACAGAATTTTGCTGGATTAAAAAAAAAAAAAAGATACTTTTTGATCAAGGTCCTTCTCCCAACCAAATACCAGAGGGGCGATGCACAAGGAAGTACTACTGCGTCTCAAAGGAGGAACGCAACAACATCCTAAACATAAATTGAATAGACTGATAGTAGGCAAGGAAATTCTTCTAACAGTCATGGATAAAAAAACGTCATATAAAATTAATGTCAAATGCAAATAAATATGTAATGATTTCACGGGAAATGCCACGCTAAATCTAAGTGGCTGGTGTGCTGCGGACTCAGTTTGCACAGAAAGCTCAAGGGTGAAATACTGAATATAACAAAGGAAGAAAAAGAAAGGAAATTAAAGAACAAACAGAATAAAAAAAGCTCTCTGTTGCTGCTTCACGTTCATGACCAAAGGAACAAAACAGATGAGAGAAAGGATTCACGGTGAATAAACAAATTCCTCCAAGCTCTTCACAGGGACCAACTTAAGAAAGAGTGAAATAACAAGGAAATATTTATGAGCTTTCCTCAAGGGCAAAGCATGTGGGGGAGGGGAAATTAAGGTCTTAAAGAAATGAATTGAAATATATCACTTTAAGAAAATTAAGTGAAAACCACCATTCTCAGAGCTAAAGATTTATTATTTATAGCTACTTTCCCCAGTGTAAATTTCTAACCAAGAGGGAATTTTTCAGAGGTTGATTTTTGTTTCCTTCTCCGTTTTTGTTGTAGAATATATTTGATGTACATCCTCGGGTCCTTCCCACCTGCAGCGGTGTCAATCAGCCCAGTTCCTTTGGCATGAATGGAGATGGGCTCTTTACTCCACCTTAGGAGTCTGCCCACCGTCACCTCATGTTGAGAGAGATTTACAATTACTTTATTACTCGTTTCTCCAAACATCCATTTACTAACACTGCAAAAAATATATCTCTCTAGTTTTTGTATGTTCTTTGCACAATAATTTGCATAGCAGAAGTGAAGAGCTTTTTGCCACATTTCTGTTTTAATGCATCTGTCATCTCAAAGAAAAATAGGAGAGATTAAGATTTGTAAATATTTCTTATAAATACTAAAGGGATGGGAGTGATGGTAGATATGCAGAGTGCTACAGTTAAAGATAACTTCTAAAATTAGTCACATCTGACATAGTCCTTTACGGGATGTGGAGTACCATGCCAGTACAAGGCAGTCCCTACCGCCTTGAGAAGAAAATTCCCATGTGATAGCACACTTCTTTCTTCACCTTATTCTTGCTGATTACAAGGTGACAGACTTGTGAGCTCTGGAACCTATAAGGAGCCTTACAAGGCACAGAAGATATATCAAGGACTTACGGTTGTACTGATCTTACTCGATGATTTCAGATTGCAACCCCGGACTGAAGTGGATGCTGTGTGATGCCTGGCTGTCCAGCTGAGCTCTCGCATTAGAAGAACTTCACCTATAAAATAGTCTTGGATATTCAATTAGACAACCATTTTGCTTCAATGTGGACAGCCACCTGAAAGACTGTAAAAGAGGATGAAAAGGTGCCAAAAGGGGAAAGTCCTCAATAGCCTTTGGTCTCCTGCTCTGGACATTACACTAACACCAGTCACTGGTGTCCAGAGTTTTTCCCCTTTGCAATTCCTGCCATGCTGCTGAAACTAAACACAACAGGATTTTCTTTAAAGAGCAAAATACCGTCATTGCACTTCGGATTTTTGCTTTTTTCTGCTTTTGTATTTTAAGCAGCTGACAAACCATATCTGTGCATGGTTGACCTTTTAAGGCTTCTACTTTGTTTGAATTTCAAGGAAAGTGGAAAAATAATGTGAAAGCCTGAAGGACAGTAGCTTCTGGCATATGCTTCTCTTTCACATTTTGTAAATCTAATGGTGCATGCCATCCTGAGCTATGAGAGATGTGTTAGACTGTCATCTGAACTGTCAAAAACATGTGGCAGTTTCATTTACTCTGGAGAAACTTTGACCACTTTAGCCAAATTTCATTAGGACAAACTTGCAGATGATGCAGCTGACACGCATTTCAGCTCCCGGCATTTCGTGTTGGAGGGACAGATGCTTGTGTAACTGTACAATTGGAGTAAAAAACAGTATGACCACACAACGTGAAAATGACTTAATACCCTTAGCAGATGACCATGAGCAAGTCTCAGGGAGCAGAAGTATCAAATATGCAACCAAAAAAATAAAGAAAAAGATTTTTAAAAGTATGTTACAATAGTAAATCCACTTAGTGAGGAGTGGAAGAGAAATCTTAGGCACGAGTCTGACTATCAGCTTCCCTGCATCTTGTTGATGGAGCTGAATAAGTGCTTTGCCTGCGTCTACTTCCCATGGGATTGAAGCCATTTCAGATTTAAATGAGAACACAGTCTTAAATGACACAAGAGATTTCAGTAAGCAACCTAAGGGGTGTTGCCAGTGCTCAGAGGCTCTTAGTAATATGGCCTCTGTATCTGTTCCTGAGGACTCTAAATCCAGGTTACTTTCAGTCATTTTCTGTATGTGGTTTTATGCATTTATAAAACTCAGGGCTTGTGTAGGATTCCCCGTCATGGTCCATAATGGGACATATATACAGAAGTTTCAGGCTGAAAGCACTGTAGAGTTCCAAATATATGATGTTTTATTAGACACACAATGCACTGCAGAGAAACAAGCCAGAGATGGTAGTCTGCTTAGAGGTTATTTCCTGTAATATACTTAGGCTCTTTCTATTTTTAAGTCCACATTTCAGCTCTTAGCAGCTGCAAGGTGCATCTTAAATGGAAGAATAAATAAACCCCAAAGAATAGAACACATAACAATGTATTAGCATAGCTTTCTTTGCGCTTCTTACTGCAGGTGCACCAAAGAACGACAAACCCTTTCAAATGCTTCGCAGCGGCTCCATCAGTGAAACTTTTTATTATCACGGTAGCTGAGGCTTCTGCATTGGGGGAAAAACACATGCCAAGCTAGGATGTGAATTTGTATCATACTAGCTGTGCTCTTTACCTCCCTGTGTGCATATCCAGGTGCATGCTAAGGGCAGATTTGACATTCATTTGTTTCAGCAGCCTGTGCCCTTCTCCTGGCCACCCAGCTTCTTCTGACATCTCCCACTTAGGCACCCTGGTCCAATTGTTTGTGACACCATGGGGAGAACTGATGCAGAATAATAATAGCCATTTTTAACTAGGTTATTTTAAACGTGTACCAACCCCTAGAGGTAGTTCAAGGCACGGATGCGAAAATATCTGTGCTAGCACAGCTGAGGAGGAGGTGAAGGAATAGAAACAGGCAGGCAGCATTTGCAATCAGCTTCTCACCCTGATAAATAGGTTTAGCAATTCACACCAAACTAACAAAAAAAACCCAACCCACTACCCCAACCAAAACCAAATTGATTTGTTTTCTGCTTATTTAGAGGTTGAAACTGGCTCACCAGCCCCAATCCTGGTGCAAGAGAAAAGGTGAGAGTGTGCAAACAGGCATGGAGAGCAGAAGGGACACAGAGAAAGTGTCATCATCTCTTCTGGTGGCTGCTCGCAATTTGATTTTCCTCAGCCGTGCCTGGAAAATGCACCATTTGGTATTCACTTCAATGAATGCAATCAATTTGTTAAGCAAGTGCTGGCCTAGGAAACAAGGTGTTTCTGTGGTTCCCCTCTTCAGCTCTCAATTTAGGACCACTGACATATTCTGTTTTTCAAAAATCTGATAGGAAGTTGATGTGAGTCCCACGAGGGCAGCCCCTCTCTTGGGGTGCTGGAGACTGACAGAAGTTAACTGATTTCTGCAAGCAGAAGGTTATTCTATCTTACATTTTTTCTGTTAAAGTTTCTTAGAATCTAGTCAAATTTTTACCTACTATTTTTGACCAATTGACACTTGATATGTGAACAATCCACAGTGTGCTTAACCATTGCACTGAAGCAGAGCCATACATAGGAACACCAGAGTCAGAGCTGAGTATTTTCGTTTAAATATCTTGCATAAGGCCACTAAAAATCTCTTTTCCCACATCATTTCAAAAGAGAATAAGCATTGTGCTTATATCAACATGGAATCTTTTTATTTTTCCATTAAAATTACTTTTCAAAATATTACTGTTTCCTTGAACAAAAAAAATGCAAAAACTTAGGTGTAGAAATTGGGAAAAAACCACTTGAGTCATATACATTTTTTTGGACTAGAGGTACCAGGTTAGAAATTGCAAAATTGCTAGTGAAACAGGAAGTCTGAGTCCTTCCCAGCTTTAACGACATGGCATGGAATGACTCTGGCACTGCACAATGTTACGTGAAAGGGAGAATACGGCCGGCAGTAGCACAAGAGATGTTTGCTGTTGTCAGTCATCAGGAAGCAGATGGCACGTCTTGGCTGAGTAGGTTCTCAGGCATCTTACTTCATCAACCACTTCAGTGTACCTGACAGCGTAGTCAGATGCGAAACCCACTACCCAAACACGGGTTGCGATAACTCAAGCGCAATGAATTCCCAATCACAGTAAGATTAGCAGGAAACAAGAGTACAGGAGTTCTGTCTGTCCTATACATGGAGTAACCATCCTCTTGCCTGAAGTTAAGATAGTTACTTGCAAACTCTTCAGGGTAATAGATCATTTGTTTCTACTGCGAGTATTCAGCATAAAAATGATGGATATTTTTTTATTATTTTTAGCAGTCTGAGTGACAAAACTAGTGCAGGAAAATAATGAAAGTCTTTTTCACCTGTCATGTCAGCTTAAATCAACAAAAGTACTTTTAATAACTTCTGCCTCATGAGGGAAAATCAGGCATTGCACAGGAAAACAGTATCGGATGCCTTTTGTTGTGTACATTATGGCTCTATTACCTGGGTGTCTTTAGGATATCTCACTGTGGAGGACTATGACAGTCATTCAGAGCTTGTGATGGAAATTGCCATCAGTTGGTCCAAGTGGCAAATGAAGCACAGGGGTGTGATGTTAACTCCACCTTTACCTTGAGTCTAGTTTAAAAAAGGAAACTTTACTGTGGTAGGTTCTGGGATCCCTGCAGACATAAGATCTCTCTGTTTACCTTTTCTTCTGGTTTTTAAGAGTTAAATATGAAGCTCTGAAGATGTCTGGGATGCCCTTGTGCTAGGCATGGCATCAGCACATAGAAAGAAGGGCAGTAAGGGTGACTCCTGGGAGGCTTGCTGGGCTTGGAGCTGTGCTTTCCAGAGGAATGGTGAAAAGCCTCATGGAAGCCAACCCCTTGATGCTTTTGAAAATGCCAACATATATTCACTTGGCGCTTTAGGCATTGTAAAAAAATTGGCGCTAGAAGACTCACTTACCATCATATGCTGTGTGACACAGCCAGGAACGGAGCTCCAGTTTTTTTCAAGGCCAGGGCAGTGCCTGCAGCACAAAGCATCCTCATTCTCTTAGTATGAAACAAAAAGTTATTCTGGATATTGTCTTACTCAGTAGGAGTCTGGCTAACACAGGCATTAATAAGGGGTGCAAAGAGTCATTAGAAAAGCAAGTTCCCTATATGGACATTACGTACCTTACTAAAGTTTGAGAGTAACTATCCAAAATACCGTAGTCAGGGGTAAAAAAATCCACAGAACTCTATCACTCCAGAAAGTAACAGGGCACATAATTTTAAAATGGATCGATTCTCCTTGCCCATAAGCATGTGTTATTTCTCTTGAGTTTAGTGCAAATCATGCATGCAAACTAGGGGATAGAGAGATCTCATAGCACTTATAGGATTATGAAAAGAGACTTTGGGGGTTTGTTTGAATTAAATAAGGCATAAACTGATATGCATATGTAGAGTCCAGACACCCGAATATTTAATAAAGCCCTGGCATCCCAGTCATTCACGCAGAGGTGTGACTTTATTTTATCCACCATATAACAACTGCAAGAGTGATATTGAATAGAGGTGAGGCCATCAACTTACATTCAGTATCTAAGCTGAAGAGCAAGCTGTATGTATATAAAACACCTGTAGATCAATTAAAAACCTTAGTAGATAGCCAGCAAATCACTTGACTGCCAATATTTATCACTTCATTGGTTCTAAAACCATTAATTCTCATTTGTTTCTATGCCACAACCAAACTGTAGATATAAAACGGGAATTTGTGCAAATGGGTGTTGTTGCCATGGGACAATTAAGTTACTCTGGCAGTACCATCTGAAAAGTCATAGATACAGCATAGTTATGTGCTGCACATGCACATTGTAATTGTTGATTTTAGGGGTATTGGTGGATACCCCACTGAATAGAAAGGGAAAGAAGGAAAAGCACTGCCATTTGAATGTGAAGCAGAAACCCCTGCTGCATTTCATCAGTCTGCCACCTAAACCAACACCAGTCCATAACAAAAAAAAGACAGATGTGCTCACAGTTAAGTCTTCTTACTAGGCTGATCTGAGGGAGATTGAGACAGACAGTCAAGGATACAAAGAGTTCACAGGCTAATTTTATAGGCTGCAGCCACTGCAACAGTCTTATTAGGCAAGGTTGCGCAGGAAAGAGAAAGGCAATAAATCTATATGAGTTTTCTTGCCCAAAAGAAACTATTGCCATGGAATAGAAGTACAAGAATAAGGTCCTAGGGAAAAATCATACTCACTGATACATGTCTCACTATGCACTCAATTAAAATGAAATTTATATAAACAACAAATCTCAGCTATTAATGTGGCTGGCCATCTGCCCACACCTACTTCAAACAACTGTTAACTCTGTGAACCCAGAGGGTGGGCGAAGGTACACAAGACCAAAATTAGATGCCTTGAGCCTTTTTTCTGTCTTGCAGAACTGCTATAGATGATTTATTAGTGAACAGATACTTGCCATCCATTTTGAAATTAAAAATCCCTTGGAGGCTCTGCAGTCCCCTCCACTACATGACCAACATGTGCAGGTCACAGAGGTACAACTGGGAAAAGATTTGGGCTCCGTCAGTCAAAAATCCTATTTTCTTCCCAAGTGCTAAAAAGTCTTCAAGTGTGTAATTTGAATCATCCTTAAATTCCCCAGCATATTTAAGCACCATGCTAATAGGATAGAAAAGTATTAAAGCATTCAGTTTAATCCCAGCGCTCTTATGCTTTGGTCTCTTGGTGGTGGCTGGGGCTTGGAGCAAGAGAGACGTGATAAGCTCAGACTCCGCTCATGAGCGATGAGGAAGGACGAGCGTCTTCCTCAGAGAGAGTTACAGCTGAGATTTCAGAGCAACATTCTCCACTCCGCCGCTCCAATTTCACTTTAGTTTAACGTCTTCAAGTTCTACTAGGTCAGTTTAAGTAGGCACAGGATCTGGCCTCTTGTCTTAGCCTGGGTAAAGAGGGGAGGTAGGCTGCGTCTCTGTGCGTCGTATCCCAGGGCTAAGCTCACATTTCTGTGAAGGCATTGACAGAAATGCAGGGCAATAATGATGCCTAGGAGAAAACTGAGTTTGAGGAGAAGAACATGGATGGGTAATAATCAAGTTCAGTATCCTGAGCCCCTCTCTTAAGAAAGTATGTGCCTTTCCAATTACCCCATTGGCAAGTTATGATAATCCCTGGGCAGATAAAGTGTGTTCTATCTTCCTGCTACAAAATAATACATACTAAAAGGGTTACTAAAACTCTTCAGGCCTCACTGATACTGTTGAGCCATGTCTATGAAGCAATCATAGACATATTTACATACAAACATACGTTTATTAAGTGGAATTAAAAATGGATTTTAAGACAGCTACAGAAACACTTTCTCTGCCCGTCACAGGAATATAAATACCCTTTCCCAGATTTCCAGCAATGCAGACATTATAAGGGGGACTTTGTGTGGTTCAGAGGTGAAATTTGCAGCATGCCGGACGGAGGGCACGTTTCTCCCCTTACTTGGGATGCAGTTACCTGATGGGGATTTGCCCTAAAGCGCTGCACGCAGCTATTACTCACTGCAAAACAGATCAGCTCCTCTCCTTGAAATAACTTTGTCACTGGCCCAGGGGGTCAGAATCATAAAACTTGCATAACCTGGATATTTCCCACAAGGCAGCCGTAGATCAACCGGACAGCATATCTAAGGGGCTGCTAATTGAGAGGACAAATCTTTGGTTGGGATTAATTAGTACACTCAGCCTGCAGCGACTCAGGTCCCATCAGCAGGGAACATGAACATGTACATGCCTCGTAATTTTATTTAGACAGCTTTGTTTCTTACAGTACTTGTCAAGTCTTAAATAATTAGGGTAAACTACTTTTACCTGATAGAACTTGTTAAATCTTAAATAATTAGGAGCAAAAAACACAGAACAATTTTTTTTTTTTTTTTTTTTTGCAGGCTGTTGGTTCCAGTTGTTCCCTGCATGCATATCTCTGCCACTACATTAAATGTGACCAAAGAAAAGCCCATGGCAATGTATCTGTTTCTACCCCTTCAAAAGAGAAGTTGAGCACAGACAACAGGTCTTCAGAGCTCGAGGGATTTACACACAATCTATGCTGTCCAACTTTTAATGGATGTATAGGACACAACTCATTCTAGTTTAAAATATAAGCTTAAAAGAAGCTCAACTAAGGAAGTACTTAGTTGAAGGACTTTTCTAGCTTAGTCAGAACAAATTCTGACCTATTCTTTCTCCAGCTTTTTGAAGCCTGGGAAATTTTGTGCATCTATCTTTCTCCCCAAAGGAAATACTTTATTGTTTCATTTTCCAGCAAACAACAGCTGAGCTGCTGCGTACGGAAACCTTAGTATGATAAACCCATTCACATCAGGAGTAGTGGAAAATAAATTGTATTAAAGACCAGATTGTGGATGCACTTTTTCAAAGACTATTTGCAAATAATCACTTATGAATATGTTTTAAAGTTAATAAAGGAAAAGAAATCTTTTTTCCTTTTTCCTTACCCTTCAATAAAAAAATTAAAAAATAAGGAGAAAAAACATATGATATGCAGCACAGATACAATACTAAAAATGAAATAAAAAAGGTTTCTCTTCACACGTAAAACAAAGATAAAATGAGCAGCCCTGATCTTTAAAGATGATGAATTCCGCTATTTGCATGTCAGCAAACTTCAAAAGATTTGAGCAAGTTAAAAGCAAATTAAGAAAATGGAAGAGACCAGCCACAGCTAAATCTGAGCAGCAGGCTGGAAGGGAAACTTCATTTGAGTTGATGTTTGCCCATTAAACGGACATTAAAGTAAAAATCCTTCTCAAAGTACACACTCCAGTAATGGCTTTGTGTCCCATGGGAATTGCAGGGTCTGGGTGCCAGAAATGTTTCTTACCTGCTGAGGGCCAGCAGTGAATTTGCTCCATGGATGCTGTATGAGAGGGAGCTGCAGAACTGCAGCAACTCCCACAGATCCCGAAACAACCCTCTCAGCTCCTGCTCTGTCTCAGGATTTTTAAGGTCTAAAACCTAACACATTTAGTAGGAAATATTAAGTGGCTAGTGGTAAAGCTACCTGTGCAGCTAAACCGGGCAATAAAGGAATAAAAATCTCCACAAGAGTTAAACTTGTCCAAACCACTGCCTACTGTCTGGAGGGGCAGGGAGAAGGTAGAGCTTTGCTGGGAAAGAGGAGCTGGGCTGGGTTTCCCCAGGGAATAACTGAATAACTGAGAAGTGGCTATAATTTGATCTGTGCTCTGCTTCAGGGGAAAAGCAAATACATGCTGCCCTTTCCTCGCAATGCAGAGCCCTGGGAGAACATTCTGGGTGCAGACTAACAAGTAGGAAACGTGAAGTCTAGGGCTCCACAAGACTATTGACATAAATACCTAAAGGAAGCACACCTTATCTAAGGTAATTAACAGATAGGGAACATTATAAGTAAATGTATTAATACCCTGCCTGATCTAATCGAATATAAAGCATGTGTGTGGGTGCGCACACATGTCTGTGGGTGGGTGGGTGAAGGAGAAGATAGGTGTGCATGCAAATGTATCCAAGGATTCGCACATATCCAAAATCCAGGGTGGTTTCACCCTCCTATTACCAGCTGTACAGTAGAACAACCACAAATTCAGCAAAATCAATGCAATCAGCTAGGCAGTGAGATCTGATCATCTGGGAACTCTGAGTAAAGATTACCCACAGCAGCATAAAGGGCTGCTGCCCAACCAGGCAAAACCTAAAGTGTAAGTAAAAAATGCCCAAAGAAGCTTTGCAGGCTTCCCAACAAGGCATCAACAGGAGAGGATGAATGGAAAAAAAAAAAAAAATATATAGTTGCATGCTTTAAACAGAAGTTAAAAAGTGCTGTTTAAAATTTCCATCAGTAACACAAACAGAAAATTCATGCAAGTTTTGTGTCACCATTAGTATTTCTTTTAACTTTGTACCAGTTGTAACTGATAATATCCATGGCATTCTTTCTGCCATCTATTAGTTCTGACCTTGCTTGCCATCAATGTTCAAAAAGTATATTTTCATAACGTTTAATGTCAAGACATTAGTCAGTTTCCTCAACAGATGTTTTGAATCTAGTGGTTTTGGCAATAATGACCTGACGAATTTATATTCTGAAGTGCAAGTTCCCCTGCAAGGATCATTAGCAAGGTCTTTTATTCTGCAACTGCTGCTTATAGAAACTTAATTCACAAATGTGTGAATCTACTTCAATTTGATGAAGTAACCAACAGCTTGATTGTTTAGCTAAATTATTTTCAGTCCTCCCTGTTCTCACTAAGAGTACACCAAGAACAAACTTAAAGAAGGCAAACACTCAGTGATAACCTTGGGGCTAGAACTTTTTACACTTCTTTTTCCAGTCCAAGAGAATACAAAGAAACCCAAAACTGGAAAGCGTATAATGGATAATTAACCAAAATTTTCCAAAGTAATTTTGGAAATTTGTTATGATGAAGTTCTTGAACCATCTCCAGTAACTGCTAAATTCATTCTGCTGTCTGTAAGGCTCATTTTTACTGCCATCATTAAGCCACCTTTGCTGAAAAAAGAGATAAAACCTTCAGCCATACTCCAAAAGATGGAAGTGTTTAAAGGTAGTAGCCGTATTGTTTTCCTGTGGAAAACTCAGACTAAAACTAGAAGAAAACCAAATCAAAGAAAAAAACATTAAAATGTCCCTCCCAAAGTTTGAGAATTATAATTGAAAAAATTACCAAAAAAATCAAGGGAACAAAGAACTTCCCCAACATGCAAAAAGCAGCAGCACTACTATTAAACATTCTTAACATGCCACCTTGAGCCTCAGCTTTGCAAAAAAAAGACCAAAGTGTCAGCTTTTAAATAAACTGTAGATTTTGAAGTCAGATCACTCAGGCAGTATCCTGTGGGAAATTTGTGATGGCAAGACTTAAAGGAGCTTAAAAATGGTAACCTGCTGAAGGTGGCATGAAGGTTTGCAAGTGGCACAAACCCACTGGCATCTGCCGCAGTGGGCTGTCACACCTCACGTTCCCCTGGTGCGCTGTGCCAGCTATGAAACGGGCATGAAACACTGTTTTCTCCTGCCAAGTGGTGAACAAGATGTAATCTGGTGAGGGGTCGGACTGATAACTCTTGTGAAATTTCTAAATGGGATAGTATAAGTGCAGAGGTCATCTTTCTTTACAGAAATATGCAGACTTTGGGTGTTCTTGCTAAAAATCCGCGAGTCAGTTACTAAGAGGTAAATGTCACCGTTACTAGTTAATTAACTTTGATTTTTTGTTATTATTATTAATATAGACAACTATAAAGACATATATTATATTTGTAATCTCATAAACATCCACTGATGTGTATCAAGAGATGAGGTTGATAAGAGGATGGGAGAGTCACAATAAGTGTTAATTAACTCCGCAGAAAGTCTGCTGCCAGGTGGCTTCTGCCTTGACATGATGGAAAGCAACTTAGATTGTGTGTGTGGTATTTTTCCCCAACACAACTTGAGCCCAGAGCCACCACAGCATGGAGCCTTCACATGTGATTCTCTGTCTTGCTAGCAAAGCCAAGGGTTCAGACACGCAAAGTGTATGAGAACAATAAACAACTGTCAATGAATATAGTCTATAAAAATGTGTTAAATCTAATGTACTGTCCGCATCTGTGTCGTGTGGGAAGAATACAGAAATGTAATAAAAAGTGCTAAAAAGTAGATGTAAGTTACTGGGGGACAAGTGACCTGTCATAGATCTAATTTGCAGTACCATGTACCCAATCTTACTTGCAGTCGTAGATTAAAGTGAGAGGGTTTCCGTCGCTTGCACAGATACACGTAGTAACATTCAAAGTAAGCAAGGTTGAAGAGGAGGGATGGTTTTCTACTTGACAAAAGCACTAGAATAAAGTTCAAGAGCTCTAGGATAAGTTCCCATTTTTGCCGTCACTGAATGCTACTGTAACACTTTGTTCTCTATGTATATTAGATGCCTTCCAGTACAGAGACTGTCTTTATGCTTATACACAAGATCTCACAAAACTTGGCCTTAGCTTCACTTAGGAACAAAGCTCTACTAACAAATATGTAGAAAAATACACTTGATTTTAAATGATATCTATTTTCATAGCCTTTTGAACATGTTTCCCATTCCTTTCAAAATTCGCTTAAAATGAAACGCTAGCAGGACCACTCAAACAGATTACACTGTATGTGCGTATGATAAACATGCAGGCGTTCCCACTTTTGGTACTTGTTGGACTGGTCTGCCCCTGCTCTTCCTGGTCCCACTCCTGTTTTATTTAAATTGAAATCTACCTTCTGCTCCCTGCTTTCAGTTCTCTTGACCTCCACTCCTCCAAATCACTGTATTCAGCTGCCAGGCAAAAGCCTCTGTGAATAAAATCCTTCAGCCTCTGTGAGGTTCTTTGGTATTTTTTTCTTGTAGAGAAGGAAACCAGCAGTTTTGACCTGTTCTTGATTCTGCAAACCTCTTGGTTGTTTTTTTTCCTAGCCCAGACAATTTTCATAGTTAAATAATGTTCAGAAGCTTTAATGCAGATCATATCTTCCTGCTAAATTTCACATTTTTAGACAGAATACCCTTGATTTTGTCAGAGAAATTACAAATTGAGTGAATGAAAAATGTTATAAAAACAAGTTACTTCAGTGTATATTTGTCCAAGTAAGCTGTAAAAGTGTTTACAGTTGAATTTGAATTATATGAAGTCGGGCAAGGTTCCTCCAATATTCAAGTGTTTAAGGTAGCTTCTGTGTTCTCCTTTTTATGGAAATTCTATATTTGAGCTTAGATACTTTTCCCAGTGGAAGTTTCATCAAAACCAATACATTTTTGTGAAAAGTTTCAGTCCCAATGAACTGACATTTTCTGATGGAAAACTTGCCCCAAACCTCTGAACTATCTCTACGTACAGCCTCATGGTACTTCGGCAACTACCACCTCAGGCTCTTTCCTTTAATTGTATACATTTTCATCAAGCCCTGATGTCCCTTGTGGGTTTGTGCAATCTCTGAGAGGTAGCTAGGACATTTACTGTATATTTCTGCTCAGTGATTTCATATGAAATTATTTCACAGCTTTTTCTTCTTATTCCTGATGTATTTTGACATTTAGAGAATTACAGTTTAACCAGAATCCTTCAAATTGGAGAAGTTTAGCAGAAAAGGAACTCAAGTCAAAATACACTTGGAGGCTAGTAGGCAGAATCAGGGCAGTGGCTATTCAGTCATTCAAGTTAAATAAGGGGCTCGCTGCTTGCCTCTGGGACAAGTATCCAAATGCCAAATCTCATAACTGTGATTTAAAGGATCAAAGATAGTTTATCCATGTATAATTGAAGTTTTGTTTTAAAGTAGCAGTTTAAAGTCAAGATCAAAAGCCTGTTGTGTGACGTTCTGTAAGATGTGTCAGTTTACTACTGTCACCCTGAGCACCTTCCTAGGGAAGAGATTTCTCCTGCCTTACAGTTTTTCTCCTTGTCACTGAAAGACTTTCAGGGAGATTGAACACAATTCTGGAAGGATCATCTAGAAGGACGGTCGGGAGGACGGAAATCGTGCCTCCCAAATCTTGCCTGTAGGTACTTCAGAAATTATAAACAAACTAGACAACTTAACATGATGCTGTGCTTGCCCTGTAAAAAGGACTATACTCAGCTGAAAAGAACTCTGCTTATTTAGTAACCAAATGGGTGCTGAAAAGCTGTAAGTGTCTCCATACATCTACCTTGGGAGGCAAATACCAACGAAGACAAAGAGCTAACTAGAACACAGCTGGGAGAGGAAAAAGCAACTGGAAATGTGACATGAGTATGTTTAGAAATTTGAAAGAATTTATAAGGTTTGTAATTAATTAAAGTTCCATTAAGCATATTATTTGTTTTAATACTATGTGATTATATTTCTCCGTTAGCGAGAGGATATATTCTTCTGAATACTTACTGCAGGTTTTCAATATTCCATCTACATTTCTTACTCAAACATCTACTTGTCATTCCAGCTACTCATGTTTGAGCATTTTTAATAATTCCTTCTTCTTAAAAATTACCAGAATATTTTCACATCCTTAGTTGTGCCCCCAGTTTGTCTTAAACTGTGTATGGGTGTCCTGAGGTGTCTTCATTGAAGTATTCCAAAACACTAGCAAGAAAACTCAGCTCATGGACTCAGAGAACTTGAACTTTAAAAAAGAGGTCACTGAAAATAAATTTAATTATTCATTATTTTTAAATTGAAAATATAGTTGGACACACACTATTGTGTTGAATATTTATAAGGAAAAAGGTGTGAATCTAGATTTTCTGCACTCAGGCAAAAAATTTTAGATCTTATTGCCAGATACCTGATGGCATATCTGATGTCTTGGCTTTAGTAAGCATTGAGCAAGCACTGATCCAAGGTACAGAAAAGACCTCCGTTTATAGGCAATTCAAAGCACTTCACAACTTTTCTGTCTTAATGTTTCATAAATATCTGACAGAAAATATTGACTTTTCTGCTTAGGCTCTCCATATTAAGAATTTATGTGAGTTTCTCTTTTAAATTAAATAGTGTGTGATACAGTTTGACAGTGACAGGGAAAAAGACTAGAGGTGTGTGCATTTTCTTTGAATGTTTTCACAAGGCAGTAGCCAGTACTGCGAGGCTGAGATTTAATCTCTGGTTCAATCTGCTGGGAGAAAGAAAGATCCAATTAATGTTCTCTAGCAGTTGGTCCCCAATACAGAAAGGTAGGATATGGAATACGTGCTAGCACTATAGGGAAAATCTGCATATGGATAGGTAGGGTTGTTCCAGTTGTCGGTTTGAGTCACTCAAACTTCATACATTGCATATGACTAGGATATACATATATGTATGGCTATAGTATCTTAATATCTTAAACCCTGGTCCCATTGTGTTGGGCACTGACAAATGAATACTGAATAAACAGTTTCTTTCCCTCTAAATTAAAAAGAAAAACAAAAGTTTATAGAGGAAATAGATTTGTTGACTTACCCAGTATCATCTACCAGGTCAGAAACCCAGTGAAGATTAAAATTTTGTCTATCCATATTTATTTTTCACCCAATTGATGGTGTAAACAAGACAATTTGCATGATGCCTAGATAGAAACTGCTATAGATGGGCTTATCAACATTTTTTCCAGGCTTTGATTATTGTTTTTGATTTAACAGGAAAAAAATGGAATTGAAAGTTAAATTCTTCCAAATTTTATGAGTTATTGAAAATAGTGTCCTTTAGGCCAGTAGAAACCCTTCATTCAATTTAGAGGAAATAATATTTGCTATTCTACTCCTCTCGTTTTTATATCAAGAAACAGAAATTATTTTCAATGGAGGAAAAACAAGACTACATTTTTACCAGTAGATTAAAAATGTCCAGTTATTCCTTGCCACTGAAGCCAGCTATCACCGGCCAGACTCCATCCATGCTCTTAAGCACTTTTAGGCTCCAAAACCAGAGGAACCACATGCAAACTACCTGGTAACAATGAGCCCTGGTATGTGGCAGCTACAAAACTCGTCCAGTTCAAGAGTGCAAAAACGCGAGCAAAAACCACATCGTAAAAGTTTAACAGGTAACAGATTTCCAGTGATCAGAGACATTCCCCAAACCTTTCAAATTTACAAATATTAGTGCTGTCAGAATTTCCCAGAGAATTAAAAACCCCACATTCTTTTCAGTTTTGAAAGTCTAGAAAATTGGCTAATATATCAAAACTACTAAAAGCTGTCATTAAAACATTGATACTAATAACACAGTGTTTTAAAATAAAATTTGTCCAAAAGTCTCCAGCAGCTCTACCAAAGAGACAGAAGACAGACACAGAGCACACAATTTCTCCAAAAATCCCATGACAAGTCTGTGACAGAACTAAAATTTCCTATCTAGTCTCCTGGACTCTGTTCCAATGGTGTCATGACAAATCTTCCTCAGGAAGAAAAATAGATGAAGAAAACACTGAAATACAGAGATTGGCCTGGCATCTTTCACTGTTGAAATAGTCAAAGCATTTCATTTTGTAGCGTGGAGCAGGGGTGGGCAATGCACCTAGATTCTCAACAACTGTGAAAGCAGGAGCCTTTATTTATTTTGTGATAGGAAAATGTATGACTTTGTAATCAGGACAGCTTGCGGTAGTGTTGAAACGTAATCAGTTTTCAATGTGCAGAGAGTCCCAGAATAACTTTCTAACAGTAGCATTAGAAAAAAGACACTCCTTTTTGCCTAGGCTGTTTGTACCTCTAACATATAATCTTGCCATTAGTGAAGTGTGATGAAAATTAAGTCACTTGTACAGCCCAATATGCTCAGTCAATCAACCATTTTTTTTTCCTTTGTTACTAACTCAGGCCTTTACTCAGCAATAGATTGGCTGTAGAATTCAAGCTGCTAAAAGCTTTTCAAGAGTCTTTAGCATTGCAACCACGCTGCCTTCACCAGAGCTCTAATCTATAAATCTGAGGAGAGAGGAAGGTCACGCTAAGAAAGATTTCAGAGCCATAACCCAAGCTTATGCCTCGAAACATGTCTTCTACCACCATGTGGACATTGCAGGCAGGCAGTTTTCTAGCTAATAGTGATATCACAAGCACTTAAGGAAGCATATAGGAGAGGACCTACTAGCCTCTTATTATTCCTATATCCATTAACAGTGGGCTGATGGAGTTCAGAGGTGAGTTTGTGCAGAGACTACTAACAGGAATGGATGTATCAGGGCAGTCCAGTGGATTGTCTGGCCCAGTAGACTCCAACAGAAGTCAAAATTAGACAACTAGAGAGGAATAAAGAAAGCCAATAGCAATACTTTGCTAATACAGTCCCTCTGCCATGCTGTAGTCACTGTTTATAGGCTACTGTCCAACAGCCTGCTGCCTTTTTCACTAAGGCTACTTACATCTAATTATTGGCTTGGGAACCCTGTCTATGCATTTACCCTCCAGCACACCTTTTCTCTTCAAAGCCCTGTGAAATCAGAACAATGACTGTCTGGGCTGTTTCAAACAGTCATCTCAAGCTAAGCAAGCTTGACCTCTCCTTCCTTGCCTATACCTTCTGAACAGCTTGTAGCCATTGATAGCTGCACTCCAGTCATGGGATCCATCCCACCAAGTTTCAGTAATGGCAACCAGGTCATAGTTTTCTAGCAGCACGGTAGCTTCCAGCTCCTCCTGTTTGTTGCCCATGCTACCTGCATTGATGTAGAGGCACTTCAGCTGAGCTGTCAGCCATATCATCTTCTTAGAGGAACACCCCTTAATTCCTATGAGTTTTTTCTCCGGTGTTTCCCTCTTGGCTCCTACTACCTCAGGAGCCCCCGGCTCACGTTTATAAGACTCCAAGTGTGCTTCAGTGTAGCCAGCACATTTCGGAGCAACAGGCTGAGGGCCCTTGCTAGCACCCTGTCCNCAGAAGGGAATCGCCTACAACAATAACCTGTTTTTCCTTCCTCTTGAAGGTGGTCATGATACAGAAGGTAACCCTTTCTGACCTTGGTAACACCTCTGGTGCAGATGGACTGTCATTCACATCATCCATTGACTGGCCTTTCACATCCAGAACCTCATACTTTTTGTATGAGGTTCTATTGTACCTGTTCTTGTTGTACCCGTACCTGTAGAGGCACCTGGGAAGGCAAGGTGGGTAAGGAGGGTGTTTTCCTGCCACCCCAAGCATGGGCTTGCCTCCACTCACCCCTTTCCTTTAAGCTACTGCCTTCACCCTGGCAGGGGAAGGATACAGGATCCCCTTGATCTTGTTTATTTTCTGGTGACTGTTCCTGTTTCTGTCTCAGGCAGGGCAGAGCATGCGTCCACCAGTCTATCTCTTTCTCAGACTCCCTGACGTTCCTTAACTTTTCTAGTTCCTCTCATACCTCTGCCACCTGGCTGAGCAGATCATCCACCTGGTCACACCTCCCACAGCTGTTCTCACTGGTGCCATCCGTTACCAGCAAACGGCTCTGGCACTCTCTGCAGCCTGAGACCTGGACAGCTGCATGTTTTCATTGGACCTCTGTCTGGGTTCCCACATCCATTCCGCTGAGTGCAGAGGACACGGCTTTCCACCGGGTGGACACCATAGCTAAGCTCCTTCTGAGAGGGTGATGACCAC
Organism: Burhinus bistriatus; assembly: GCA_013397275.1. Classification (NCBI taxonomy): domain Eukaryota; kingdom Metazoa; phylum Chordata; class Aves; order Charadriiformes; family Burhinidae; genus Burhinus; species Burhinus bistriatus. Next base: position 189,259 of record VYXH01004498.1, on the reverse strand, counting down.
CAATGTGGTCGTCATATCCTCAATATGTCGATATCCTCAAGATGTCATATCACACTTATTATGCCCCGTTCATCTTTATTCCATTTACACCACAACCATTTCTGTTCAAGGTGCAGTGAAACGGGCCTTTCCTTGCTTCACAGCCTCTCTTGTCAAAGATTGCCTGTAGCTTACTCATTCCTTTAGAGCTAAAATTGGATTTGTGCAGCTCTTGGGAGCTGTGTTTTTCTACATCTAACAGAAAACATTGCAGAAGCTGCCCAAAAGCAGCAATAATAGAAAGTAATTCATTATGAGAGTTGATTAAAACATGCTGTATTTAAAAATCTTAAGCAAAATTTTCCAGCTGTCTTCCCCATTATTTCCCTATAGAGAGGAAAAAATAGTGTCTTTGACTGGATTTCTCTCCTGTTATGCTGTTCTACTGACAGCAACAAAATGATTTGCCTATTTTAGAATAGTGTAATGCCGCATTTCTTAGAACACAAGGATACCTCACATGGCCTATTTCCAAATACAGTGAAGATAAACATTTCTTAGATTGTATATATACTCAGGGTAATCAATCACAAACTTTGAGTTGAATCATCTTGCTTGAAGGAAACCCTTTAAAGACTGCTAAGAGCCATGTTTTGTTCTTTTCTGCTTTGCCTGGATTTGGGTAAAAAGCTTTGCAGGGTAAACTGGCAAAAGAAGTGTCTCTTGACATAGCCAACTTTTGGGACACGGTGCAGCAAAGGTGCCAATGAGACCAATGAGCTAAGATTTTTCAACAGGAACTAGTTATTTCATCTAATTACTGAAAACTTTGGGGCATTCTTATCAGAGGACAAATGTCTAGCTCAGTTATTGGGTTTGCGCATGAATAACAACAGTATGTGTAATTTATAATAACAGACACTTAAAGAGTTTAAGAAACAAGCAAGCATTAGGAAAAGAGCCAAAATCTAATTATTGGGTTTTGGAAAGAGACTTTTCCTATGCACATTTTCTTTTCCTCAACAATTTTCTGCCAATGGCTTCTTAGCTCTTGGGAAAAGAAAATGGTGATTGATCAGTGCTTCAGATTAAATACATGACAAGACAAGGACTATTCAGTTGTGAGAATAAAAAAAAAATAATAATTCAGTAGATGTTATTCCCATCTGTATTTCCTGACTCTAAATGCAGTGGGTTGTCTTGACTGACCACTGCTTATAATTCTTTTTCATAAAAATGAGCAACTTACAGAAAATGTTTTTTCTGCCAAAATAAAATTTCCAGTGGCATTTAATTTTTTGATCATACCTATTTTTTTTTAATTAGAAAATCCAAAAACCATTGGAATGTTCAAGAAGTCTCATTGCAATTGCTAAAAAAAATCACATTCTTTCACTTTATACTTTTTCCCCTTGGAGACTGGGAAAAGAAAAGCTTTGTCCCTGCCTCCTTAAGTAAAACTAAATTTTGTTTAAAGTATTCAAAATTTGCACTGCACATTTTGTTTTGTGCAAAATGTTTTCATTTTTCTTGAAATGTTTCATACTTTCCAGTCATTTCCATGATCACATTGTCCACATGGTTGCAGTCAGGAAAGTGAATCAGAACAAGCTACAGTGGAAATTTTCTACACTATGCTCATATTCACTCCTGCTTCAGTTGTGACTACGGTACTCCTGAATAAGTATTTCCACACAGGGGTTTAGTGAAGTTTGACTAATTGACTTTTAGAGTGCATTCAGTTCAAGTTTCCTGGGTTCACTCCTGTGGATAAGCTCTATTTCTGTATCTTTCACTTTCTAGCCCAACTTGCTTTGTAGTGTCATACATTATTAAATAGCTAGTATAAAGTCTTCTTAAAATCGCAATGAATAATAGTAGAGACGTCAAGCAAATATAGCGATTACTGTGAAGTTTCTGACTCGGGGGGGAATTGTGATGCTTAATTAGTTAGTGTTTCTAAATTTCAGATGAAAGAGGTTAATAAGTTCAAAGTATTATTATTCCTATCTTTTTCCAAAATATATGATCCCCATTAATTTCAAAGAGAAATTAGCATAGCTATAGTGCTTGCATTTAAGGTACATGTCTTTTTTCGTTTTTTCTTTTTCACTAAATGCCAAAGCCGCTGATACTGCAATCAGAGCTATCAGCCAAGCATTCAGGCACCAGCAAACCCAGACACACATGAAGTGGAAAGCCAAGAGTGAAAGAATCATTTCAGTTCTCAGCTTTCAAGGACATTATAAACAGAGCAAATAGCATATAAAAACAGGGAAAACACATATTTGCCTTTGCAGTAGACAACTAAAATGGCTTTACACACTTCACCCATTGTCCAGCTGAGCCTCTTCTGCTGGAAAATAAAGATCGCTGAGGAACGGAGCATCTCTAAGCAGTTACTCTTCCTTTACTCAATTGCTGTTTGTTTTTCTTTTCTGTTTTTTTTTTTTTTTTTTTTTTTCCCCCTGAAAAAGACAACATGCAAAAACATCACACGGTAGCTGCTGCAGCAGAAACAAGTAAACAAGACCACGCCGCTCTCTGTCGACAGGCCTTCTCCATGGAGGAGAAAAGTGCACTAACTGGTGGGGTAGCTACTAAGACACTTCAGGCTGTTGTGTATCAGTAAGAATGTTTTTCTTGATATCATCTTCCTACACAGGATGTTAAGTTCCACACAAGAACGAAATTCACCTGTGGGGAGTACAACAGCAGCCCTACTGCCGTGATGGAGGAGCCTGAGGATGAAGAGACCTTTACTGGGATCAAGAACAAATATGGTCCGAATCCAGATCCCAGTGTTTACTGGACTATATGAACAAACTTGTCTGAGGTTGATGGAGGGAATTCCAGTTTCTAACATGTTATGAGGAGATCAGAACCAGGCATTAGCAGTGAAATGAGATTGCTAATTACTACAGACAGCAAAAGAGATTTCCAAAATGATAATCTAACTGATCTGTGATTTCACTAGGAAGAAATTCATATGAAATTAGTATAGAGAAGTTCAGCTTCAAAAAGAATATGGCAACTGAAACTTTTTTACCTGAACCGCACTGCAAAGGAATAGAAACGCTTTTTGCTGTTTGAGATACTGAATTACCTTTACATTAAAAAAAATTATAAGCTTCTTATTACTAGTAAAGCACTCAGTGTAAAAATAAAACAGCATTTGAAATTAAATTTATTATTCTGATGTCACTGTTACATATGAAATCAGTTTGATAACACAACTGATGTTAGATTGAAAGGATAGAATGCAATTGTTGAAACACCTTTTTTATGCTCTAACATTATCAGAATTGACCTGCAAAATACAGACTGCTAAACATATCAGTTTGTAATCAGAGATTACTTTCAATTTGGAAGTGGCTAGAGGAGGCAAGTTTTCTGCCAAAACAGAAAATGTAGATTTAAGTCAAACAAACTTTTTGATAAATATGTCTTGACTTGACTGAATTATTTTGACTGATGCATGAAATAGCTCCAATTTAATTTAAAAAACCTCCTTTTTTCTTTTGAGTTTATATGGTGCTTTAAAAACTAACTATATAAAAAAATATTTTCAAGATACCAGATAAGAAATATACCTTGTGTTAAACTAAACATGCTTTTTGCCTCCAAACTATATTTAAACACATTTTTTAAATTATTAGCAGACTAAAAATTGGTTTATTTTTTCACAGCTGCAAATGAGTTGAGCACATCCCTTATCTTATCATAAGTGCCAGTATTAGTTACTCAATGAGCCCAAGAGAGATCTACAACTTCAGTGTCACTTCTGAAAAACAGATCGGAAAAAAATAACCGAGCGTTCAACCTACTGTGATGAACAGCATCAGAGCAAAGCCCAGAGGCCCATAATAAGTAGATGGTAGAACATGAAGCCACCTTGCTGCTATGCCATTGCAATTAGAGTAGCATTCCTCTGCTCAGCAATACACCCAACGCACCCTGGTTTGGGTTTCGTGGTAGGCAGGTAGATTTCACTGTACTACGCTGCTTTACCTTTTAAAGTTTCTCCTTTCAAGGTTGTCAGATCATTTCTAGATGCTCCTCAGACAGCCAGGGTAATATCACTCCTCTGTGTATTCGTACCAAGACAGGTCAAGAGAAACTGTCAGACTACCCAGACTTACGACCAAATGTCAGACTTACTTAGGGTGTTTAAATTCAGAGTAACACTACTCACTTCAGTACATCACTCCAGTTTCATTTTAGTGTGGAATTATTGTGTTTCATTTTCATCCTGTGCTAAACTATCATCCACAGGACTTTCCAAGCTTGAATTTTCTACAATGGAAACTACTTTTTTTCTGTTATTTAAGAAAAAAAAAAAAAAAAAGAAAGAAAGAAAAAAACCC
>VYXH01004498.1:9999-180529 GCA_013397275.1 Burhinus bistriatus | reverse complement strand
AGAGAAGAGAAGAGAAGAGAAGAGAAGAGAAGAGAAGAGAAGAGAAGAGAAGAGAAGAGAAGAGAAGAGGAGAGGAGAGGAGAGGAGAAGAGAAGAGGACATCCTGGCCTGTGAAAATCTGTCTCCATGAAAAATTCCATGAAATGAGGTGCCTTCCATGATGAAAACTGAGAAATCCTGTTTGAATATGTCATCTTGATTATTTTCAGAGCCAAAGAGAATATAATCAACTGAATCCCAAAGCTGATCTAGTATGGCAGTCTAGTACCTACGGATCTGAATTAACAGCTAAGCCCGTCTCTCTAAGGGTATCTCAGAAGGTAAGCTTTTCCTTTTTTGCAGAGGGACGTAAAGATTCAGTGTCTCCTTCTGCAAGTTCAGGTATGGCTTTCTAACATCCCAGGCTAGCCATCATCTCAGAGAATTTTCATTTTTACCCTGTTGTTCCAAGCATAGTAAGAGAATATCATAGAATCATAGAAGGGTTTAGGTTGGAAGGGACCTTAAAGATCATCTAGTTCCAAACCTCCTGCCATGGGCAAGGACACCTCGTACTAGACCAGATTGCTCAAAGCTCCATCCAACCTAGCCTTGAACAATTCCAGGGATGGGGCCTCCACAACTTCCCTGGGCAACCTGTTCCAGTGCCTCACCACCCTCAGAGTGAAAAATTTCTTGCTGAGATCTATTCTAAATCTCCCCTCTTCCAGTTTGAAGACATCACCCCTCATCCTATCACTACATGCCCTTGTAAAAAGTCCCTCTCCAGCTTTCTTATAGGCCCCCTTCAAATACTGGAAGGCTGCTATGAGGTCTCCTTGGAGTCTTCTCTTCTCCAGGCTGAACAACCCCAACTGTCTCAGCCTGTTGTCATAGGAGACAAATCTGAAATATCAAAAGCTTTCATGACTCGGGAAAGCTGCTTCCCATATCATTTCCCTCCCATCAGTTCACAGGAAGAAAACATTCACAACAACTAAAGACATTATGTCAACTGAAGGCCAGAAATATCCAACTCGATTTTTTGCGTCTGCATCTATTAGAGACCTACTCCATGCACGCACATAGAAATGTGAATGTCAAAAATAAAGCCGTTCCAGAATTCCCTTATTGCCAGTCTTAGGACAATGGTACTGGTGTCTTTCTGTAGGTTGAGCCAGTGGATTCTCCCTTCTTCACTGGCCTTACAGGACTCTGCACCACGTGTTATCTATCTAAGCACTAAAAAGGGAGGAGTAAATTTTACCTACATTCAAGTGTCTCTTTGTTTTAACTAGTAGCCACCAGAAAAAGCACATAGTAAATCTGCTATGTTCCTGAACTTAGCATTCAAGTGCAGTCACTGTTTCTAGGAGATAGAGATTGAGAGTTTGACGTATTTTTAAAAGGGCAAAGTCAAAATGGCAATTTGTTTTCCTTTTGTATTTTTTTAATTTTTTTTAAAGGCTATAACTTTCGATCTAATTTGATTCTGTTATTTACTTAACAAGGCCTTCATAAACTGAGAGACATTTAATAATAAGCCAGAAAAGTATCATACAGGCAAGCTAGACCACCTTAGAATTTAAAACAAGGTTACTTTGAAAATATTAACTAATAGATCTGTTTATGTTTCAGCTTTTGCTTTTTTTCATACCTATTTCCTATTACTTAGAGAGATTTATGCTTTAAATGACACACGAATGAAGAGGTCCTAAGATGTTCAAGTTAATGTTAATTACCTTGTGTAATTAAAAAGGAATAAAAAATTCTCAGAGTTCAGTACAGCAAAATGTGGATCTCTTCTTCTGTGACATTTACTTGATATTGAGATTAGTCATAAAATGCCACTGTCTTTCACAAGAACATCTCCCTCGCTCTCATGGATGCAGAAATATCAAGTGGTACTTCCATGTTAGTGAATCAATATGCCCACTAGAAAAATGGCTTTTTCTCAAATGCAACAGTGCATTCAAGTACACGATGGTTCTAGAAATGGAAAGCATCAGATGTTTATCTATAAGCCAGACACTGCTTTTGCCAAGTAATAAATAATAGGACAAGAGGAAACAGTCTCCAGTTGTGCCAGGGGAGGTTTAGATTGGATATTATGACAAATTTCTTCACCGAAAGGGTTATCGTGCACTAGAACAGGCTGCCCAGGGAAGTGGTTGAGTTACCACCCCTGGAGGTATTTAAAAGATGTGTAGATGTGGTGTTGACGTCTTTTCCAACCTAGATGATTCTATGATTCCATTGGTATCACTCTGTGTAACCCCTTTACAGTCAGCACGACCTGGCTCCATTGTATGTCAGCTGAGAGTCTGCATGTAAGATAGAACGGTGATAACATTTTAAGAACTAAATTCTGAATTTAGGCCCTTGCATTATTTTCATTTTGTTGGTTATCAAGCAATGTGTTATACCCTGTATCCACTTTTTTTTTTAATCGACTTAGGTTGGGAAGGGTAAGAATGTGAAAATATTTACAAGGTTAGTAAGTGAACACCCCTTCACTGTTTTGGGTGCCTGGGAATTCTCTCTTAAAAAATACAGTACTAAACAGTCCCTTCAGTTACTCAGATCAAATAAAGCAATTCATCCATGGCATGATTTTATGAGTCTAGCTACATGGAGTTATGTATATAAAATAAGAGCTAACAGATTTGTACCATATACTCCTCAGCAACAGTCTAGTTTACAAAATGTATAGTATGTACAAAATTACATCACAAAATGTATACTATGCTGTACACATACTATTTGTACTCACATACAAGCACATCAGATGGACACAATCAGAAATTAATTTTTTGAAAGCGACAAAAATCAAAACTTTAGTTATAGATTTGATTTTCAGAAAGTGTTGATAAGACACTTGCAGAAATTCAGGAATCTCAGAGCGATTGTCTACAAACTGAGATATTTGAAACTCATGGGCAGAGATTTTGAAAATCCTAACGAAATAGAAAAATCTTGTTCTTACTTTTATGCAGAGTGTTCTTTGCAGCAATACCAAGACACTTGGACTTTCTTTCAGAGCAGGACTTTGCAGCTGGTAAATCAGTGACATATTGCATATCACTTTGTCCTTTGATTATAACTGGAAGGCAAGGAAAACATCAATATATGCAGCTTCTCAGATACAGATGCAATTCAATAATTCACACTGGTGTAATTGTACATTGTGGTTGACTGCTGCTTTATAGGATCTTAGGGGACTTTGCTGGGAAGTCTGCAATAAAATGATCATTGCTTTAAAACAATATTCAACCTGTTCTAGAAAAAAAAACCAAAACCCTCCTCTGTTAAGAAAACATGTAGGGTTTGCTTATCTTTTATAAGGTATTCCATGTATTTGTGTTTATCTGCTTGTTTTGTACTTAAACTGCCCATTTCTAATCAAGCAAGCGTTCAGTGCTTTTAGGCACCTGGTCCCTTTTGTTCCCTCTGCAATGTTTGGTATTGCCCGTGACAGATCTTTTCCTTTGACTGCTAAGCAATGCAGAAGGCTAATCTACAGCAGCATTGCTCTCCTTGAGTAATTTAGATGAATCAATATTCATTAACATCGGTAATTCACCATACAAGGGGACAGTACTTTAAAAAAACTCCAAAAGACGGACCAACAGAGAAGCAGGAAATGTTACCCACGTAGGAAAGACACACCACGTTCATTTTCTACACCCTCTTTGGACAACCTATGTTGTTGTTTAAACAGTCACATTGCAATTTTTCCCTTCTGTCCAGTCGGAATGCCTACTGTTGAAATTTGTAACCATTGCTTCTTCTCATTTTGCTGTAAGCCTCCTTGATCCTGTTTGCCGAGTTCTTTGCTCCTCCCGGCAGCCACAACTTCTGCCTGGCCCACTTCCATCTGGGCTCACTCCCAACAATGTCCCTGCTTCTCCTGTGGTCAGATTGAGTTTCTGATAGAAATCACATGGTCGCAATGCTTTCTGTCATCTTTACCTTCACCAATATTGCATAATAGATTCTTTCTTCATAATACCTCTGCAATGTGGCTTTTCCTAGCCATGTAAATAGGTAAAACATTCAGTAAGGCTGTGATCATGCTGTATCTTCATACTGCAACATCCTTTGGTACAAACCAGTATCTTCCTGTGAAGAGTTTCATTAACTTTTCTTCAGAATGAGGTGGGTTGGTTGTTTTTTTTTAAAGTACAGAAACAAATTTAGGAAAAAACCACAAAACACCCTAATTTATCTGTCTCTATCCAATTCTTTTCCATTTTCCTCAGTTCCTTATGCCCTATAGCACCTGACTACATGAAGCCAAAACATGTTAAAGGAAATTTGAAAACGCAGAAAAATGTCAGTGTAACTGGATTTTCTACATTGAATGTTATATGTGCAAGTGTAGAGCAGTCTGACTGACTGTATTTTTCCCTTAATTAATGATATTGGGGAAAAAAGTTTTCATTTATCTAGAAATATTACAGTTTTTGTGAAAACATTAAAGCAAAGCAAGAAATAGAAAAAAATTGAATTTGAATTAAATGTTTCATTTTGAAATATCTGAGTTTGCATTTGAGTCTATGGAGGCTTTTCAATGCTTGACTGCAATGAAATTTTAAAAACCTATAACTACTATCATTCATTTTTCTATACAAAACAATCAGAAATGATAAGAAGGTTTTTACTAAATACTTAAATCTATCTATATTTATCACAGAGGGAAAGACTTTGATTGTAAAATATCATTTCTCTTTATTGATAAATCTTAAAAAAAAATATGTTCAAATAGGTCTCATCTGTTTCTTTTGTGAAAGAAGTAAGATACAGTTACTTTTCAACAAAAACTAAGTTTTTATGTATTAATGGTTAAGTCTGTAACAGTCTTACCTCAGAAACTCGAATGGCTTCACTGGAGCTAAGCTGAGATATGGGACTCAAAAGAGCTGAGTTCTGACATGTGTTTTAAAGTTAATGATACCTTGTTTAAAGTCCCATGAGTTGGATATTTCTCATGAGCTTGAGGAATGAGAAACTTGGTCTGTCAGGTTGTTGTTTTTTTTCTTTTTAGCTTTTACTTATTGCTCCTGATACATAATTAAAATGATAACATAGCCATGGTGAGATGACAGTAATAAGCGTTTAGAACAGAGGCATTGCATGATACTAATACATTCATAAATCAGAGACCAGATACAAAAAACCAAATTACTAGAATGTACCTAATCTTTTTTACTAATGGTTTTCCAAGCTGAATTTGATTAAAACAATGTAGGTTTCAACACATGGAAAGAAAAGGAAATAAACACCATAAAATGGTAAGGCCAAAAGACAGTTATTCATGGTGACATCTCACCAACCCTTAAGATCAAAAACATGAGCACAAAAGAGAACATCCTCAAGAAATTCAGCTCATGTTCAGCTTGACTAGATGGAGGTTTCTTCCAGTTCCTCCTGCAACCTACACAGCTGAGGTTTTGCTACTCCCTGGGGACTTCTGGAAGAACACCACCCACTTTGTTTTAAGCCTGGTGTTCCCTTTCTGATGGGTTAACTATTTCAAAGCATTCTTTCACTGTCCTACCTTGAGAAATGCTGCATCAAAACATTAATTTTTTTTTCAGTTGAAAATATAGTTTCTTTTTTGAAAGTTTCTTTTTTGAAAGTTTTTTTTTTTTTCACCTGGAGGTGTTTCATGCTGTCACCAGAAAAACAGAAATGCAGTATACCCGTTGCAGTTTAGCTTGACCTCAACTTTGTGTTTCTCTGAAGTAAATTTCTTTGATCTAACCTGAAATGGTGGTTGTTTTGGTTTTTTTAATGCAGTTTAATATTGAATTACATTTCCCTGTTTGATGCTGTATTTTTGGACCACCAAAATTATTTGAAACTACCATATGACAAAAAAGCTGAAAATAAAAAATTTGGCTTTGAAACTGAAAATACAGTTATCTTGGAAGAACTGAAGGATTAGTTCTTTTCACCCTAAGAACACCTTAGAGACTGGTCAGCATATTTTGCAGTTCTGAATAGTATTTGCTCATTGAGATGTTCTTGAAAAGTGTTGATGAACACAAAATGTATGAAAGCTATTTCTTGTTTACCTGCTTCTTTCTAAGATCTGTATGTCATATTTGTGTTTAAAACTTTCATTTTCTTATCCTTCTGCAGTCATCATCAAGAAGTTTACAGCTCATGACAGCATCTATTTCGTGTTGTAGGCATTTGTTAAACTCCTTCAAGATTGATTATCACCTGTTTTACTGTCGGGTTTCCTTGCCAGTTTTAATATGTTTGTTCATTCCTCCAAGGTAACTGCATGTTGTTTTGCACATTACTTTAGACTGAATTGATAATGACTTTAATCTGTTGATAATTTGATAATGCAACCTTCAAAATTATATTCCAGCTGCTTGTAGCTTGCTGATTGGCCACATCATTTAGCAGGAGGAATTAATTGTGAAAGACTTGCAATTTTATACAGGTAAATGTTGCCAAACCTATGTGTTGTCATGGAGCAAGTCTGGAGGAGCTCCCTTGAAGTTAAACCAGATTTATAGAGTTAAACTGAGAAAACTGATATCTGCATGTGTAAAAAATCAATAAAATACCATAGGCAGTTTTCAGCCACTGTGGTGGCTGTCAGGTACTCTATTTAAATTAAAAACAAAAAGAAAATCAGCATAAAGAGCAAGCATAACTATTCTTTGTTTGTTTCAAACACTTATTTTCCACATCACAACAAATGCTTTTTTGCATTGACTTTGTATTGCCTGCAGTTTCTGATCAAGGGATAATTGTTTCCAAAACTAGTAAGTTCAGTCAAACATCTTGATTTACAGAGTAGTCTCAGTTGTATGAAGACCTGACTTTTATCGCAAATATAGAAAACCAGTGGTTTTCATTGATTTAATTAATGTGTCTGTTCTGGGCTCTGAAGACAATTTATAGGCTCTTTCTCATCTTTGTATTGACCCTGGTGCTATACCTAACTAAAGCACGTCTAACTGGGACTTGAGAGGAATACCAACCAAAAATAAGACAATATGCAAAGTATGCGACGTGATGGCAAAGACGACTTGTTGTACCCTTTACAGTGAGCAAACACAACTAGATGTCCTCTGCACCCTACGTTGTATCTCTGCCCTGTGCAGCACACATGGCTGAGCAGCGTTTTGCAACCTGTAATGAGTTACCACAGTGTGATAACCGGCTTGAATGTAACCACAGGGGAGTGACAAGCCCACTTTTATTTGCATTAGAAAGAACGGAAGGAAATTTAAATTTCCTTGATATCAACAACTTTAAGTAGATGAAGAGATACTACTAGTCACAGTTCATTCAATGACCGCATGAAAAAAACCAACCGCATTTTAAACAGTTGGATTTCATAGTTCCAAATCACATAGGTTAAAAATGTGTTTACGTTTGAGTCCAAAAGCTTTAGGAATGAAAAATACGAATCACAAGCCAGATTCTTGGCTGACATTAAATCAGCAGGAGTCCAAGTCAGTGGAATACCTGGCTCCAGATATATTTTTCATTGGCAGTGAAATATATCTATGTAGCTTGGACTAACAACAGAGAGTTTAGATTAAACAGAGGTTTGAAGTGCTGAATCAACATATGGCCCCATTAACAGAATTATAGTGAATTATTTTTAAAACATAAATTAGAAATGACTGACGCTTACATATGTAACTACGCATATCGATCATCATCAGAATGAGAAAGACAAGTGTATTTGGAAGACCACAAAACATCCATATTGATAATGTCTACAAAGACACGCCTTTAAGTGACTGAGCACAAACTCTGGGATTGAGCAGCACACATCTGATTTCAAATTTTCCATCCGGCTGAACAAGAAGCACAACCAGATGGCAAGTCGTATCCTAATGTTAACAGTTTACTTTTCCTCTCTGCTTCCGTAACAAGTTCCTGGCAGTTCTTCTTGGTGGGCTTTGAAAGAAGAGTGGTGGATTTATAAACATAACATAGTTTAAACTAACAAGGTGGGTTTGTGGGTTGTTGTTGTTTTCAGGGAGGAAGAGTTTTTTCTAACACTGTTGAGGATTATGGATTCAAAAAGTGAATTCCATAGTCCAGAGTCTGTGTCGATTCTGGGACCCAGGGTGTGGGACAATTACTGCGCTTCCCCTTTTCTTCCCCTTCCATACACAACCTCTGCTGCTGGAGATAGGACAGGGTGTTTCTATCATCAGTCAGCTTTTCTCTTCTCTTTGAAAATTAATGAAAATAGTTCACTACCAACTATTTACCAGTTTACCATTCTCTAAAATTTCAGCATTAGGGTAATGAGATCTGCAGCAACTTTTCATTCAGAGGACTGGAGGAAATGTATCTGGCTAATTTAAATGCAGAACTTTAGGTTTAAACAGCAGGAAAGGGCTGGAGCACCTCACTCAGAACTCCTTTCTGGCTCTGTGTCCTCTCTTCACAAAGCCATTACAAAAATAATGAATTTTTAATAATTTTGAAACTTTCTAATCGTGAGTTGTAAGTGGAGAGCTTGAATTTGTATTTCATTTCTTTATTAATATAATATTTTTCCGTGAAAAAAGGAAATAACATCCTGTAATCTTCCTTGCACCAAATTATACAGGAAAATGCCCATCAACACCAGCATAATTAGGATGTTACTCCTTCCTATTTCTAGCTGACCATGACAAATTCCAAACACTATATCTTAATGAGGATGTATCATCTTCCTGACTATAAAACTTCCAGACTGCTTTCACTTTATAATCCTCTTTCCCCCTCCTTTTTCTGCATAAAACTCCTGGTTCATCCTATCTGAATGTCTCTGAATTTTTCTTCAGTGGTCCTTTGTATCTTTCTGACACTTTATAGTTCACACTATTCTCAGACTTTGAGAAGTATTGTCTTACTTGTTTTATGAAAAGGAGAGTGTAGCAGCGACACAATCTCAGCATAGGAGAAAGAGGTGTTCAGAACTGTCTCCTGCTTTACCCTTATCAAATAGTGAAGACGGACCTTGGAGACTTCAGGACATATGCATAAGATAAGAAGGGAGAAGGGACATTATTGTTGTTATTATTGTTAATAATTAACATTATTATTAATTATATAATAATAATAATAGGAAAATGCAGAAAATTGAAGTTTTATTAATTAATGCAAGTCAATTAAAAGACTTCCACAAGCTTGGATAAGAGTTAGTAGTCCCTTTGTAGGCATCAAAACTAGACAAAGAGCTGGCACAATGTTAATTAAGTATATGTTGTGCAACAGGGAGCATTTCAGAAATACCTGAGCCAGCACTAACCTGGGTACACGGCACCGTATTGACATAGATACACAGCTTCTGCTTCCCCAGATCAGTTAAAGAATACCACTTCAACTTACTGATGAACAAAGATTCAAACACACAGCAGTTTTTGTCTACTCCGTGGTTACAATGGGATAAACACACCTATGTGAAATCAGGCCTTTCAAAGAGTAAACATGGTCTAATTGTTCCTTAAGAGCTCTTAGCTCACCAAGCAAAAGGGAAATATTATTGTAATTTGGATTTATAAAGAGATACTTCTCAATAAGCTCTGTTATGCCGTATAGGACTATGCATCGTGTTGACTTCTTGTTCATTAGTATTTAGAAATGTTTATATCCAGAAAATCTAAATATACAGTTTCAAGGCTTGACTGCCATCTGTTCTCCACATACAAAATGCAAAACATCTGAGCTCGCCAAAGCAAGACAGCAAGGCACCAGCTAGAAACCAGATTTAGAGACAGCGTCACCCCAAGAGGAGGAAGCACAGAGATTTCAAGGGCATTAAGCACAGGTAAAAGTCAAAGTTTCTGATGGGACGTTCAGTTGGTGACATGTAATATAGATGCAGACCCCTATTCCCCCAGCACGAGTGTCTCTCCACCTGCAGTGTACATCTTAAAGCTGAATGAAGGGAAGTCTGAAATATTCCCAGAGTGGTCCTGTTGTAGATTAGAGAGAAAAAAACCACACAATTCCTATAAAAGGGAAGGGATGGGTGCATTTGGGGAAATTTGACCTAGTTTTTCTAATCTTTGGGTTCTTTAGTGCCACTGCACCGTGCGTGGTGGGCTTGTGGAAGACTGGGAGCCACGCTGCCAAGGACCCACACCATTGTGTACCAGAGTCACCATCTCCAGTTCCTCACCAGACTAAGTTCAGAAGGCTTTCTCCTGTGAATGCGCAGGAAAATTAAATTCATGAGCAACACTGTGTCTCGTACGTATTTTTGAAGAGTTCAGAAAAATGCGTCCAGAAAATGTCAGTGTTTTTGTTTTCTCCTGTTTCTTGCTGAGCTGCTGTGAGCTGCCGTATATGACCTTTTCCTGACTTCATGCTTGGTTGACATCTGGTTACCATATGTTTGTATTGTTATTGCTCTACCCTTTTATTGTAAACTGTGCATCTTGATAGATATCAGTCTACAGTACATGCCCTCTTTTATACAAAAAGTACATTTTAATTGTCAAAGAAAGTAAAGAGCTAAAACATCTAGAAAATAATATAGCCCAAATACAGCGTTAGGGTAGGAAATCAGACACAGAATCAATCATTAACAGTTGCTTACATTGTTGCTTTTTTTTAACTAGATAAATAGAATTAATTTCATATTTTGACTAAACCATCAAGAACTGTCATAACAAACACTTGCTTGAACTGAGGCGGTTCAGCTGAAGACTTATTATTTCGTCATCATGATGAATGGGAAAAGAGCCATTAATAAACAAGAGTTAATATTTAAGCTGTATTGATTCCCCACATGCAAGATAATTCTTACTTAGGTGAATGTTCCCACAACTTTAACTAATTTACCTGTGTAACTCTTGGCAACCTGGAGCTTCAGAGATGGAGCAAGATGAAGGTACATCTTAAAAACTCTGTGAGGGCATGTTCCTTAAGCACAGGAGGCTGAGCTAGAGTTCGTTTTTTTACCATTCGGTATTTTGTAACATCTCAATATTTGTTAATAGTCCAAAATACTGATGGCATGACAAGAAAGCATATTTCTAGTGTGAGCTCCACTGGAAATCATTTGAGCAAAGAAGCTCTTCATGAGGCCTAGTGTATGATCAGCAGCAATTACTTATGCAGATGTAGAGATGCTCTGGCAGTCTTTCCATACTTGGAGGGCCCATTGATTTCAGCAGGAATTTTAAATGATGGATGAGTTGAAAATGAGGTGCCCCAGGGAAAAAAAGTATCTTGCAAACAATATCAAGTAGGAGATCACTCACTTTTGCTTTGAAAAATTCGATTGCCAGTACTCGATTTTCACAGCCACGTGAGCGACATGAGAAAACCTGTCTTGCAGAGATGTTTGTTCTTACACTAGTATTACGATGTAAAAGCTCCCATCATTGGAAGGGGAAAGTTTGGATGCCGACTAGCTGGGGGATAAAGGGTGGGTGGGAGTGGTGACCTTGGTTACAGACAACTCTGAGTACAGCGGAGTGTCCCTCACCATGGGGGCTGTTTGAACCACAACATCAGTCTTGTTTCTGGTTTTTGTCCCTCTGGCCCTATGATTACCTAAAGACTATAGTTTAATATTTTCAGCATTCTGGGTGCATTAATTGGTTTGCAAAGTTTGTACCATCACTCACTGTGACAGCTTTGCCTCGCTGATCTCGAAAGCGAGTGTCACCACAGCAACGTGCGAGGTAAACCGCTTCACAACTTTGCAGAACTTGCTGGGGAAAAGAGTGGAGTGGAGGATGCTGTGGAGCATTAAACGGTTTCATCACCCATATGGTTACGAACACAGAGAGAGGCTGCCTGTGAGACAGAGCAGGGTGAGTCAAGAAAGAGTCGTTTCGTATGATGTTCCCATGTCATTCTTCACCAGATCACTCAGGCATTGTAGAGAGCATAGAGATCAGGAAAATACGTGAGCAAAGTTCTGATTCACTATTGGAGAAGTTTTCATGTCTCTCTCTGGTGTTTTATTCCTTATTACAATACTAGAAACAGTCACATTATTGAAATATGTAGCAGACCGAAAAAGTTTCACTGAGACATTGGTCCCAGCGCTCAAACATGTTTTTTACCTGGCTTATAGTTCTTCAGAAATGCTTCACTACTCCTTTGCGGTGGCTTACAGCACGCATCTGTCCTAACTCTGCAGTAAAGTGCAATTTCTTTCCTTGAAAATAGAATACTGTATATTTTAACAAAAAGACCATTGTCTTGCTGAAGCAATTGACCCCCAGGCTGATACAGCCCATTCTGTGCCGAAGGAGTTAGGGCAGCCAGTTACAATCATCACATTTTCTCCAGCTGAGTTTTATCTGATTTCACTTAGCATGTTGTTTAAGGTGGTGGAGAAATTGGATCTGACAACCTGCATGGGTGGTTCCAACCAATGAAGTAGAATTAGGTGAATGTCAGAGAAGATATTATTACTACTATTTTTGTAAACAAAGGACAGAAATCTCCTCTAGGAGGTCAGCACTACAAAAAAAAGATGGTAGTCCTCAAGCTTAACCTTTTGCCTAAACTTTTTATTACAGAAGTAAAAAAGCCATGGACAAGAAAAGTACTCATCCACAAGAATTAAGACCTCTGTGTCATCACTGACATCAACAAGGTTTGCTTCCTTTAATCAGTATATATTCTCTAATTTCCTCTTTCTACTTACTCTCCTCCCATGAGCTCTCACCTTCTGATACACCTTTCCTCATTTTCACGCCTTCCATAATGCACTACATACACAGAACAACCTTTGCACCATCCATTGTCCTGCTAAGAAGTTACGCACTTCTTTTAAATAAGCTTTTGTTTGCTTTGCCCAGGAACTGTGCGTCTGTTGGAACAACAGTGAAACCTCTCCTCAAGAGCCTGTCTGTACATTGTATTGTGCATGTCAAATAAAAACTGAAATCAATCTCAGCATTTCAGATTGAACAAAAAAAAAAAAAGAAAAAATAAATCAGAGCCTGTTCTATAGCTGTGTACTCAAATTTCTTTTTAAAATAGATATGTGGCAGACAGCATACATCTGTACCCTGTTCTGACAGGCAGTCAGGATGCATATATGACAAGAAAGTCTGCAGAGCGCGTCCTGTGCTGGGGACACAAGTGATCTCAGATTCTGGCTTGTATTTTAATACCCAAACTATTTTTCTTTTCCCCGTATGCTTCTCCCACGTCTACAAATTGTATGAAGTGTATGTATGAGTACAAAAAATCTATCACAATACAGCAAGTGACTAAGGAATAATGGAAAAGTTTTACGTATTTGGGGATAAAGTGACATAGGGAAGGTTTAAGGAAGATAGTCGCTAATACACACTTATGATCAGACTATTATATATTTGACTAATAAAGAGAGCTCAGCAAAAGCTGTTTTGCAACAACGGTCAGTTTTTAAAAGAAAAAAGACCACAGTTTCAGGGCAATAAAACTGTCAATAAATCTGCACTAATTTTGATTAATAGGATTTTTGGGAAGAGAAAGAAAAAGGATGAACCATGGAGGAAGTGGAGGGGAATAAACAGAAAAAATTCAATATTTGCCAAACTAGTGCTACACCTTTTTGCTGTAAATAATGAATTTAATTTACAAAATCAGCAGCATATTTAAAATAATGCAAAAAAGAAGAAAGAAAGAAGGAAAAAAATACCAAACAGTGGGAGGAGATAATTGTGATTGACGTGAAAGGAATTCCCTCCACCTGCTTTCCACATCATCCAGAAAATTGTAAAATAAGAAAAGGTAGCTGATATAACCAAAGCATTTGCAAATCTATTTTTAGAAACTAGAGGCAGACTCATAATGTAGTGCTCTTATCTTTCACACATTAGTAAGTCACGATTGTTGCAGGGGGACTTGCTTGTTCATAGATTTCTCTGGCATTCACTGGCCCCTCCGGAGAAGGACTGTGCTGTGCTTTGGAATAAAGTTCTGCTCTCCCTGCTGAATTCCTGTCAACGATGGCTGAACTGTAAGCATGACTCTTGCACTCCAATTACTTAATAAAGTTGGCAGCTACTGTCCTGGGGGCGTGATCACTTGCCTTAAATATTGCATCCAACAGGAGAAAAAAACAGTAGCACAACTATGCAGGAGAAGAGAGGGAACCAAGCGACGGCTCCAGCAACATTGAATGAAAACCAAGTCAGCTGGTTTCTGCAGGAGATCTGGCCTAGAAGCAGTGCTTGTTTGCGAAGTCAGGTGCTTTTATCGTAACAAAATGCAACAAAAACAAATGCCTCAGTTTAAAGGTATGACAAACTGAAAATGGTGGTACAGATTGAGAGGTTTGCTGAACATGGAAAAGCAAAGCTTCCTCTTGTGATTAATAATTAGCATGTAACGGGTTTCCTTGCTGTGCGTTTCACAAAACAGGTAGTGACACACAACAGTTGCTTTGCTCACAAATCTTACCAACCTCTGCTCTTATGGCAGGAAGGATGCGCTGTTCTTCTCCCCATTGTTTCTGTGTCCCTTTTGGTGTCCCAGCAAAATCAAAAACATGTCACCACAAAGCAGCCATCATATCTACTTCACCAAATGGAGTCCAAGAAAAGATATATATAAATTCCCTTTATTCTGGGGCTGGATTGAGCTGTCGGAGTCAACTCTTTGTCTGAAAAGGATCACTTTGGGATTAGCTGAAAGAAATTCAGATTCTCTCTTTGCCGGATGCAGAAGCCAAGCAGAGATGTAACGGTCAGGCTTATTTCCTATTATCCCCCTGTCTGGTCAAATAAGGACTGGGACAATTTTGCCTAACACAAACAGTCAGTGGTGCATTTGAAATTCCCATTTAGAGAGATTTCAGACTGTAAATCCATTATGTTTCTATGAGACTTGTGCTCTTAAATTAGTAAGGATTAAAAAAGAAAGCAGCTTGCTACCATATCCCAATTTAAACTCTGAAACACCATAATTTTTCTTTCAGGATCTCTGCAAGTGAAGCATTTTCCTTTCTTTTATTGAATTCTGCAGTTCACAATAACAGAGTAAAAGTTTTCTCCAACCTGAACTAATGAACCATAAATCATTTAAAGCATGCAAACGCAGTTCAGAGAAAAGGAAAAATCAATTGTAACTCATTGAGTTTCCAAAGTAGATTTTTCTGCATGATGTTCTTCAGCTCTCCTTTCCACAAAACATGCTCATTTTCAAGAATTAAACAAAAGAAAAGGAACAAAGGAGATAATTTTCTTTCATCATATAAAGTGTTAAGCAGCAGTTAGGAAAGAGACCTAGAAAGTGGACGAAAAAGATTGTAATTATTTCCATTTGAAAATATTTCATACATATTTTTTCTCCTAAAAATATTTTCTCTTCTAACTTCCCCAAAGGCACTAATTAATATGGCTCCATTAAGCTTATTAAAAAATCTTGGTAATATTATAAAATGTAATTAAAACCATTGAGACACCTGATAGGAAAATTATGACAAGTTATGTTAATTTCGGTCTACTGTTCCTCTCCTCTACTGCAGGATAAGAGTGCTGAAAAACTTCATGTTGGCAATAGGAAACCTAACATTAAATTGTCCAAAAAAAAGGTTAATTCCAATAAAACATTTCCTTCTTAGATTATGATCCATCCTCCAGCAATATTTTCTATTTCTTTAATTTGCAGCACACATCTAATTATAAATATTAAAACTGGATATCCATGCTCCTGTGGAAAGATAAGAAGTGGCCGCAGGCTCACTGTATGCTCAGGTATACATCGTGCTTTTTGTCTGTTGTAGTCTCTCCTGATTTTGAAACAAGATACTTCTTCCTGTACAAGAAGCTTGAACTTCCTCATATTGGCAAATATTTGCCTCTTACCCCCTCTCCTTTTTTGAACTGACAAACTGTTGTAATCTATATTTGACAAACGCTCATTTAAACGAGAACTTTCCAGTGTTTAGCCCTAAATTTTGGGACCTTCGTAAGGAGTAAATAAAAGGGGTTTGATTTTCATAAGACAGGTTAGGAGCTCCTTAAAGTAAAATCCAGAGCCACGTACCTGCAGCTGATAACTGCTCTTTAAATTCTTGAATGTAACCAGTAGTTTACAATATAGAATAACAAAAAACATTTGGCAGGAAATTACATTTGTTTTGGTTCAATGTGATTAACAGCCAAATGAACAGCAGTTATGTAAAAATAATGGTTATATAAAAATAATGAATCTCACTTATATAGTATTATGATAACACTCGGTTTGCAGAACAGGGTAAGTTTTAGTCTTCCTAGAGAAGTGTTTTGTTGATGATGTTACTAACCTTACCGTCTTTGTTACGAGAGAAACAGAGTCTGAAGACTGGTCCCAAACTCTTCAACTAGTCAGACTGAGGACCTTGAAACCACATCTGGCAGCCCAACACAAATCTAAGAAAGTAACTACACTTTCAATTTTAATTGAACTATTTTCCCACATATGTAATTATGTAAACCGTATTACCTTGCTCAAGGCTTACTGTAGTATATAAACATCTAGTTTATACACAGGATGTTTCCTTCAGCATAACAGTCATTCATGAGGAAATTGTATCCAATAAAAGAAGCACTCTAAAAAAGGAAACCCTCAGGGACTAACGCTTAATGGACCATATGAAAAGAGGAGTATACCCAAACTGATAGGGGAGATTCTGTTTAATTTATGAATAAGTTAGTTAATAAACACAAAGATGTATATATCTCACAAACATTTGCCTGTAAACAAGGTCATCTCAAGAGCACGTATTTCTCAGTTTGTATTAGTAATTATAATTTTAAGCTACATTTAAACAAAAATCAACAATCCTTTTCTGATCCCGGACAACTTGTAGACTGGAAAAACTAAATACAAGCTGCAGATTTAGCCCTATGCAAGTGTGTTGTGTCTAAAACTGTTGCATTAAATACAGGAGCGAACGAGTGTAACCATACCTGACATTGCAATGATCAGATTCCTTTCTGTTTTAAACTTTTCCGTAGTGGAATACAAGCAATAAGAAGCTGACTTTGCTCTGAAAATATGCTGGTTATAGAGATAAGACATCTCCTGTGCTAAATGACACAACACTCATCTTTAGAGCCTCAGAGGTCAGCGAGAGATAAGGCAGGCTTTACAAAGAGGTGCTGCTGCTTTACAAAGCAATGATAACAATACATTCCTAACGAGGTGTATTGTAACCATAAATTTTCTGACTGGAAGGTAGGAGATAAAAAAGAAATCATCTTTTAGGTAGTTTCAACTACTCTGTGCTTTCCAGTTATTCATTCTGCGCAAAACAGCCTTGCAACATAATCTGCTGGACATACAAGTACCAACATTTTATGATCATTTATGTCAACTTGCTATAATATCACAGCTAGTACCGCCTCTGAACTTGGCTCAGAAAATTATTTTTCCAGAGCTTCCTCTCCCACAGCAAGCTGAACAAACTCAGCTCTGAGATGAGATCTGCTTATGGAGGAGCTGTGCTCAAGCGGGAGAAGCCTAACGAGCGTAAGCAAACCTCAGCAAATGCAAACTGTGGAGTCGGTGAAAGATGGCAATATGGTGCAAAAATTCAAATTTTACGCTCACAAGGGTACTGCAGAGGAGGCTGCTGTTTCAATCAGCTTTGCAGTGGCCTCTGTCTATCTTTTGCACAACAGTACAGGGATACAAAGAAATTTCAGTCTCCTTTCAGTATCCCGATTGCCCCTGGTCTTCCTCTGTGGCTGCTGTGCTGCTCCAATCCATTATCCCAGCTTCATTCTAGCTGGGTCCACTCAGGAAGTTCAGCAGCGTCAAGCAGTTAATAGCGCCTGCACGGTGCTTGTATGGCTTTATTTATTGAGATGCATTTCTCTGTTTCGGCATTAGATCCAGATCATTTAACCAACAAAAAATGCAACAGCCACCAGATGTTATGTTGCGCTAGTGACTAATTATCAAAGAACACGACAGACATGTAATTTCTGAGGGTATAAGGAAAGGTTTAAGGAGTGGGATAAGCAAAGAGTGAGATTAAGAACTCATGGAATTCAGAAGAAATAACTGTTTTGCTTTTTGGAGAAATGTTCTAACCTATTCCTAAAGGCAGAAATTCAAATGACAGCACTGCTGAGGCTGGAAGGCACCCCTGGAGATCACCTGGTCCAAACCTGCTGCTCAGAGCAGGGTCAGCTGGAGCAGGTTGCTCAGGACTGTGTCCAGTTGCGTTCTGAGTTTCTCCAAAGATGATGACTACAACCTCTTTGGACAACCTGTGCCAGTGTTTAATCACTGCTGTTGTAAAGGAGTATTTTCTTATGTTTACATGGAATTTGCTGCATTTCAGTTTTTTGCCCATTGCCTCTAGTTCTGTGACTGGGCACCACCGAGAAGAGTTTGAGTCCATCTTCTTTACTCCTTCCATCATGTATGGATACCCATTGATAAGATCCCTCTGAACCGTCCTCTCTTCGGGCTGAACAGTCCCAGCTCTCTCAGCCTCTCCTTGTATGTCAGATGCTCCAAACTCTCAATTATTGTCATGGCTGTTCTTGCTCCAGTATGTCCATGTTTCTCTTGTACTGAGGAGTCCAAAACTAGACACAGCACTCCAGACATGTCTCACCAGTGCTGAGTAGGGGGGGAAAGGATCACCGTCCTTGAGCTGCTGGTAGCAGTGTGCCTAATGCAGCGTAGAATGCCATTGCCTTCTGTACTGCAAGGGTGCGTTGATTGGTCATGGTCAACTTGGTATCCACCAGGATTGCCAGATTCTTCTCTGCAAAGCTGCTTTCCCACCTTTCAGCTCCCAGCTTGTATTCCTCCTCAAGTGGAGAACTTGACTTTTCCAGTGGCAAAGCTAGTTTAAAAGGTCCTTTCACCTTCATCTTATATTCAGTGTACCAATCTCCCTATAATAACAAGTGAGGAGTTGACCCACACACATTTCACTTGATAGTGGTTTGCTAAATTTTCAAGTCAAGATCTGGAGAGGTGCACTGTTCTCAGGAGTATTGTAAAAGGAGGCCAGCAGCTGTTTTGCATCCTGCATTTTTAAAATAAAATTGATAAAATGGTTAAAAAAGAAACCTTTCTTTGCCTATGTTTCATTTTCTATTAAGAAAGAAAATTATTTGTAGTTTCTTGCATCCTCTAAACTAAAATGAAATTTGAAGTTTATATTATGTATTCTAAGTGGAGTCTAGAGATTTAAGAAAGAGGGAAATAAGACAGAAAAAAGATAAGTGTGTGATGCAGCCATGACCTAAACAGAGATAGTTAGCATTGACTATGCCTGAAAATCAGCCACACATTTCTTTCTGTGACAATCATCAACATATCACTAGTGTAATGATTCATCCTCATTTGGCATTACATTGTGCACAATCAGGAGATTTTTAAGTGTCGGGACAGTTAAGTCCCAGGCCCTACAATTCGATGAGCTACTGCCATATTCCCAGCCGTACACGTTCTTGTGAGTTCTCCTGATTATTTACTCGTATTTGACACTGAAATATAAGGCTTTCAGGTGAGACTGCGCTTGACGCACAAAAGAGTCCTTGGTGCAGCAGGAGGACAGCCTTCCTTCCATGGCAGCACTGGCTGGTGTTCGGACCTCCCCTCCCAGACAGGCAGAGCAGCTACAGGAAATTGCTCCGGCAGTAAGACTTGCCACAACCTTCACTTCATACTCTGATATTGGATATCAGAAATTCTCCTTTGTCTAGTAAGAAATTCTTCTCCCACCACTGATTCTTCAGTTGATGAAATAAATGGTGGTAGATCCACAGGACAGTATGATTTAGAAAGTGTGCTTTAGGGCTGGTTATAACTTCCAGAGCAACAATTTTAGGCTATATTCAGGCTCAGGCAACCTCTACTACATCATTTATGCAAAGATCATGCTTTTAGGTTTTCCTAAGAACTGAGAAGATAAGGAGAGTGTTTGCTCTTTGTTTTGTTTTGTTTTGTTTTTTTTTAATGTAAGCTTGAGTTGTGGCAGTCACTTGATGTCAAAACATAAAGTACTGGTTGCCTGCTCCGATTCAAAAAGGCAATTAATCTTTCACCTTGTTTTTCCTCCTACAAATTTCTCCATGAATTTGCCAAGCCTCTCCATTCTGAACACTAGGCTTTGAGCTCTCCTTTCTGGATGTTTAACTTCCTCATTTTCAGACCCTGAATACACACATCCAAACATTAAACATGTGCTTAGCACTATTCTTAGTAAGGAACTGATATTGAAATATGCCCTTTAAGCAAAATAAGTAAAGATAAGTTCAGGGAAAAATTCTTGGCAGTTGGCAGCCAATATTTAACAGCTTTGGTGTCAGCTATCGCTGAGAAGTAACCATCTCCTGGGGTTTTCAGCAGGTATTGAAGATAATCTGAATTCCTCCCAGGAGATGCTCGGAAACATCATGAGACTCCTTCTTAATAATGAGGATTCGATGGGACACTGCTTGCAAGATCGTACTTACTGTAACCGTATCAGAGATTTAGAGCTACAGCGTACAATGTACCCACATACCAGCTATTAGCAGGTCATTGAAACTGGCGTTATTCTTGTGCTGTTGATCTCATTCTGTGTCATTCACTGCTGTTACTGTCCAAATCTTGCAGCTGTTAAGTGAAATAGAGGAGCCAGAGAAAAACCTAGGGTCTTTGTCTTTTTCTAGAATTTTATTTTTATATAACCCAGGTCATAGCTCAAGAATAGGTTAAGGCAAAATTCAGCTTTTCCTTCTTTGCCTCATGACAGTTCCAGCAGCAATATTACATAGCAATTCTGATTATTTCACCAATGCATAGGAGCTAATTTCAAAGTTGATCCTTCAGGCTTAATGTCCCTGGAGTTCTCTCCGGGTGAGTCATTTATCCTTTATAAGGTTCTTGTTTATTGCCTGACAAAGAACCTAGTCTTGCTGATGCAGTCGATAATTTATAGTAGCTAGAATACCTCGGCAGAAGCTTTTCTCACCTTTATTCCCCACGATGGAGATTCAGTCACTGATGGGTTACTATATAAACACCAAACTGAAGGCAATACAGAAATGTTTACTTCACTTCTATCCTCTGCCTCTGCTGCTACAGCATCGTAGTCACTCCCCTCTTCAGTACTTAACATTTTTACAATGCTCTACCTCTCCACAAAGGTGAAGAAATGTTAAATAAATCATACTGCAACCTCTGTGAGACAGGAGTGCGTTTCAGAGATGTTCAGAAATTTTTAGGTGACATTTTCCAGGAAAATTCATATCTACTAAAAGTTTAAACTACTGTTAAATTTCTAGGAAAAGTGTAGTCAAAATACACTTTCCAAAAATCCCCAAATTCCCACTTTTACTTCATCTTTTAAAATAAAAGGTTTATTTTTGTTTAAAATAATTTTTATTTAAAAGAGTCAAGTACATTTTAGGTACTGTATTCTCAAAAAAAATTAAGGAAAATGAAAAAAAGATAAAAGATAAAAATGCTACTTCACTACTGTTAAAAAGCACTTTGATTTTTCCCAGTCAGATGATTTTCTATACCACTACAGCATGGAAATATATATTAAAAAGTTTTTTATCTTTGATTTGCTTTGGAAATAATTTTTAAGTATCAAAAATTCTTGTCATAATGGAAACATTTCCCATAAAATACTCACATATTACTTCACTCTACAGATGGGGAACAAGCAGACGTAAATGAAAGGATTCTACACTGTCACACACAAATTTGGCGGCATACCCTCCAGTAAAGCTCAAGGTTAAGGACTCTCCAAGGTTTAAGACTTTAAATCGAGACTGCAGAGTCTGAGTGATTTGACAGGACTCTGAATTAAAACCACTCGTGAATGCGAGGGTCACAGTTTTGCTTTTCCAAATAAAGGTTTCAAATTAGAGGTTTGTTACCTCCCTTGCTTTCAAGAGAGGAAACTGTGCCTTGGACTCTCCTTTGTTCTAAGCTATTTGAGGAAATAAAAGGAGAAAAAAGAAAGAAAACGGGTGCCTGTATGGCAGGCTGCTGTACTTAAAATGCACACAGCACAAAAACCATTACGGCAGAACAGCGAACACAGAGCAGCTTGGGAAATCACATAGAAGACTTCTCCTGAATATCTCCATTCACAACTGCTTTAGGAAGGTTAATCAGGTATTATGGGATGTACCAAAATAAGTCAATTTCACAGTTATACAAAAACGGAGACAGTGATAAATGTAGTTTAAATAAAGTGGTGCATTAAATCAACTTGCTCAATGAGAAGACTGCACTGAATAGTTTCAAGGTTGAGATTTTGCCAGAGACAAACTTGCGTATCTCCATTTTTGCATACACCTGAAATGACTGAAGTTCCTGTATTTTGTTATTCTTTGCCATTTTAAATCATGCACAGTTCACTACAGAACTGAGTAACACAGTATATTATAAATACTAAATATATAAAATAATGTGCATATTGTGCTAAATGACCGCTCTCTATCTTAAAGTGAGTTTATATGGTTTGGTTTCACTATGTTGTAAATTCTTTTCTTATAACTACCCACTGGACTCATATTTCCTATAGGCATTTATAAAGTAAAAGGAATACATACCAGCTCAAATTGAGATGAGTGATACTTATGACACTATCTGTACACAATATATTATTTGCAATATAAAAGTAATCAAAGTAATGCGGCTGTAAAGGAGATAACACTTGGCTAGATCGTTGGGATCTCAGGAAGACTAAGGCAAGACTGCACGTATGCTTTGAAAGGGAGCAAGTATGTTAACGTCATGTCAAGAGGGTGCTGTTTACTGTATCAGACAGAGCTCCCTGTTGGAGGTGGGGATATATAAGGATCCAAACAATGATCATAGTGCAAATTCTGCTCTTCAATTCCCCTTTAGGACCCATGTGATGGCACGAGGAATTCTACTGGCACTTTTGATGCACCCACCAAATCACACCTGGGTGCTGGTATGTACAAATATTGAGACCATTGATTTAAAAAGTAAAAGGACAAGGGTAAATTCTCAGCTCAAAGCCCACCATGGTGCATATAGCTTCCATTGATTTCAGTACTTAAATAACTTCAGGTGATTAAAACCTTAGTTAAAACTGGGATGGTAACTCATGCCTTGGAATAAAGTCTCATACAAAGTAAAATATTGAGGATTACCCAAGATGAAGGATAGATTGCATTGATTTAAAAGTTTAAAGTGACATACAGTTTTTAAGATTTAAAGGAAATACTCAAAATTAATGAATACTGGTAGAATTAGCAGCCTCTATTTCCCCTCAAAGACTGTATCAACTTCATGTCACCTTACAGCTGCCTTGAGAAGATAAAGGCATTGATATGTGAGAAGCACATGGGTACTTTAATGAAGCCCAGCACTGAAAAAGCCACGAAGAAATAAAAAAGTCTGAATTTACAAAGAGAATTAGAAGATCAGTAAATAAGTCATGGTGATACGCATTGAATAATGAGAATAAAAGGAAACACTGAATAGCTACTCATTTAGTGAGACACATTCATCCGGTGCACTGAATGAGGTAGGAGCCCCATGGAGAAAGCAGTATGCGATCAGGTAATTAAAGACTGTATCATAATGCGCGCACACAAGGGAGCCAAATTAAACTTGCACAGAGCTATCAATGTAGCATTTCCTAACTTTTCCGCATTTGACTTTCTAACCTTAACACTCTTTTAACACAGCAATTTTTGTTTTGGTTCTTTTCATGTAGTCATTGGTATACATTAACCATGAAAAACTTATTTTGCTCTTAATGATCTGGCATTCATGTAGCTTAGCTATCACTTTCCAAACACTGTGGAAATCTAGTTAGGTAATGCAGACAATTGGCTACAGACTTGGTAAAAAGTAATTGAAGGCCTCATCTTAAAACTGTGAAAACATACATTAAAGCACAGACTCACATAAAATGAGATACATGCATGCACAGAAATGAGATACCAACTTTTCCAACAAGTTCTTATTTAGCTTGATTTTCTAAGGGAATAAAATTTCTATGATTATGATCTCTGCTCATCTACCTGTCTGTTTGTTCATAAATCTTTCTGCTTCCAAATAGTTCTGAATCTATTTATTAATTATAGAGCATATATGGAAAAAACAAAGGTATCAAAAATAACTAATTTTTACAGATTTCATGAAAATTTATGGCTGACTAGAGACAAGATGATCAAGGGACTGCAGCACCTCTCTGATGAGGAAAGGCTGAGAGACCTGGGTCTGTTTAGCCTGGACAAGAGAAGACTGAGAGGGGATCTCATCAATGCTTATCAATATCTACAGGGCCGGTGGCAAGAGGACGGGGCCAGACTCTTTTCAATGGTGCCCAGCAACAGGACAAGGGGCAACAGGCACAAACTGGAAGACAGGAAGTTCTGTCTGAACACGAGGGAAATATTCTTTACTTTGAGGGTGCCAGAGCGCTGGAACAGGCTGCCCAGAGAGGCTGTGGAGTCTCCTTCTCTGGAGATATTCAAAACCCACCTGGATGTGTTCCTGTCCGACCTGCTCTAGGTGAACCTGCTTTGGCAGGGGGGTTGGACTAGATGCATCTCTGTAGGTCCCTTCCAACCCCTACCATTCTGTGATTCTGTGTGATTCTGTGAAGTTTAATGACCTACATAAATCTCACCCAAAGCAAAGGCAAGCAGAACTTGGCCATTATGCACTCTGCTTTTCATCATAGATTATGGGAATCTGTATTGTGATATGTGAACAGGAATTCAACAATAAATAAGAAGTTACAGAATTTTTCTAAGTAAGACTTCTGTGTCCCTCACTGTTATCTCACTTCTTCACGGTTTCATTCAAAACCTGAAAGAATCCGATGGCCAGGCATGGACTGCCCACAGTCATCCTCGCCAAGTGTTGCAGGGCGCACAAAGGACACTGATACGAAAAGCAACCTTACATCCGTGTTTGTCCTTTACCTACATACTTGGAATAAGGATACTGCACAGACAAGTTATGATGGTATGAAGTGCTAGGCGGATTATATTCGTGACTAGCAAGCCATGGAAAAGTCTTTAGTCTTTGTTTGGACTGAGATCATGACTACAGTGCACAGACTGGAAATTTTGGATGCAGAGTCCAAGGAGTAGATTTCGCCTTTTTATGACATTTCAACACATTCAGTGTTTGCCATTTATTTTTCTGCATGTTTTCTAAGATATTTCCACCCCTTTTCCTTCCATTTCCTCCTGCATTTACTACCTTTTTGGTAACCCCTCACTACTCTTCTCCACAGACATAGGACAGTTTTTCATATTTACTGCCTGGGCTTACATACAACCTCTGAACTAGTCAGTTGATTCACATCTTCAAGCCTCACCTTGGAGGGCTCTGTTTCTCTCCTAAATTTAAACTAGTTTCCCACTGAAAAGAGTTCTTTAATGTCTTGTACAAAGGAAGATTGCACTTTAGAAACCACTTGGTACTGTGCTGTGCATACAGATAGAAGTTATGATTGCAAGTAACAGAAGAAGTAGTTAGACTAACCTCAATCCATTGACACATCTTTAAAGATGTGATTTTTTTTTTTATCAAATCTAACACAGTTCCTCCATAAATGAGCCTTATGCAATTGTGTTATGTGGTCCAGTTCTGGATCACCCTCAGCTAGATTTGACAGGGTTTGAAGTCTAAAAGATATTATATCCTGACAAGTTTAACGTAAAGCAAAGCTGAGCAGACAGGAGAGGTTCAAATTAGCATCCTGTCTGAGATAAAGCCACACCATGGTGCGTGCAGGCTCAGAGACCTTGTGCATCCCAGCCAGCCAACGAGGAGTAGACCTGCCTTTCTGCAAGTGGTGGCCAAGGGGTATAGATAAGTAAGGGGTATCGATATCTATATCTATAGATACAGAACTTGGTGGGAGTTCACAGAGGACCTTGGGACAGTACGGATGAAGAAAAAAAAAGATGAAATAGGTTCTAGCATCCATAAAAGACTATCATGGAAAGCTCTTCATGGAAAGAAGGTTAATTCCCACTGGAGATGAAAAACAAGATGAGAGATAGGGAACAGTTATTAGGAATACATATTCAGTCTCAGTATAGCAAAAGTTAACAGTGAAATGATCAAGGGCTGGTAATGCATCCATTACTCTTTCATATAGATCTTAATAATTTGGATAAAAGGGAGAAAATAAGAGATAGCAAAATTTGCAGATGTCTCCCGCTTACCTCCCTTTACCCAATTACCTTGGATCAGGATCTTCTGTGGAAGAAAAAGTTTAATTTATTCAGAATTTCTCTTCCTCTTCTGAATTTCAGGACTGAACTTTAGTATTATTTTTGACAGATAATATGAGGGTGGTGAATATCTGAAAGGACAAATAACATAAAAAAGTCTGCGTAGCTCAGCAGCCCGAACTGCTTTTGCAAAGTCATATGCTGATATCTTCTAGCATTCCATGTAGAAAGACTGTACAGTTTGCCAGTACAAAATATTGAGTTAAATCAATGAAATATTTTATATGGAAAATCAGTATCATAAGTTTAATCTTCAGACACTGTTATTTAGTTGTGGGTTTTTTGATCGAGAATGGCAGGCATCAGAGTAGGAATGTATCTTTTAGCATTAAAAAATATGAGGAAGATACTAGCAATCCTGCCTAGGAACCTACCCCTCAGATGGGCTTTGCTGCAGTCAAAATTGCAGACTACATGAATCACTGTTTTTTTCTGTTGAGGAAGATCTGTTTTACCTATCAAAAAGTAACTGTCCCCTATGGTGTAAGGTGAAGCATACTGTGAGTCAGGACCACAGGCATAAGGAGTCAGAAACAGATTTCTACCTGATAAGTTACTGACAGTTTTTAAAAGATGGCAGTCAAGCTCTTTTTGGTCTATATGTGAGTTTTATAAGTAAAAATATCTAAACAGGTAACATGGAGAAATTAATTAAAATAGCTATATTGGAAAAATTATTTCCTAGAAGGAAATCTTGTGCCAGTTAACCAAGTTAGTATTTTAATGTTTCATTGAATTATAAGATTATATACATAATTTAAGGATTAACAGTTTCCTAGTTATTAGGACTTCTTAAAAGATAGAAGAAACTTTGTGAATGGCTTCTGGAACCATGTTCTCTGACAACCAAAGGTAGAGAAAATGTTTTAAGACTCATGTTAGCTCCATCTTAAATATGATATTTCTCATAGCCTTGCAAATTTTTACACACTTATATTCCTTTGAGTGTCATTTCTGTATGTAAAATTTTATGCAGACATATCCATATTTGTGCATATAGCTTGTAACTCATTAGACTCACCCATAAATTTACCTAAGTTTAGTGACATGCCTAAGTGACCATGTCCCTAGATATCTCATTGCACTGAGTCTCTCCCCCTCATCCCCCTCCATAAGTTCCTCTCCACACCATAACTGCTGTTTACTTAGGTGGAACCCAATCAAACTTTTCCAGGATAAAATATACACAATGAAGAGCACATCCGACAGCCAAAAACCACTTTAATCCCTGCGACTCCAACCATCAACAAGAAAGCACAATAATTTTAAGATCTAAAAAAAAAAATCAGAATCTCTTCAGGAACCTGATAAATAGACATTATCTGCCCTGAAGTAATTTTTGTCTCTGTCATTCACAGAGTGCAACTCCACTAGTTAATTTTCTGCTATGTCCATTGTATTTTTTAATTGAAAACTCTTTGTTAGTTCTGAAACAAGTTTTATAAGCACTGCTGAACTTCAACTCCAATTATTTGCTTTGAGCAAAGATGATTAAAATACCATTTCTGTGTGCTTTGTAGAATATGAAGTAGGTTTTAGTGGTGTAGCTGACAGGGGATATCACGACAAGATCTTGAAATAATTCCTTCTGCTACTAGTTTAATTTAATGTCCCTGAAGTCAGGTAAGACATTAATGAGTTCTGGATCTTGCCTCAGATGTGCAAAAAGCTTTAGTTATAAAGTCATACTATATGTATATTTGCTGACAAAAAAGAAATGAACATTTGGACCTGTTTTCTGGGAGGCAGCATGTGCCCAATCCAAAAATGCTAATCATAGGAAAAAGTGCAATGAACTTTGATTCAGAATCTGTTAAGTTTTATATCACTAAGCTATATGGACACCAAAATGAAAATGAATACACAAATAGAAAAAAAATGCATTAGATAAAATGGATAATTATTATATAAAATTAAATTAAAATATTATAGAAACAAAATGTGAATAAACCCTTCTGTTAAGGTTATTGAAATAAAACCCTGAGTCCTCTGCATAGTAGAATTAGTGACCAAAAATTATCTATTGTAACTTGTTCTATTTTTAATTTAGTTTATATGCCATGAATACGTATGCTTCAGATGAGAAAAGGTTATCTCTTAACTCCTTATTGGGAAAGAAAAAGAAAATAAGGACAGAAAAAATAATGAAAAGAAAGGAAAAAAAAAAAGAACAGCAAAATATTAGACTAAATTTAAGCTAAGATAAAAGAGAATCAAGTGATGAATAATAAATGCTGATCTCATTATATATCAAAAAGGACAAATCACAGCAGATTTTAGTTGAGTGAAATGATTAATAACACAAATTCAAATCACAGATACTTTGACTGAATATGAATAGGTCAAATTGTCTGGAGATGAGATGTTACAAATACACAAATGTGTGCCCTCGTGGCGGAGATAAACTAGAGACAAGCGCTTCGTTCATAGTAACACAGAACATCTTGTTATTGTTAATTCACTGTCATTGTCCTTATTCCCTTACTAGGGGCATGATTAGAGGAAATAAGAGAGAGACGAAACTTACAGGGGGTTTGAACCAGAATTATCAGGCAGTATTGTAAAAGAGAAAAAAGCTGTCTTCAGCTCATCCCATTTGATCTCATAATCAGGTACTCCACTGTTCTGTGTCTGCCAGAAATCAGACAAAAGTTTTCACAGAGTTCAGGCAATGGATGGCATTCACAACCCCCAGAGCACCAGCTCCCGTCCCTCCAGAGCTCCTCCGTCTCCTATCAGCGCATGGTCAGGTGCAGACAGAAGGGTGTCACCATCTCCAGCACACAAATGAGAGCAATAAAGACAGCCACAATAAAGGAATCCTACTTCTGAGGAGTTGAGCAGACTAATTTTTTTTTGGCATTTCTATCAATAATTCCCACTGTGGCAAAAAGGTTAACAAACTCTTGCGATAATAGGGACAATATCCCTTGATGTCTAAAACAGTGGGCTGTCCTGTTTCACAGCGAAATAGCTTGCCGTTAGGGAAAAGGGAGACTGGTGGAACAGAAATCTATAACAACAAACAAGTAAAAGGCACAAAAATAGGTGTATCAACTAATACCAGTGGGAAAAAGAGAAAAAGGGAAGATAAAAGCCTGTGATGTTCAAACACTACTATGAAGTTGCAGTAGTGTTTTCCATCCACTAGTTCTAATACACTTACAAATCACTACCTAATATGACAGAAGTCCTCATTAAGTAGTAAATCTTCATAATACAGCATCAAACAAAAAGCTCTTAAAGATCTCCAACGCTGGGCACTCCACAACTTGCCTCCTGTGCAGTGCTTCAGCGTCCTTATTATTGGAGTTTTTCCCAGTGCTTAACCAAACTTTCAAGCAGGAATTTGGATCTGTTGCTGCTGAAGATGGATAATTTCCTTCCTTTTTCCAATAACCTTGTACGTCCTTGAAGACTATTATTACAGTCTCTAACATTTTCTCATCTTTAAGCTAACAAGCCACTATTCATATTTACCTTTCCATGATGCGTTTTTAGGTCATATTTTCTAACATGTCAGTCATTTTTGTTTCTGTTCCCTAGACTACAGCTAGTCCACATTTTATTTGACGTGAGGTGCTAAAAAATGGATACAAAAGTTTCTACAGACTTTATTGAAACTTAATTTTTAGTTTATTCTAATACAGAAGTTGACATGTACATATATGCATATGTGCACATATACTTGCATATATAAAGAATACATTCTAAACAAGAATAAAGCCTGGAAGACTCACTGTGAGAATCAATATGCACCTCACAGGCTCTATTCCATTTTAGGCTGTTCTTTATACATGGAGAAACACCAAGCACTAGAAAGTTCATAATTATTACATACACCATCGTTATGATTTGCCATGAGGATCCAGATGTTCTGCATGTGAACCTCTATCACAGTCACCCATAGTGCAATACATTTTCCTAACATGCATACATTTGTCTGGCTTTATCCCTTTAGCAAACTAAGGATGCAGATGCATATTTCCTGTCTACGACCAGATGAGGAAAGCAATGAGTTATCAGATTGGAAAGACTAATTTAATATTTTTTTGAGGAAGGCTAAATCTCAGTTCAACAATCTCCTCATTTACATAAGTACAGTACCTGTCGGTGCATTAGCAGGTTATCAACAACACCAGGGTGGGAAGGGGGATTGTAAAAATCTCAGTGAAACACAAGAGGCTTAGCTCCTACTTGCAAATTTATGTTAACACTTGACAACACCCAAAGTCACAGGTCAAAAATTATCCTGATGAAGAGTCAGAGTTCATCTACCTTACACTTAGAATAGTCTCACATGAATTAGCACAATTAAATCAATGCAGATTTATTTTATAAGTAATTTTTACAGAATATGCTTCTATAGAAAAGCAAAATCCCACAGAACATCCTATTTTAACACTGCGTATATGACATTGTGTTTCTCTGGGGGCATGCGAGCCGACACCAGTGATTTAAAGGATCATGTTTGCAATAAAGTGAGCTGATGCTTCGTGTGATAAATCTGAGGTCAGCAGCAGTGTTCCCATCAGCCGCCAGGTGTTACCATCACCACAAACCTGCGGTTCAGGCATTGCCATCCAGCTTGCCTGGTCAAACTGACAAGTAGGAGCCACAGTGGTATTAGAAGCTGCTGTAGCAGTCTGATAATTGGGCTGAAAAATCTTATGCTGAAACTACAACAGTGATGTGAAACTCAGTTAGGATGTCTCTTGGCTCACCTTGCCCAGAACTGAACAAATTTGTTGCAATCCACTTTTTCAAATGCCAGTGCTACTGGCAGAGCCCAGCAGTTGTCCAACATCTACCTATATGAATGGGAACCATTTTCAGTGGTTTTCAGTCAGGATTTTGATGGGCTTAGGAAGATAAAACAGATATTTAGGTAATTTTTCAAAACGGAGACCAACTCTTAAAAACAGAGTTCCTTAAATATAGGAACCCAGAACCCCTTGATCGGTCAGGCTGCTACATTATACAAAGTTGTCAGTGAGTGAGCTTCCAACAGGCTTTTTTCTAATGATATTTACAAAAACTACCTAAAGCAGAGAGTGCTCTGTCAGGAAGATACCGACAATACATGGGGGATATATGTGCCTTATTATTTATTGCTCAAAATGAACCCAGGAATGATGAAAGGAAGTCCCAACTTGAGGTCTTTTATGATCTGGGGGGCATGAACTTTGATGTATTTTATTTGAAATCCAACTGCTGTTGGCATTTAAATTTATTAAATACTAATTGCTTTTGTGATCATTTTAATGTTGTGTGAAACAATGACAGTTGCAATTAGCACATTTTCCTTTTTTGGGAAAGAACAACATTCTACAAGGGCTTTATGTCGTGACCCTCAAGGCAGTTTCTGACCAGGCAGTTCCACTAACAAATGTGTCAGAAATTGCAACTATTCACTGTAGACAGATTTGGACAAAATTCAGTCCTGCATTTCATCTTTGCCAGGTGTCCACCTGAGTACAGTAGCACCCAATGAAACCAGAACAAGAAGGTCATACGACGATAAACAAGATCTCCTCCTCAAACAGGCAGACACTATGGCTCAGGTGTAACCACCCTCCTTCCAGACAGACAATTTATAAACTACTATAGAATCAGCTGGCAATTACTAAGAGCTTTTTGAATAAATGGAGTTGACAGCACATGATTTCACCAAATAACAACCGCAGGGTTTAGATAATAAAATAAAGGTCATTAAGCATCATTGGAGAGTAATAAGAAAAAAAGGTAACTGGCAAAAATACTCAATGCCATCCCACACACACCCAAGGTCTACTTCAGTCTCCTCATTCATGTTTGTGAGGCAAAGTGGCATAACCTTGCTATCCCTGAGGCCACCTGTATTATTGCAAGATTAAGTCCTGATACCCTGCTTCTTTACACATCTCCTCAGTCCTGTAAAATACTTATCTTTCAAGATGTGAGCAACTCCCTGTCCTCCCATGTCTCAGGTTCTTACCTCTGGCAAGTTCTCTCATACTTCTCTGGCTTAAAGTATTTCACTTTGAAAAGGCGGCAGACCACGAGATGGGCCTGCCTCCAGTTCCGGAGAGGCTGGCCTTGGGACAGCTGCAGGCTCTCCGTAAGTAGTTTGACTTCTGTATCAGCACTCCTCTTCATGGTGTACCATGGAGATGTTCCCCCTGGATTCATGTAAAATGTGCTTTGCAATATCAATTGGGGTTGATAGGAAGAGTGAATGAGACGGGGAAAGATCCATGAGTGGTATGAAGTCCTCTGTAGAGACTCAAAGAATTGCCTCCAGATTTCATTATAACATTGGTAAAAACAACACAAGTGGTCCCTACTGGGCCAGAGTCACCTGGAGCTACCGTGCAGTGAGGATGAGCCATGCAGTTGGGACCCCTCTGTTGGGGTCATGGAGGGCAGGGGAGCAACCCCCTGCTCTCATATTGGGTTATGTGACAGGACACACCTTTAGTACACGTGGCTCACAGGGAAGTAGGGGATAGGGAGACAGACACAAGAAATGCTGGGAACAGTGTTTGGGAATACACTCCCAAGCTGCTCGTCACCAGATTCCTTGGATGAACAGGTTAATAAGCTACAGCTGAGACTCAGGGAGGAGAAGCTGTATAGCAGCCATGGCACCATGCTGGCAAGAGCAACAAGAGCATCAACTGGAAGGCAAGAGATGGCAGCTAATGAAGGCATGAAAGACCCCGTAGTTCATGCAAAAAATTAAAGCTCATCTTTGTCTCTTACCACTTCTCATTCCACTTGCAATGTTGGCTTCTCTTCATGTGTCTCTGTTTCTATGGTTACTCTGCAGTTGTG
Organism: Burhinus bistriatus; assembly: GCA_013397275.1. Taxonomy (NCBI): domain Eukaryota; kingdom Metazoa; phylum Chordata; class Aves; order Charadriiformes; family Burhinidae; genus Burhinus; species Burhinus bistriatus. The sequence continues at coordinate 147,548 of VYXH01004498.1, read as the reverse complement.
CATGCACAGTACTCCTCTCCAGAAAGGTGAAGAAATCCACAATGTTCACCTTGCTCCAGCTGGGGAAAGGATACTTGGTGTGCATTTCTCCTTGCAAGAAATATTTTTCCACAGATGTGGGGCAGTTGGCATCTAACAACATTTACACCAAGCCAGACCAAAGGTCCCCCTAGGCCAGCATCAATTTCGGGCAATGGCAAACAGCTGGTGCCGAGGGAGAAGAGCAGGAATGTGGCAAGACTGCTGTGGCAAATCCCCAGAGTACTTCCAGCCTCCAGCAAATTGTGGTTCAGGGATCTCCTGGGCCAGGGTCAGTACACTGGGTGGATTTCCCTCCTGTGGATTGGTCCAGTTGCTTTTTCAGCAAAACTTTCAGTCATCTCCAGGCTCCTGTGGCAAGGAGTGTGGCTTCTCTATGTGTTGTGTGAAAGACCACCTCCTTCTTCTGGACTTGAATGCTAAAAAAACAAAGCTGTTTCCACTGGCTTAATGCCACCAGCCATATGCTTACTAAAATTTGGTGCTCTAGTGCTGATTGGGAACATGATTTTACTGTCTCAAAACAGATTTGAGTTCTGTCAGTGTATAGTCTTTTTACATGTGGATGCCTGAAAACATTTGATCACAGAATTTAAGTTCTACAAAAGGCAACTGAAGACCTGGCTTAATAAATGAGATAATCGGAAACAGAGCTCAACTAACATTTTCAGAAACATACTCTGTATGCAAGTCTGTAACAAAACTAGGAAGAGACTGCAGATGCCCAGATTTCCTCATCCGTTTTCAATGTTTGAAATATTTTCCCTGGTTGGCAAGGAGCAACTAGGTTCAAGTCCCATGTCAGTTCAGCAGCTTATGCTCGAACCACTTACCCTGACCTCAGAATTCATCTTTAATGCTCAGCTTTCTCTGTTTTGGGGCAGAGCTCCCTTAAAACCAGAAACCTCTTATGAGATGGATTCCTTTCCCCTTCTCACCCCTACCCAGCCCTTGTCGTTCCATTATCTTCCAGCTGTGTTACTAATAATATTATATTTGGAAATAGGTCTAGTAATGGCTTTAGTAAATCAAAGTAGAAGACTTTGGCTGAGAAACCTTCAGCTGCACATTTCAATAATTCATATTTCCTTCAAGTCCTACAGACTTGCCCTGTCCCTTTGCTGGATGTTTTCTAGAATAATCAGTGCCTTACCGCGTGTAAGCCATCGTGCTGAGTTATCATCAGCACACAATTGTACAGATTCTGGCACAGTGAGAGACGTGCTGGCTGCATTAGAGATATATGCAACAAGTTGCATTTGCCAAAATGAATCTGCAATCAGTAAACAGCAAGCACTTGATTTTTGCCTGGCGCTATTCAGACCTTATCATGTAGTCAGGATGACTTTGAGATATGGGGAAAAAAAATGGAAAAAAAAGGAAAAAAAGAGAGGTAAATTTTCCCTACACTAAAACAGAAGCCTCATGTTAAAGCTTTGGGAGAAACAGAAGCAGACATGGTCTTTTTTACTACGCACACCTTCAGTGAAAGGGAACTTGGATGCTGGTACAAACGTATGCTCTCAGAATGTCAATTTATGCTTCATTCCCGGATGACAATAAGCAAATCAAATCCCCCTCGTCTTAGATGTTAAATGTTTTCTGAACAAAGCATATGTGTCTTGTTCCACTCCAAAGCTGCAATGCCTAAAGCCACAGTCAGAGCTGAGCTACACTCGCAGTGGGACAACTGGCTAGCCTGCCCCAAGAGTACTTACTGAAGGACTATTCCACCTCCTGCTCTATTTCTTTTTTTTGAATTATTTTGCAACTAGGCTTGGCAGGCCCCTGACAGAAACCCTTCACTTCCCCCTGAGGGACTGAGGGAAACTGGCAAATTGACATTTGCGACTTTGCAGGAGTCATTTAACAAAGTGAATCATCACAGCTTAGTATTACCTTACGTCTCTAAATTGTATGTTTTAATGGATATTATTCTGCTTCTGATCACAGCAGTTTTGCAAAAACATGGAAAAGGTCAAAGAGGGTCATTCCTTGTCCATTTGCAAGGAAACATGTCGTTCTCTCAGTCTACAGTGTTTCAAATACCAGACAGATATTTACCACTCTTCATCCAAAAAATCTCTCACAGTCCTGAAAGTAACTCTCTAGTATAGGAACCAATTAGAAATAACACATGAAGGGAAACATTATTTTCTGCCTGTTAAATTCCTAAAGTGCTAGCAGCAACCTGAGAATTTCTAAAGAGGGAACATATCAGCATGATGCTTGAAGTTTCATTATTCTTTTCATCATTTCACAGAGAACTTTTTGACTGCAAGCACTGCCAATGCAAAATTGTCTAATGCTGAGGTTAGATTTGGTTCTTTTAAACAGCCATGTGATCCTGAATAATAAAAGAAACCAAAGCTATCAGTACATTATTTTTGAAGCACTGTAGTATGCTCATATCGAATATTTTCTATTGTGCTGTCCTCAAACTATTACAAACCAAGTAAGATATTGTGCAACTGCATATGTGTCAGTATAAACCCCCATGTTTCTGAATTCTAGGGACAGAAACGGAACACTGGTATTCAGAGAATTCATTCAGATGCACTGACAGCTATTAAAACCATTTTCCTGTTCTACGATGACAGCTGGACTAACGTGGAGTGTTAAAGGTATAATACAGCACAGTGCCAGAGTACCAATGGATTTTCTTCCACTGGGGCAACTTCCCTGATCTGTAGCATATATTACCACTCCGCGCAATAGTTTATGGATTGTGAAAATGAGTGTATGAACAAGTGAACACTAGACCACATTTACAGGATAAAAAAGCCCCTTTCTATATCCCTGTAACTAGTGAACTCAAAGTCTCTAAAGTGGAAGCTGATTGAGACCATCATCTGAGGCTTTGGGGTTTTTTTGGTAAAGATAAACCTGGATGAATTACCGTTTTACCTTCAGGTACAGCACAGTTACCTGCAGCGGTTCAGTAGTTAGTAGGTGAGCAGTTGAGATGCTTCTGATGGAGGGCAAGAGCTTCAGAATATCGGAGAAGGGAAAGTCACAACGGCCAAGGTAAGGAAACCTTGTGTGTGAATCAAAGCTCAGGGGCAGGAGGGATGAATCCAAAACAAGTCTCTGCACACAAGCAACCCTATGCATGTCATTTCACTTTGGTAATCCGATTTCCACAACTTTGATGATGCCCTTTCCAGGAATTCCAAACATTTTTAAATTGGCTGAATTCTGTAATTTATTTTAAGTATTCCTATTACCACATACATTTTTGAAGATATAAATATCAAGCCCTTTAATAGTATTCTGAAAACACTGAGACTGTATGCATATGTGGAAATGAATCATAACTTGATATTCAGACAAAATATGCTAACAATGATCAGAATACATCAGAATATCTACCAGAACTCCGGAGAAATTAGATGACAGGCCACCAGTTACTATTTAGTATAAATGGGACAAAAAAACAAGGACCAAAATCAATAAACGTTTATGGAGAGCTGGCCTCATTTTTCTCCCTGGAACTTATGGCATAATTGAATTTGCTGAAACAAATACATTAAGGAATACCCAAGTTGCCTTGAAGACAGAGACTTTAGACACATACACAACTAAGGGTAGGAGTGCTGGAGACCCTTTCTACCTTATGCAGGTCCATTGGTTAGGACATGGGAAGAAATCTCCAAAACACACTGGTAAACAAAGGAACATCTGGGAGGNTTTATTGAAAATAAAGCTGGAAGGCTGTGCGACGTTTAACTCAATCCAGTGTCTTAATCTCATCCCTGGGATCGTAACAAAACCTTCCCGAAATTGGATCGGGACAGAGAGTTGACAATTTGGGATGTGAACTCAGATGAAATTCAACACTTGAAAATAGTCCATTTCATTCAACAAAGGGAAATAAGAGACATTACAAGATTTCAAGAATGTTATCATCTGTGCAACTGATGAGCACATGCAGTAAAAATAGGGCGAAAAGGCTAACTACAACAATAATTTAATGATGCAAAGGAAATAATTTATGAATTTTAAAGAGCGGGAAGCTTCCATACTCAGGAGAAAACAGAAAGTAGAAGCTGTAGAAATGCAGCTATATCTGGCATGGGAAGAAATCTCGGCAACAGGAATAACCTCCAGCAAATCAGATATCTCTGATAGGAAAGGATTTGGAAAGAAGACAGACCAGGATAAGGGCAGCAATAAATGCACATTTTTGCAGCCCTGATCAGATAAGTCTCAGAGTAAGAGAAAGCAGCTGACAGAAACATAAATAAGAAATAATCAGTGGTGGTGTAGGGATAGAGAAGATTTTGTTTCTGCTCAGATGTTTGTTGTTTGCTTTGCAGTGGTGAGTGCTAGCTGAAGTGATTATTAAATTGAAGCTTTAATGGATGTCAAAACAATATAGAAGATGAACTATTCCTGGTATGATTTTTCAAGCAGACTATTCGGATTTTAAACCCTCTATGATACAGGACTCTATCTAAATATTGAGTCATATTTTCAGATGTGCAAGATAAGTAATATATAATGCATGTTCACAATATATGATTATTCAAGCCTGAAACTTTGTCTTCATTTTAGAGAGAACTCATGAAATTCATGCTTGGATTTGAGATCTGAAGGCTGGACACTGATACAAGATTTTGAAGTGGAACCAATTTCACTTGCAGCACACGCTGAAGGGCACCTTCCCCAACACATTCACATTTCTGGAAGATGTTTTTATGATCAATTGAAGAAAGAGAAGGTTCCTGCCCTGATTCCTAGGAATGCTGCCTGAAAGATACTGTATGTATGTTTGAGGTGATTATTCTTATTTTTGGAGTGTTTCTTTCAAACACTTGACAGTAGTCTTGGCATCAAGTCAGAATTTAAAGTGGTGGCTCAAAAGCTTCACCTACATCCATTGTTTAACATAACAGCAACTTGACAGCGAGTTTCTTTTGTAAGGGAAAGCAATTTCCTCTGCGCAGCTGAAGCACAATGGACACGAGTCGGGCTGGCACTTGCATCTGCTGGCACTGCCCAATGGGAAAGTAACTGCAAAATCCATCATTTAACAAAAAAAAAAAAAAAAAAAAAACTTTTAAATGCTGTACTGCAAGTTCTTATTTCTCCCTTCTTTCAATGTGGGCCTTCTTTCGGTGGACAGAGATTTACCTTTTTTGATCTGTAGGACAAACACACACGCATATGCCCATGAGATAACGATCCTTTGAATCTGGGTCTGGAAAACTCCTTTAAACTGAGAGACAGTGCAAGAAACACAAGATACAACTGCTTAATTACCTTGCTGCTAAAGGTTTTTCTTTTCAAATGTTGTTTGCAATTAATTATTTTAATTTATCAAAGAAGTCATCTTCAAGATTTTACACTGTGCCAATGCACACGAGTATGGCACACCCACACAGGCGTATCCAGTCTGAAATGGTGTGTGTGTACACAGGGATGCTTGAGAGCAGGTACATATACCCCACGGGCACAGCATCCTTGTGCATGTGTGCACCTTCACCGTTAACTTCAATTTTAAAAGCAAATCTATGTGAGCCCTTGTGTTTTGGTTCCAATAACATTGGCATTGGTGTACGTCAGGACTAAATCTGCTGAAACTTTGAGTCAAACCCAAATATGATCAATATACACCAAGTTTTGGTATCAATATTAAAAAACATCACAGATAAACGCTGAGAGGGTAGGCTAAGAACTCTTGTAGGATTACAAGGATAATTCTTCGTTGCCTCAGAGGCTCATTTCATTTGTATGTGAAAACCTTTAAAAGACACTTCAGAAGAGAGCTGGTGTATGTACACTTTCTGGCCCTGTACCACCTGCCTGCCAAAAACATATATAAAAATTATCTTCAGATTATGTCTATGGAGAGCTTGGAAAGAGGGGAAAGACATTTTGAAGGTCTAGGGCTTTATCAAATTGCCTTTAAGTTAGATAATTAGGCTTTAAAGGCACATTTAATTGCACTTAGAGGCAAATACTTTTAAATTTAATTATAGAGCATTCACTCACCAACACCAAATGCAGGATTAGATTATTTTAAAATACCTTGTACAGTTTAAAAAAATAAAAAGAATCTTCATTATTCCTTGTGGCAGACATGACAGTCAAGCCTGGAGAGCTTGTCTCAGACTGGCAGTATGAACAGCGAAGCACAACTGACCTACTTGTGCCATTTCCAGTAATTAAGTACTACATCTGTCCTTCAAATGGTGCACAGTAACGGACAGTAAATCAGAAGCAGAGAAGCATATTTATGTGATAGAATCATAGAATAGAATCATAGATTTGTTTTGGCTGGAAGAGGCCTTTAAAATCATCAAGTCCAACTGTTAACCTAGCACTGCCAAGTTACCACTAAACCATGTCCCTCAGCACCACATCTACACGTCTTTGAAGTACCTCCAGGGATGGCGACTCAACTCCTTCCCTGGGCAGCCTGTTCCAATGCTTGATAACGCTTTCAGTGAAGAAATTTTTCCTAATATGCGATCTAAACCTCCCCTGGCACAACTTGAGGATGTTTCCTGTTGTCCTGTTGCTTGTTACTTGGGAGAAGAGACCAACCGCCACCTCGCTACAGCCTCCTCTCAGGCAGTTGTAGAGAGCGACAAGGTAAGAGATAGAGTCTCCCTTCAGCCTCCTTTTCTCCAGGCTGAACAACCCCAGTTCTTTCAGCCACTACTTATAAAACTTTTTTTCTAGAACCCTCACCAGGAGTCAGTCCTCAGAAAGACTCGTTATATCACTGCATTAGTTTACCTTTCAAGGGAAGAGCAATTAGGGCCACTGCTGGGTGCTCCAGGCCTGACTGCAGGATGGGGTGCAGGTGCAGAGCAGGTGAAGGTGGCGGCAGCACCCAGCCACAGTGGGGTCAGGAGTGGGACAGGGACTTCATCGCCTGCCTGGGCTCCTTCCTGCATCCCAGTAGCCCGTTCTGGGCCAGCCTGGGCCTGGGGATCAAAGTTTTAGTTGCTTTTGCGGGAGCTGCTGTAGGGTTTCGGGCAGCCCCGTGCTCCTAGGGATCCAACCCCGTGTCCTCCTCACCACGCAAAATGCACATGTTGACCGGCCAGGAGCAGGTACATCCACAGCATTCATCCCTCCTGCCAGGAACTGGTTTTAAAACCTTGGTTACAGCAGGATGGGTGTGAAGATGCCAACACCCCATGCCAGTGAGGAGGTGCAGAAAGGGCCTTGAAATGCAATACCCTTGATAGGCGCATGGTATAATCAGATCAAAGCGGATATTACCATTTATTATTTACATTACATTTACAATATTCCTTCAGGCACCAACCAAGATTCACTGTGTTTATGCAGCACAAGCACTTCTCACTCCCCAGACCTGTCAATTTAAGCAGGTTGTGAGAGCTGTAAGAACTTTTCTACAAAAATCGCTTACGCCCTTGAAAACTGTTTTAACATCACTGAAATTTTTAATGAATTCAAGTCAAATCTGTCAGAGTCTGAATCAGGTAGGGGTTTCAAAAAACATTTTAAAATGCCATTTTGCATTTCTAAAAACTGTTTTAATATATGGCTTGAAAAAAGACTATGTCAATTTGATTTTTTTTTAAATTTAATATTAGCAATGGGCTTTAAAATTGCCTAAATAGAAATGTCTTATCTTTTGCTGATTAAATAGTACAGTTCAGCTGAAATTAATCTAGGTATTCCAACTGCAGAGGTTTGGGGTTTTTTAAAGTGGAAAAAATTTGTTTTTAAGAAATAGATTTAATGGTGTGGCAGGGAAAAAAGCAGCAAACAATAGAATTGCCTCCCCTCTGCCTCTACTAAACAGTATATGTTGCTGAATGAAAAAAAAAACAACCATGAGGTATTGGACTTTTTCTTTTTTTTAAAGATTTATTTTCTTGCTTGAAGGTTGCCCACAAAACTTTGATCCTGCCTGCATTTATATATGAAAATACCTTGAAGACCAGGAGCATTGCTATTAATCTATCGATTACCAGAGCACTTTGAAGCAAACCCAGGTGCTCAGGAAAGACAAATAGGCACAATCTCAGGAGTTTCTTCTTTGGTAAAGAGACTGAATAACTCCTTTCAATTTGAGATTATGTTTCTTTTATGCCTCTCATGTTTTACCTAACAACTTTGGAAAAATTGAAGTGTGAGCCAGGAAAACACTTAAGCAGATACATAATTTAAGGCACTTAGGTATATTGACTAATGGCTAGACTCGGAGGTTATTTGAATTCGCTAACAAAGACAGCATTTGAAAATAATTGTTATTAAAGAAAAGATGAGTACAGTGGATAAGTGATCCTATGTCTTGCGTGTAGCCCGGAAAAGGCCACTGAAGTTTCGACAGATCAGGTTCCCTAAATCAGGCTATACTAAATGACAACACTAAGCATAAGAGATTGTGAAGTAAACCTTAGAAATCAGACAGCATCTTTGCTTTCCTCCTTAATTTGTGATTAAAGAATATGTAGCCTTTCACAAACAGTAAGACCAGGAAAGTAAAAATGAAAATAAGGGAAAACTGATGAGAAAGTGTAAAAGCGAAGCAAACTGAGAAAGTTTTTAATGTATGCATAGAGCAAAGATTTGACTGAGGAATATATGAACTTTACCTTTCCTCAGAAAAGTGAAAATATCCCTTGGACCAGTAGTTTCACCTATTTTTATGATCCACCCATATATCTAAGTGTTTACCTGACTGCTCATAAAAGAAGTATTTTCTAAATAGGACACTGTCGGTCTGGCTTTTTAAAGACTAGATGTAGAAAGTCTCTACACCACGTCAAGAGCTACCCGTAATAAATACTTCACAAAACACCCGTAAAAATATACTTATAGGAGAAAGTAGTGAGCTGTTAAAGTAGTCTGTGATGCCACTGCTACTTACATAGGGTCAAACCTCATGCTACTGGTGAGAATTTATGACAGGAGATACATGCATACATAAAAACATGTACGAAAAGCTTAGGGGGCTTCATTATCATTGTTTGAAGAAAAAAAATGATTGTCTTCATAAGGAGTTTAGAAATATGACCAACTTTGTACTGCAAAGTGTTTTCTCACATAGCTGGCATCTTCTTGAAAGAATGCCACAAACATTAGGTAAAAACTACCTCACTCTATACCCGTGCCTCAACAGCACCTATTGTTCTTTTACAGCAACTGTACACACTTAAAATTTTAAAAAAGGCCTTTTTTCTCTACCTCATCCCCCTATAATTACCTTTGCACAAACTTTTCCAAATGGACAAGAAATGTAATTTCCATGGAACAAAACAGACTCTTGTGGCTAGAGCTCTTCCTCTGCCTGCCACGTTGACCAGTGCAAGCCAGTCTGCCTTTCCATCTATAAAATAACTCAGAATTGGCAAATCCCATCACATACCATACCCAGGAACAAGGGGCCCAAGGGAGCCATTTCCCTTGTGGAAGATACAGGGATGCCTAACATTATAGCTAAAACTACTGAAAAAGAGCTCAGCATTCTCTCTTCTCATAACCAATATACTTTTTTAAACACAGGTTACCAACCAAGAGACAGAGGAGATTTTCTGGTACACAGTCAGGCATCTTAATTTTCAGATTAACAGCAATTCACCTTACTCACACAATTCCCAAGTCTGGATGTGTCACAGACTAAAAGGAATAGACTATATTCAGTATATCAATTGTGTGGGAAATTAAGGGGAACTTCTCTTCTTCACCAATTCTGGCAGTAAAACCCTGTCAGACGGAGCAGCACTGGGGCCAGTGGATACTCCACACAGTGAGAAACCCCCTGGAAGTGCTTCTTAATGGAAAACAAATTGCTCTTTCAGAGCACCGTTTCCCCTCCCCCCACAAGCTACAGCTGGGATCTGAGCCTGGAATAGATCATTCTAGCATTCAGACTCCACAATCCTTTTCTGGGATCAATTGACCTTCAGGCTCATAACTTAGTATCCACTCAAACAGAGTAAAGCACAATATCCATCTCACTGTAAATCTAGCTGTGCTATGTGTAATTCCTTTTTTACTACAACACACAGTCATAGTCATCCTTATCATCAGTAAAAGTGATGTACAGCTTATTGTGGTGTTTAAAAAAAAAAATCCAGAGATTACTGTACAGCAATATCAGAGCATGAAAGAGATTTAAGATTGCCTTGCTTGAGCTTTACAAATGGCAGACAACAATAATAATAAAAAGGGGAAAAAAACCCACTCTCTCATGACGTTTTCTCAAGTGACACTTGTAATATTAGGACTCTGCTATCATACGTATATAGGACAGACCAGATACTGATGTGTAAAATCACCATAGTTCTGAGGTCAAAAGACCCCTGCAGAATGGCACCAGCTGTATGGAGATACCACAGTAGCTAATACTACCTATTACACCAGGCATAAATAAAGAATTCATTAAAGCACAAGTTGATCACTGTAGATAGCAGAGCTTCATAAAAGTACAAAGTGGTAGGACAAGATCACCTAGTCCACAGCTGCTGTGAATACTGAAGCTGAAAACTAAAATGGTAGAGAGAAAGAAACAAAGAGGAATATCCACAGCTTCTCTATGAAAGCTACGTTTCAGTAAAAATGCACCTCACTATTTCAGGAGAGAATTAAAAGAATGAAGTCCTTTGGCCAGTCTACACAGGAAGTTTAGGCAATGCAATGTTTCCTTCTGGCTTTGGAGTCCAAAAGACATCAATTCAGTTAGGTAGGTCTTGGGTCAAGTCTCAGGAGGATGTGGTGTCTTGTTAGCTCATTTATTACAATACTTTGGAAGAAGTGAATTGTAGCTTTTTGCACAGAAACTCCTAACAAGACAATTTTGGAAGTATAATTTTTGGCATAACATGAATTTTTGAAGGTCAGGCCGTACGGATACAGTAGACGTTCAGATTTCTGAAACGTTTCTTTTTTCAAACTTCTGCAGAGGTTTTCATGAGGAAGAGGCAGTTCCTGAGATTCAGCAGAGGCTACAAAGTTTTGTTGCTCACCTCTGAAAACTTTGGCAGTTAGCAACTGTTTTGCTGCATTTAAGGGCCGTAAATATACTTTGCTTCCTCTACTACTTGATCTTTCTGGTTATGCTGGACAAACAATAAACAAAGCTTTTAGTTGACTGAATATGTGAATCTCAACTGATCCTATGAACTAGCAGATGGCAGGAAAAGAATGGAGGAGGGAGCAGTGTTCCTTAGGTATAGCTCGAACAATGAATGAGATCAGATACTTTCTGCTCATTAACAGAGCCAGCTGCAGAACAGTGTAAAACCCATCATATCCTGCTAAATAAAATTTTCAGTGGAAGGGTGGAGGAAAGATTAGAGGAGCTCCTTTTATGGACTTACACTCTCATAATTTTTCACTCTTCAGATCGAAGAGTACAACCCTGGCTGCTTCATTCATGTGATCAGACACCCGGGCCTAAAGCCAATAATAAAAATTACCTGCTTCAATGGGATTACTTGCACAAACGAGGGTTTGCAGAACAAAAGCTTAAGTAGCCCACCTACGTGGGGTTCCCTGGAAGTCTTCAGTGAAATCTTCAGAGAGAGGCTTTTTGCAAGTGCTGTGTAATTTCATTTAATAGGGTGGGTCAGACTCTCAGCTGATGCAATTCAAAATAGTGTTGTTGATTTTAGCGATTCTCTAAGGTCTTCCCTGCAAAGATCTGGCCTGTAGAACCAGCTGTATATTAACACTGTACTATCTTTTTGCGCTTGCACAACAGATAGGTTTAATTAACAGCCATCTCTTTTCAGAGCGCTCCAGCTATGAAACAATACAGAAATACAGTCTGCAATAATACCAAGGTCAACATGTACTGCAAAGAAACAGGAAAGCATTTCACCGGAGAATGGAAAGGACGTTAAATATTTTAAGAATCTGCTGCCTAAATAAAAAGAAATCTCTTGTGCATTAAAAATACATTTATTGATCCTCTTCAGGATTCAACAGAAGATGACTTCCAACAAAAGAAAACTTAAAAGGACTTGTCTGTTGACAAAATGGGTAGGTATATAGGACTGTCTTTGGTAAATGTAGCAGAAATCATGAAAGGTACTTAAGAAAGGGGTTTGGATCCCTCCTTGCTATCAAATATTTAGCCTACGTTACAATTTAAGCATTAACAGTGCAAGGAGGGAATTTAAAAAGCGAGACAAGAAGAAAAAAGATGCATCGCTTAAGACATCCTAGCTAATTTATGCAGACAGGACTGTTAAACAAATAAATTAAAAAGACCCCCACTGTCTGCACTTGACAGAAATGGAAATCCTCTTCTTTACTCTCAGTCTTCTCTTGTTATCTTTCCTCGCCTTCCCTTAGTGAATAGGAGTCAGAAATCACCACTGGCAGAACAACCTCTGAAAAGTTTTTAAATCCCAAAGAAAAAGAACCCGGTTTTATTTATGCTAATGTGGAGTCTGGAATAAATTCACCCCCAAACCTACCTCTACCCCCCAAATAAACCCCATTACGTGAAGCACTGTCCTTCCTCAGCACATCGCATTTGCACCGTATTTGTAATCTCTTTTTATGTTTGCAATTCTGGGTTTCAAGTTGTAACTTTCACAAGAGACAAAGAGACAACTCATTTTTGGGAAGAATGAAGAACTCTGCTCTTGGTACTATTGAACAAATAACTACAATGATTTATTCAGTACCAGACTCAGAATCTGCACTGCAAATATGAGTCCTCCCCAAACTTTTTACCTGTTCCCATCAATACCTGCCCAGATTGGAAGAGTTCAGAGAACTACTTTTTATCATCAAGGTCTCATCTGACTTTGGAGCATATTTGCTCTGAAATTACTGATGGTGCATAAAGGAAACACAACATGACCTAACTATGATGCGTTACTCTGTGAAAATATTATTCTGGGAGGCATCATGGCAATTTCCAACAGCAAGTAGCACTTTGTAACACAGGATACCCCCTCTACATCATGTTAGAGATTTTGCTGGGCATGCTTATTAATGTGTATGGACAACCCAGCCTCCAGACTTTGATCACAAAGAGTGGATAGGAGGTTATGAGCTCTAATTTTTGCTTAGTGCACTCCTATGGAAAAGCCCTCTGGTGCTTTTAAGGGCCAAATCAGTCCATGTCCTGCATTTATGTTCCCTTTCTTGTTGTTCTATATCTGTATATATATCCCTCAGGTAGAAAATGGCAGGGCACATGTAATCTGAAATGGATACTGACTCCAAATGACCCATAAAAACTGTTGGCTTCGTTTTATGGACACCATCAGACTGGAGACCCTGCAGACACAGGGGATCACAGGCCGCAGAGTCAAGACCTGGTGACTGATGTATGAAGGAGAAGAGCTGAAAGAAGGTCTTGACACATAGCAGTGGAAATCAGGCTGGATTCCTGTTCTTATGAAGCGCCTACTTTAATCTGCCAAGGATTCTCACTAACAGGAATAAGGCTCCTTGAAGCCTAATGCATGGATCAATATACTTGGATCAATAGCCCTGAGTTGGGGATGCTACTGATGTGTGCCCAGAACCATCGAACATGGCATACATGAACTTGCTAGCAACACCTGCCCTCAACTCAGTTTGTGTCATGGAGCACTGAAAATATTGGGAAGAATGAGCTGGCAGGGTAGCATCAAGTGCAGCTACCAGAAGTAGTTGTTATTAACCAATTAGCAGCATGATAGAGACTCACAGGTTCCAATTGTTTGTTCCAAAACTTTTTCCTCATATAAATAACCACGAAGCCAAGTGCTATGACATTTTAAACTGGGAAATTACAACCAAGTTTCCATTCTTTAATATTATATCCCATATAATGGAAAACTACTAGGCCAAATGAGGCCAAATTTGACTTGAAGATCCAGCAACAACCAATTTCTTCCATGGGTGGAGCTTGTAGGAGACACCAATGCACTATTCTCTCTTACAGGTCTGTATTGAAAAGTAATCTATATTCATTTTGGCTATAAAAAGAGATTACTTACCTTACAGATTTCAATGACAGTTTATGGTAACCCTTAGTTTAAAAACTGAATTGGATTTCTTGTAACTTACTACATTAATCTATTAATTCATTCCTTTAATTTGATGTATATCAGAGAAACAAACCAACAAAAGCTTTAAAAAAATAACTATAACAAATATAATTTAGGTAATTAAATTCCAAAAAGGACTGGCCAGGTAGTTCTAATGCTGCTCATCCTTTATATATTCCAACTTCTATACTGTATAAAAGTGATGTAGAAACCCCACAATAATTGCAGATGTTACTGATTAAAGTTCAGAACTGTGGGAAAGAGAAGTATAGAAAACATTTCTGACATCTAAAGACAAGGTAAAGCTATATAAAGAAATAAGTTTGCAGATCAATCCCACAGCTAAAAGACTGGCATAAATTAGCATTCCTCTGTCAAGTATCTGAAACACTTGAATTTGTCTTTTAGCAACCAAAGCTAAAAATATGGAACAGGTACTTTTGCTTTCAGCAGGACAAGTATTTTGCATAAAATGAAATATTCATAAAATAGCATTGCTATAAAAATAGGTAATTTATCACTGCAATCATAAACACCAGAGGTCCAGAAATGTGTCCATATCATAGGGAGGATAAAGCACATTCTAGCACACAGCTGTCCCCCAGGACCTATTGACATGTCCTGCAAAGTCCTTCTGATATGCAGGTCCTGTACTGTCTGTCTGCTGGGTGACCCAAGCAAGCAGTTAGAAAAATACAGTAGAGAAAACAGAAGAAAAAGTTTTTTATTAAACCTAATGCTCTTCCAAAGCTCTTTTAAAATTCTTTATATGTTTGCTTCAACACTGTGCAAGTGCATTTAGCATTCACACAAATAAGGGAACTGCTTTGTGTGTTTGCCCACTGAAGTGTTACAGCCCTGTAGAAGTCTCCTGAAAAAGAAGTGAATTGGACGAGGCAAGATGCCAGGGGAAGACCAAGGAGATTTCACATATTTCCCAGTGTAGCTCAGCTCTGACAAGGGCTTTCCTAGAAGATCAAGATTTGGCTATTCCTAATTGATTGGCAGTTTTATGAAATGTGCAAACGTGGCACCTCAGCTGGAACCATCATACATTTTACTAGTTATCAAAACTGGGATTTAAAATCAGGTCTTAGATGGGGGTGGGAAGGGCGCGTTAATCCACTGACAGTAAAACCTCGAGACCGAGTTTGAAATAAAGTTTTCCTTATGAATCTTACATTATTTTTCCACCACATTTCTTTCCTCTTAAACTAAAGGCAATGCACTAGAGAAGTGTTTGTGAAATAATTTGCATGTTTTAGTACGTACAGAAATAATGGTTTCACATATTTAAACTGAGATGAAGAAAATAGTGTTCTTGTTTTACATGGCTGAAAGTAGAGGGAGAGAGGGAGGAATATAGCACTCTTCAAAGTAATATAAAGCATTTAGCACCTTTCATACTACATGAATTGTCATACCTAAAACCTTCAGCTCAAGTACAAAATATCTGCAAAATATATGAATTTATTTTTAATTTACCAGGTTTATGAATTTTACAATATAGCCTGGAAAGGTAATCAAGAAGTAGGGGGGAGGAAGTTACAAAGTTAAGAGATTAAAATTTTTATGACAAATGCCAGAAATTACAATAATGGTAAACAAACATACAGAAAACTGTAAATGTAAAATTAAGATATTATTCTCAAAAAAAAAATTACAATGTCTATGGGAAATAAACAATTTAAGGATGCTAAGCCAATAACAACATAATGCTTCCTTTGCTTCATATGCTGTTTTGAGTTTATAACTAATGACTTTTCAAATGTTTTCTTAACGCATTTCCTTTAACTGGTAAATGGTGGAAATCGATTCACTAGTGTTTCAAAGAAGAGCTCCAAACAATTATAACATTCTACGTGGCCTTCAAACACTCCCTGAAGTGCTGCACCTAAATATCTGCTCATGGCTCATCCCTTGATGAGCTGATATAAAACCTATGGGAAAGAAGGAATCATACCTCGAATCTCTAGAATCAAAGGTCATTACAGGTGCTTCTCCTGGCCAAGGTCCTGTCACTGAGAAGGATGAGAATTTTAACTCTTCTGTACTATTTCAGAGTTGAGATCAGCATGGGGATTGGAAGGCAGGATGAAGTTTATAACTGACTTTTCCTAAAAGACTGATTTCTGCTGAAAACTTTTATCCCAAATTTAAAGTTATGAAAATGCCAAAGGTTTTACCTATTTATATTCCGAGAATACAAAAATATGGCTTATGATAGTATCTGTGAGATAAAATACTCTTTTTCTGTTAACATCCATTATTACTTACTTATCTACAGATAATTTTGGGTTTTTCTGAACAAAAGTTCCCTACTATAATAGAAAATAACTAATGAAAATATTTAATAAAAAAATTATTTATGTGGGTAAAATTAATATAAGTATCATATTTTCCCTTTCAAATTAATGTGAGAAATACTATCAATAAAAAAGGACAGAAAACATGAAATTAAAGAAATATTTTCTAAATGCTAATCTTACAAACCCAACTTGTTATTTTAATGTTATGCTTACTAGAGGAAAACTACCTCATCCTCCAATATATAGTTGGGAAAAAGAACCCCAAGAAGCAGGATTTTCAGCTGGGAAAAATATATAATGTAATAGGGCCCATATATTTGGGGTTTTTTTACAATACCTGCAGAATAAAATTTTCGCCACTTGTGCTTTTCCCAGTGTCCTGCAAGAATACGAGTCAAGTGTGAGAGTTTGTTATACGGGAAGAGGGAACAGAAACTGGTATTAAGCAAGTCTCACGGGATCATATCCAGCCCAGTATAAGTTTGTGTCTTTGCTGCTGCCGTGATGAGTAATGGGCCAGGTCCTCAGTGACCCTGAGGTTTAATTTCTATGAATCCACGGAGTTATGGTGATTTCCTCCCACTGCAAATCTATCCCAAATACATCCGATTTACATTTATTGATGTGAGTCATCCTGGGCTTAGAAAAGTTTCGGATGTAAGGAACGGCATTTCACACACAAGCACATGAATTATGGTCCCTTAGGAAAAGAAAGAAACTTCTCAGGGCACACAAGCGTGGTTATCACCATTATTTAGTAACTATTATCTCCCCTTTTACCTAGACACTTACAATTTCCCTGTACAGGGTAAAAAGTTCATTTTCTATACATAATGATAAAGCAGAAGGTTTTTTTAGTCATTATCAAAGGATCTGTGTCAGTCTGGTTCTTGTTTTCTATTTTACTTGGTGACAACTAAAGATACAGCTGTCATTCTGATTGAGAATGCCTCCTCCAGAAGAGCAGAGAGATGGGAGTCACAGAGAAGACTGGGAAAATGAATGCCTTTAAAAGGTATCATGCACCTTTTTCTTGACTTAATTAATTCAATGCATTACAACAACAGCTGCACTGATTAGGTGTTTGTGTTGTCTTCAGTGAGACCCTCAGGAGGCCAATGAAATGGTGGTCTTTCCTGGCACCTCTGCATGGGAAGCCCACCAGGGAAAACGACACTGAAAAAAGTGCCAAAATGCTTCTGGACTTCAACGAGACCAAGGTTTCAGTGCGGCTTTGACGCTTTACAAACACCTCTGGAGAAAAAGTTGCCTGTCGTAAGCCAATGTGAGGACTTACTACTGTAAAGCCTGCAGTTTACCATTCACCACAACACTATCCCCATTCTATCCACATCAGGGTTTGATCAGTGTTGACACCATTAAAATCATCACATTATACAAGGGCAGCGA
The DNA here is from genome assembly GCA_013397275.1 of Burhinus bistriatus. Taxonomy (NCBI): domain Eukaryota; kingdom Metazoa; phylum Chordata; class Aves; order Charadriiformes; family Burhinidae; genus Burhinus; species Burhinus bistriatus. The sequence continues at coordinate 129,802 of VYXH01004498.1, read as the reverse complement.
ACTTGTACCCACCTACCCCAGCGTGTCATGCCCTCCTCCTCCACAGTCTGTTCTGCCTCATACATTGCTAAAATTAATCTAATTAGAGTAAATAGCCTCCATCTGCTTCCTCTGCTTATCTGGATGCAAAGAGATAGAGAGACATGGACTGAATTTAAGTGAATTAAAATTAACCTAATACAATCACAGTGATTTAAGTGATGGTAGGTGGTCTGGCTATCTCTCTTTACAGTTGCCAACTGGAAGTGGGCAAATACCCTATTAAGATTGTGCTCCAGTTTTAATTAGCATTTCTAAAGCTGTTTACTAACATGGGGGAAGGAAAATGAAGGTCACTGCTAAGTATCAGTGGGAAAGGAATTTCAAAAGCACTCAGCATTGAAATGAACTCTGATCCTATTCAGTGTACTGGAGATACTATCATTGATTTAAACAAGACTGATGCAAAGTATCTTGGAAAATATGATGCAAAAATAGTTCTTGTGTTGAAAAGTATTGACTGGTTGTTTGCTCTTTCTGTTTTTTTCCCTACCACGTTCCCCCTCTTGTATTCCTTCTTCAATAAGATTTTTAAAAAAATCAAAGGTTACAAAGAAAACTCAAATGTATCTTGGGGGCATCAGGAGGGAGAAAAGCATTTTCTTATCAACAGTGTTATTTTTATAAGGTTCAACTTAAGAGCTACAAAATATTGCAGATGCATAGCTGGAAGGGTCAGCAGGGACAGCTTGTGGAGATCTGTTGTTCAAATTAAGAACACTTTTATTCTGACTGAAGCATGACATGCAACTATATCTAATCGTTATCAGCAGTTTCATCACAAAATGAACATAAAGCAGCAAAAGACTGCATCTAGTAATTGCTTTTCAACTAATAAGGCCTGTTGTAGGGGACATAAAGCTGACAACAGCAGCTCTACCATCTGTACTCCTTGGGGTTTAGTACTAGATTCACCCATCCCTGGGTGAAGAGACCCACGCTGGCTCCTCCTTGTTCTGTGGCCATGGGTGACCCATGCTGGGACAGGAACACCCCTGAGGGACTGTACAACCTGCACAGGGCTTCCTAAAAGGCCAGTCCTGTTGAGATCAGAGGGCAAATTAGCTGTAAACCATTTTTAGTTTTTACCGACCAGTTTCAGATATATTTAGAAAAAGTAGAGCAGCACCCTGCACCCCAAATGATACCATATTTTTTGTACTTCTCATGTCGAAAAGCATTGGCTCAATACAAGTATTCAAGTCTGAATCTAAATCAAGGTAGATAAATTTATTTAAAATACCCACTTTCATGTTCCCATTTCTCTTTGAGGAATCTATAAAGTACGAAGCAAAATTTGTATCCTGTCTTCCCTGCATCCGGACAACAGTGGCAGTAATTCATACTTTCCTCTGAAGACTATATGTTTTTGTGCTAAGACTGCATTCTCACTGAAGTAGGGGGGAAAAAGCCTCTGCATGCCAGAAGGTAGAACAGAAATATTTGATTCAATGAGATCAAACTTTGGTGCAGCAATACATTAGTTTTGATAAAAGAAACTTGCTCAGATCACAGTAGTTCTTGTCCCAGAAAAGTAACTGTATTTGGGTTCAGCAGTTTTGTGAAAAAGAAAGATATTTTCCATTTAGTTAACTAGTATATTTTAGAAACTGCATGTCAATTCAAATTCTTTTTACTTTTGAAATAGTTTTTCATATTTTCCCCCCAGTTTAAGAAACAAGCTGCAGTCTGAACATTTGTCTTGATATTATTTCCCTTTCTTTTTCTGTATAGTATTTTTTTTTCTTGAGGCTTTCAGGAGCTTTAAAGTTAAACAGGACTTAAAAAAACCCAAGCTATTGTTTATGCAAAAGGAAGAAAAAAGAGAAACCTACAAGGAAGCTCAAATTTGATATATCCTTCATCTTTAAAGGAAGCTAGAGGGGTACTCTGCCTGAAGTGCACGCTACCCCGAGAGATATGTGTAGGTTGCAAGCTACATCTGAGGTATATGCTGAGTATAGAGGCAAAATGTCAGAGGCAGTCCTGGTCAATCAAATTAAAAGGAAGAAGCAAAATTATTTCTCTATTTCAAAAATTCACTTCATGAAAGTCATTAATTTGAGAGTCCTATAAAATAGTAAGAAAGAATACAAAGCTTAGACCTGTGTCCCATTTTCTGCAAATTGCTGTTTGCCTCACCTTTTTGAAAAGTTAAAATCCTTTCAAAGTCAAGTACATTTTTCTGAATTCCTAAAAATCTCCATTTTCTAAGACTTATTTCAGTATCTTGGCATTGAAGATACGTACAAAACAGTACCTTGTATAAAACAGAAAAGGGAAAAATGGTAAACAAGCATGCTTTGGAGAACAAAACAAATAACTTTAATTAAAAGACTGCATCACATTATTAAAAGATTGCCAAGCATATTAAGGTTATTTAAAAGTAGCGATAATGTAGGAGGCATGCATGAGATTCTGGATGTAAGTCATCTAAACTCTTTCTCTCTAATTTAGACCTAAACCTGAGCGTAAGCAGACTCAGATCACACTGGAATATGTGATACTTTATATTCCTTAAATATTCCTAAATACCTTATATTCCACATATTTGAAAGTATTCTTCTCCTCCATTTTGTCTTTAACTTTCCATCTTTTGCAGCCGTCACCTTTATCTTTCCCCTCCTCCTTTTGTCCTTGAAAACCAGACCCAGCAAACAAAAAACCCAAGAAATATTTCAGATGAGTAAGACATAAAAAATCATGGCACAGAATGCCTGAGACAACCATGTTTGCATGCTGTGCCCTTTTCCCTGTGCTTTGTTTCTCCTGTTTAAGTTACAAACTCTTCAGAGTTTATTAAGTTATAATCTCTCAACCTATGTTAACAATAATTTTCGTCTCTTACCAATGCCAATAGTAATTAAGGAAATTTAGGGAGGTAGCAATTAGTGCTGTGATAGCATCCAGTAGCAAGGAATATAAGGATGGCATTAGAAGCATTTTTATTAGATGTTTTGAAGGAACAAAAGCTGTATCTGTTCTGTACTTAGTGCAGAATTTCTGCTAATATTTTCAGGGGTTTTTTGCACTATGAAGTGTAAAACAGCACTAAAGAAGGCAATCTTATCCACTGCAGCATCCAGGGAAAAGAAAGGATCAGATGGATAATGCATCCGCACCAATATGTTACTGAGCTATTAGGTTTAGGAAGTGTTTATATTCACGACCTCCTTAAAAACCTGGTTTTCAGAGGCATCTGCTATTCAAACCCTGTGTTTTGTGAATATAGCTAAAACATAGCTCATAGTGAGGTTTTCAGGATAAACAGATGTAATTAGAAAAATGTAGGGAGAAGCAGTCAGAATGTTGTTACAGATTAATGAAACTTGGTCAGTAGTTGGGGGGTGGGGGCTGTATGCATTAGAATAATCAGAGAAAAACTTGCAGTTTGGCAAACAACAGTAATTTAGGAAATAATGGCAAACAGTAAGGAAAAATGCAGCCAAAAGTCATTTTAAATGGGAGAATGGAACAGAGCAGACAGTAGATGTTACTGAAAATAAAAAAAATGCATTGCTAAGCAAAACAGAATTTTTGTGATTATTTTCTAAGTGAATAAACCATATATTAAGACTGTGTAAAGACAAGCCAAAGCTATTGTGGGCAAACCTCAAGGTCTTTGATGAACTATATAGCTGAAATAAAACCAAACAGAATTTTCTGGTATATTGTGACAGTACTGCTTTATTTTTCCATTTGTGGGTATTTTTACTATAATGACTGGGGCGATGTTTAAGAGAAGTATTTTCAAACAACAGTGTGAATTAATTTATAATTTGTGAAAAAAGACATGGAAGTGTTGTACTGCCTTGAAAAAAGAAACTGCAATCTATAAGCTAAAACCTATTATGTCCTGAATATATACACAAATTTAATAATAACATTATGCAAAATGTTGGTTCCTAAGATAATTTACCAAACAGAAGAAAAATTTCTGGAATCTCAATACAGCAACAAATAAGTAGCTGTATTCAAATATAGTCTGTATTCATTGGTGTCAATAAATATTTGAGGCTTGGAACTAATTAACCTGGTAATACAAGTCCTCATTCATTTGTGTGGAAAACAAGAAGTCTATCAACATTTATGTGAAATAATTTATTAAATTTACTTATTTTAAAGCAGAAAGAAAATTCAAATTAGATGCTGTAGTCATGAAATTCAGAAGAACTTTTCCCTGTCAATCCCATTAGGATTAGTAATTTTAAATATAATTTTCACCTGTAAGAAAAAAAATATTATTACTTCAATGTTAAAAAAAAGCCATACACAAGACCGTACAAAGCCAGTCAGGACTTTATGTGCATCTTCTTGACCTTATTTCTTGGTATACATACATTGACTATTCAGACAATACAAAACTGAGTGTGAAGAAGCCTTATTAAAAGCATTTTTTAGCACCAGAACCTCCGATGTTTGAGCAGTTGTACCAATGATAGACAGCATTACTAGGAATGACAGAGAGGAGTCCAGATAATCCTTGGAAATTTAGGCTTTGTCTCAAGCCTCACAAATCTATTTATCGGCTTATGGGTGGAAGCCGAAATGTTTGTAACAATCAAATGACACCTGGCTATATTCCCAACCAGACCTGGTATTAGTCCAGTTTAACAAAAAAAACACGTTACCATATTAAATTTGTGTTCAAATATAACTTTTACTTATATTGTCTTCTGCTGCCTAGGACTCCACACAAGTGTTATCTCAGAAGATGAAACAGTTGAGCTGCCATATCTATTTTGCCTGTGACATCATTAATAAGGTTTGATAAACATCCAGTACGACATCCTTTGAGTTGCTATTTGTCAAAAGATACAGTTGTATCAATTTAAAAGTATTTTCACTTTAAGGTCTTGTTCTTAGCTTGGATAAGCAATGAAAAATGATGGCATATAATATTGTCTTATTAACACTGGCACATACCCACATGTTCCTACCATCTCACTTCCCATTAGTATCAACCTTCATCATCACTGGAAAGGACAGGGGAGAATTCAATCTATTCTGTGTAAAATTAGACAAATTATCACACATTTATAAGCTCACACTGTCATACTGACCTCAGTTCTCTTGACATGAGAAGATCATGCTTCTCCAGCTTGCAGGTATCTAATTCCCTGGCACAGATCTGAAAAGAATTTAGCTATAATTTCCCCTATGCATTTACACATTTTCCTTGGCAGAGATTTCTGCAGCACAGCTCCGGTAGACAGGTCAAATTTGGATCTTCCTTCAAATTGCGTCATTCTATTCTTGTTACAACAGGTAAAGGATAACCCGGCCCTTTGGCCTGCACAGTGCCAGTTTCTCTGCTAACAATAAAATGCTTTTGTGGTGTATTTTTCTAAGTCTCTTTCTGGACCTGTGGTGCTACAAGCCAGTAGGATACACAGGTTCTGAATATCAGAATTTACTTTTTTTGTGTGAAAGGGTAAACAAACCTGTCTTCCAGCTGGGACCAAATGCCATAGAAAGATTCCTTGCATGAAGTACAAAATAGAGTTCAGGTTCATGTATAGAGTTGCAGCAAAAACCTCCCTGCATTTTGTCTTTGGTTGGCCTAAGTAGAAAGTGAAATAAAAGAAAAATAAAAATCTTAGCCCAGATCAGGAGTTGAGCAGCACTCAGCAAAAATTCAGAGCAGCCACAGAACTATTCCAATTTATGACATGCAGGAGCAGACTGTTGGAAATAGTCTCCTGAAATATCGTTGTATTATTTAAAATTACATTACATAAAAAAAGGGGAAAGGTCACAGAAGAAACAGTGCCCACATAAAGTTCTACTGAAAAAAATCATTATAATACAATTCCATTAATTTTGCTTATCTCTATCTAGAAGTAAAAGCCTAATATAAATTCTGCTATGATTTGAACCTGAGTATGCAACGGGTCTTGGAAAATCAGAAGAAAGCTCAGCTAAAATATTTCTTTTAGAACGATAAAAAAAATCACCTTACCACTACATTTATAAGTAAAACAAAAAGCAGAAATAGTAACCAACAGTCCCTTCAAAATACATTCCATCCATACATGCTATAGCATTGCTTGTGTGGTTTGTACATATTCAGTTGCAACAGCTGGATAAACATTTAATTACTGGTTTATTTGTCAGGCAGGTGTTTGGTACAAAATACATAATGAAAAGTACCTATCACAAAAAGAAAGCACAGTAACTTGATGCTGTTTTGAATAAATAGATATGATTAAAGTAGGATTCAGTTTAATGTTTCTCATCACCTATGATAAAATCTTCAGAAATATTTAAGAACATGTATCACTCTTTCCATTAGCTAGAGCTATAACTACAATTGATTATGATTCACTTAAAAATAATTCTATTCAGTAAAACTGTGATATTAACAGCGGCAGACAGGATAAATGAAGACTAAGAAATTGGCATTTCACCATTTGCCGTATGATCATTTTCGATTGGCTTAACCTCTCTACATCAGTAGACTAACCCCAGTGATTCTCTTTCATAATATTCCCACGCTTTTAATTTTAAAAAACTATTTTCTATCTAAAGAACAGCATGATTTAAGATATGATTTTTCTGAACCACAGCTTAGAGCATAGGGTTCATGTCTACTATCCCATATTGATGAATCATGACTGGAACAAATACTTCAGCCCATGATAGTATCAGTCTGGGAGCTCAGGAAGGAACCAGGGCATCAGTATATGATATTTTCCTTGGAGGAACGACATGCCTTCTTTTGCAGATATCCTTCTCCTGCGGGCTAGGTAGCAACACAGATACCCTCCGGTTCTCATTCTCTGTTCAGTTTTGGGCCCCTCACTACAAGAAAGATATTGAGGTGCTGGAGTGTGTCCAGAGAAGGGCAACAAAGCTGGTGAGGAGTCTAGAGAACAAGTTTTGTGAGGAGCAGCTGAGGAATTGAGGTTGTTCAGCCGGGAGAAAAGGAGGCTGAGGGGACACCTTATTGCTCTCTACAACTACCTGAGAGGAGGCTGTAGTGAGATGGGGGTAGGTCTCTTCTCCCAAGTAACAAGCGATAGGATGAGAGGAAGTGGCCTCAAGTTGCACCAGGGGAGGTTTAGATTGGGTATTAGGAGAAATTTCTTCACAGAAAGTGTTATCAAACATTGCAACAGGCTGCCCAGGGAAGTGGTTGAGTCACCATCCCCGGAGGCATTTAAAAGATGTGTCAATGCAGTGCTGAGGGACATGGTTTAGTAACTTGGCAGTGCTAGGTCAGTGGTTGGACTTGATGACCTTAAAGGTCTTTTCCAACCAAAATGATTCTGTGATTTTATTCTGTTATTCCCCTGTCCTAAGGCTGCAAACAACTTAGAGAGTCTCTGCCTCACAAGTTCAATGCTTCCTCTTGGCTGATGGGGGAGAAACATTTGAAGAAATCAAACCATAGAAGTTGTAGGTGGAGAGATCAAGCACTGGGTTTACATCTTGAAGTTATACCAAGTTTCACCAAAAAAAAAGGTAATGTTCTCTTGAAGAATTTCAGATGTTCAGGGTGCTTTCTGCTTTTCCTTCCTGCATTCTTGGTACGGTATTTCAAACACATGATCACTTCCTAAACTTACTAAAAAACAGTAATAATTTTAGAACATTTTTGAAGTTCAGTTTTCTTCATTGTTAACGCTTCTTTCAGATACTCAGATCTCATGCTACTTCTTTTGTAAGGACTTTCAAACAGCAGATCCACTTTCTTCTCATCACCAGTTAACACCTTTTTACTTCCTAGAAGCTAACTTTAAATGTTTATTTTAGTCCTTCTCAGAGATACTAACGAGTCTGATAGCTGATGTCTAAATGCAATGCTGGATGTACTAATACTTTCCCTCATTTTATTCTGATCCACCTTTCTAAATGTTAACTCTCAAACTGATGATAATTTCCCCTGAACTGGGAATAAGTGTGATACGTCCTTCTTCATTTCTGTTAACACTGATTCATCTAATCACTTAATATATCCAACTTTTGGTATGTTGGACTATAGCTTGCTAGTCCATGACGGACAGATATCCGTTAGGTGAGTAGCACACATCAGGCCATGCAACCAGTATACACACGTGCACCAGACTGCATCACAATATGCTCCATGTACACACCATCACTTGCACCAGTCTGGTGACATGGGACACCTGTCTGTCTTCCCCTGCCACCTGTCAGACCTGGCAGAGGGCCCCTGAGCTCCTCTGTGGTAGCTATTGAGCTTGTCATGGCTGAAAGTTTTGGATACTGTGGTACTAAAGAATTTGTAAATTTTTAGCCACTTCAGAAAAATGAAATTTAGAGATTATCATGCAAATCTAATGAATTCCACTGCAAACCCCAAACTTTCATTTTTAAATATAAAAGCTATAACACATAACAAAAACATTTCTCCATGTTTTCATGTAGCTGTGTAGGTAGTAATCATAATGATCAAAACAGGTACATTAAGCTACTGACTGTGGTCATAATGTATTTTAAGTAAGTTTCTGCAGGAGTATCCATCTGTGAAGGTATAATGAAAGCAAAAGGTCTTTGGAAATCCATCAGGCTGGTTTTTGATAGCCATTGAAAATACCAAAATCTAGCAAAGACATCAAAGAACATGGAGTAAAAAAAATTACTGCAATTGTATGCTTTGATGCTGAAAAAGCCTTTGATACACCTATGATAGAGTACAGGGCAGATGACTTAGCTAAAGTCTTTCTAACTTGAAATAAAAGTTCTTCAATAATTTCTTAACTTTGTATTTGTCATAAATATAGAAAGAGCACAGCCCAGAAATACCTGTATTTTTTGTCGGGAATACCCTTATTTGAGAAGCAAACCTACCAAAGTGTTTGTGCATTAAATTGGCTTTTAAGAAAGACAAGTTTTCCATAACTATTGCAAAAAAACCTCCTGACTATTAGATATACTGGATTGTTTTCACGTAAATATCTACTGTTTAGTAAGAACTCCTGTCCTTGGAGATATGCAGACTCACATAGAATAATAAAAGTACTATCCAATATTCTACTAATGATATCTCAAAAGTAATTTGTGTGGAGATTATTTCTACTGTAAAGTTGACTGCTGAAGGTGTGCGTTGTACTCCTGAGAGTGCATAACTTTACTTATTATTTACTGAAACTTGTAGACCTTGGTGACAAAACTTTAATTAAATAACCTCCTAAATGGATTCTTCTATTTGACCTTACCCAGTTTCATAGACTTAGTTTACACGAGGGAGTTTACCGCTAGTCCACTCAACAGGAATCTCATATTGCTCTATTCTGTTATAATGCTTTCTTTAAGGCAAGCTGGTATTTGCACAACAGCATCTGGTTTCTTTCCACTGTATCGCAGGTTTATTTGTACAGATATGCAACTTGCTACAGAAAACACAGAAATGGCATTTAATCTCTCACAAAGACCTCGCTATGGTTCTTTTCTGCTTTTCCCAAGACCAGGTTGGTTTTCAAGATAAAGGTATTCTCAGGTTATCGTCATGGTGAAATAATAGACTATTTAATTCAACTGTGCAAAATCATTCAGCAGTCAAGAACCACCCGTACAATGGTTTTAAGAATGCAGTTGAATTATAGAATCAAACAGAATTGTTTGGCCAGGAGTGCGTATAAACAGAGCAGTAGAGGAACAAGGTATACATTGGTATGTATAGATTCAGCAGGGAACTAACAACGGGTATAACGGTTTAAAATGCTAATCAAGAAAAAAAAATCAGACACAGTAGTAAGATAAGAAAATCATAATCTGTGTTAATCATAGTAATTTTTAATTACAAACTGAAAAGTACATTTTAAGTCATTTATGATGCTGGCTTACTTTTTGTACTAATTAATCTTTCATTATAAAAATAAATCAATAGATTACTTGTTCAGGCACTTTTACCCAGATTTGAAAGGTACTTTATGTACCTACTACCCTGTTAAAAGTGATGCTATTAAGCAATTAGTATTTCAAAATCTATTGTTTTTACTACCTCGAGCATTTTTTTAATTTATTGGTTTTTTACAGCAAAAGGTTAAGAAAAGTGAAAACACTTTTTCTGCCCTTCAAAACATGTCTTATTTAGTTGGGTCAGAATCTGCCTCCATACAGATAAAGATGTGAACAAGCAATTATATTAGACTAAAATAGGATGAATATTGTCCTTAAAAACATCAACTTCCAGCTTCATAATATTAACATTCAAAAATAGTATCTCAAGACTTGAAATTACATTTTGAACGAGAAGAAAAAATTTCATATCCTTTGGCAGAAATATTTGAACTGAGCTCATTAAAAACATCTGACAGGTTATATTAAGTGCTACAACTATGCCTAATTTTGGTTTAGTACAATATCTTAATTTTAAACAGTTTAAGAGATTGTATCTGTTCTGACCATTTTTTCTGTGCTTTGAAAGTGCACTTCACTTCTACCACAGCTTTAATCATAATTTTATATCTGAACTGACTTCGTTTCTTTAGCTCTTATATTGCAAAGAACAATTTAATAGACACACTGGCCTTACACTAGTGAAGCCTGTAAGTTTTTTAAGTAGTATATTTAATATCACTATCAGGACAGATAGAAGAGAAACCTGGACTGCTTCAAAACATATTCAGACCCTGTCTTTCCTTGGAGAACAGCAACAAAATTCATAGAACACACTTGGCAAGAACAACCAAGAGCTGGGATTAAACATATGGAGTGTACTACAACACCTCCAGGTGAATAAGTCTAAGAAACAAAGTTTTCCATAAAAGAGAATTTGAAGACATGGAAGCAATCTTCGTGCTCTTTTTAGGGGATTTTTTTTCCCCCTATGTGTAAGATAACCTAGCAGAGCCAACTGGAAGAGAGATTTGGATTGAACTGAAAAAAAACTACCTGATGATAAAGATGGAGTCATGTGAACTTTGGGTTAACACAGAAGGCAGTGCTTCACTCTACATTTTCATTTAAAGAGAAAAGAGTAACGATTTTAATTTTCTCTTTTGAAAGGTGCTATAAAACATAAATAATATAAAGCAATGCCTGCCTGGGTTGAAAATCGGGAGATGAGAGGTTCAGCTGCAAAATAACCTAGAAAGCCCAATTCTGAGTTCTTTAGATGAAGTAATTTATGTTTCACGGAGCTGTGCATGAAACCAGGAGTGGTGAACATTCGCTACTGTACAAAACACATATCACAGGCCTCATATGGTTGGGAGGTATGAGACACATAACAGTCCAGCCAGAGAGCAGAAGTTGACAGGGAAAAGATAAGAATGGGTCACTGGAAGTCCCTTCCTTCTCCCTCCCCCCCAATATGGAAAGGTTGAGATAGCAACTGCGGGTGAACCTAGAGTGTGGCACGAGATGGAAATGTTGTGGGAGTAGCCCTGAAACTCACAGGTGAAACTCAAGTTCAGACAGGATGATCATCCTATGTCAGATAGAAGATGGAAGGGTCAGAACTACTTCATCACCTGAAAGAGTAGTTTCAGAGAAAACAAAAACATAATTCTCACTCCTATGTCCCCCACGCACTCTTTATTCCTTCTATTTGCCAGTTCAGAAGTAGTACAGAATCCTAAGTTATTTCTCCTTTTTTTCAAGATTATGGAAGCATATCCCAAACACTGAGTCCTCCCAAGCACACTCACAGTTTCAGAACACCATTTTCTTACAGCACGTCTCATGGAGGAGCTCTCCGTAACTAGCGATTCCTCCAGGCAGGTATTTGGATATGCTGACCAGTTCTTTTTCATGCCTGGTATCAGAATATGACCCTCCTGTCTGGTACAGAGGAGGCACAGGCAGAAGTTCAGAGAGCAGCTCGTGTTAGTCTGAGGTCCTCAGGGATGTGTAAATGTCTAAATACCCTTGAAAATGTCAGCCTGAGAAATCACTCTGCTGAACTGATGTTGGTAGGATTGTAGAGATTTACAGACATTGAAAACCTGGGCCAGGAAAAGAGAATAGCCAGATAAATCTTTTAGATCTCAAACACCAATGCATTGGATACTGATACGACGCAACAATATTTTCAACCTATCACCAGAGAACACTTTTTCTGAAAAATTAAAAAATCCTAAAATAATTGGATTTGTTAACATTTGAACTGAATAAATACTTCTAAGATCTATGTAGTGCGTGAGATACAGTCCGATTTGAAAAACGAAGCGTTTCAGACCATATTGTCTCAATTATCTGATGATACAAAGGGGGTTGTTGATGAGGTATCTGGCAAATACTCCACATCACTGCTACTGGCATGCTTATCTAGCAGATGTTTAAAATGAAAGGCTGACAGTTTTTATGTGATAATTAAATCTTTTTAGTTGACAACTGCAATTTAATTTACTTTTAATCAAGAGTAATAACCACCCATAATTGCTATTATGGTGATGCTCCATTTTTACCTAGGGCCTGAAGCAAAAATGAACAAAGATTTTGCCTGTAGGTTCTAATCTAAAATCTTTCTGATCCGAGATATTCTTCTAAATATATTAATTCTGAAGTACTTCCAAACAATAAAGAGATGAATAAAAAGGCAAAATCACAAATCAGTGGAAATTACTATGCAAAAAGAAAGCGGGTATGTGCTCCAAGACGCAATGAGGAAATATAAATCCCATTTCATTTGTGTTGTTATGGAAAGTAGAAGCTTGTAGTGTTAAGGTTGCAATTTACTCAGTCGTTCACCAGACTGCTGTGGAGCCAAGTGATCCCGGTGTCTTTTGAAGCCTCTCAGAAAGGAATTCAGGTGTGACCCCTTTAGTGCTGTGCAATTTCACCCGTGACATGTCAGCCTCCTACCCAAAACACCTCTTGCAGAGCAAGAGCTCGAACACTAATTGGATCGTCCCAGAGGTCCGTGCCCAGCACTCCCCATTCAACCTATGGCTCAGGCAAGTTCACAACCTGCACACTAACTGTTCGGAGCGGGCAGGTGTTAGAAAGTAGCTAATAATTTACAAAGGTAGAATTTCTGCGTTTGTGTTTGCTTACCTCACTGTCCTTTTTTACCCTAGAGAGCCATACGCATTAAGATCTTCAGCAGAGAGAGGAGGCACTAGAGAATGAATTATACAAAAATATCTCTCCTCTACCAAAAATCATATAAATAAGTAGCTTAGAGGAAACCAAATGTGGATAAGCAAGATTGATCCATATTCACTGACCAGACCCAGCAGGACAGTCTCAGGGCTACATCCAGGAATTAAGCCAGAAAAGGGACGGGACAAGCTCATCAGAGGCAGACAGGTTCCTCGCAAGACTTCTTGCTGCGCTTGGCTCCTGCTCACAAGCAGTTATACGACCATACTTGTTCTGAGAGCTGGTCTGGCTACAGTGATCATTGCTGCTGACAGCAGACCTGATATTTCTGGTAATGCAAAAATAAGCACGGGATTGAAAACTTTCTTGTTGTCAAGAACAATCATACTGGAAATCAAATCAGACAAATCCTGCCCAAACGCAAGCAAATGTGTCTCAGATCAAGATCTGTTAACAGAGGTCAAGGCGACATAGACTATGCTTGGGTATTTTTTTCCCGTGAGAAACCTGCTCGTTAGGTGGCAACTGGAAGAAGTCAAGTCTGCCTCCAGCGGATGCCAGCCAATATTGGTGAACACTCATGAAGTGACGAACTCACTCCTGATTTTGCAGCTGCTGTCATGGAGCACCTGCCTGAACTCACTATTGTATGCTTATTAAAATCTTTAAGTTAACTTCAAGTTGGCAGGTAGGCTGTCTCTAAGAAAATAACTGTCATCTGTTTTAAAATTTCTAGTTATAACACTTTATAGACTGAAAGCGATAGTGAGTATCTTGGAGTATTTCCCCATCTTTAGATATCTATATCCTGTGGCAGTTATATTCAGTTATTGTTTGGCTGCTTTGTGCACTTACTTTATATATTGTATTACACATGCTAAATAAAGATGTACATTTTCTCCTCTCAAAAGAAATAATATACAATCATTATTAGGAAGTTCCTGAAATGGAGGAGTGTCAGTTCAAGAACATTTGTACTAAAACTGGAAGTACAATAAATTCATCAATTCAGATAGACTCTCAAATTTGATTGAGTATGTATCTTCCAAACACAATAAATTAAGACTTCTTATTTCTCATCATCTAAGAAGATATAAAACAGTTGTGTATTTCCCACTGAGCAAAACCACCAGAATACACATTATCAAAAAATAATATGAAAAAAAGTTAAAGACATTGAAAAATGGTTGAGATCATTGTTTTTTTTTTAAAAAAGGATGTCACTCAAAGTTTTCTTCCATCAAAAGAGAAAGTTGTGTTTTAAAATATGGGACAATATAAATGAGTCAAATTGAAATAGTTTGCACTTCTGCAGCTTCTTGGTCTGAACCTTAACAGACTGTGCGACATTTTGTACTAGCATGGACAGAGAAGTTGGAAGAGAACCAGATAACGTGGCTTTGAAGGAAAAATGAAACAAAAAACAAAAAAGGACTATTATCTTTAGCTATAACCTTCTATGCTATTTTCTTTCTAAAAATAGGCTTTCCATTTCCTTTTTTTTCCTGCTTTATTTTTTGAAAGACAGAGCAGAAAGTATGAAGAAATCATACTTTTGGTAGGAAACTAAAAATATCATAAGGATCTAGGAAAGTTGACTGTGGAGAATGTGTGAAATAAAGAAACAGAAGCACTGCTCACAAGACAAAACACTCTCACACTTCAGAGAGAAGCAAGGGAATGGCAAAAATTGGGAAGCTGAGTAATAGCTCTTTTCCACTGTTACCTTATGCCTGTCTTTGCCTACTGAATTTGGGAAATGGGCTTAAAACCCATTGTGGAAGAAAAACAGCCCTAAGACACAGAAGAGACCAGACATAGAGTTTTTCCTTGATCTCATTCTCAGCTTCAGCCATTTCCAGTGCAATATGGCTGTGCTGGCAGGTCAAATAATCCAAAGCACTGTGGCCAAAATGTCTTCAAACAGCACTGGCAGAACATTTTCTCTGAAAAAGGGCTGACTGTGTAGTTCAGAACCGTAGAAAAGCGTGTAAGTTTCCACCGAGCTTGTATCCAAAAAAGTTTTCTTGGCTCTGTCACACAACTTCTGGTCAGAATTAGGAAGAGATCCCTTTTACAGAGCTGTATGCCAGAGCAAGTACTCAGGATGTGGAGCACCAATAATCACATCTTTGGCCTGAAGGAAGCAGAGCTGAGCTCCAGATGGAAAGCAAACTGTACAAAATCTGTCCATACAAAAGATGCCTCAGAAGGAAATGTGGTTTTGTAGATGGTTCAGGAAAGTCACTTATTTAATAAGTGGAGGCAGAAGCCTAAAAGTGAGTAGTTCACCTTCTTGCACACAGCTACAATTGATACCGTATTGACACAACTGCTCAGGCAGAATAACCATCAGTGACGACTGCAGTGTGGTAGTGTGATGAGAAATACATCTTTACTATGAGAAAGTTGAATGTATAGCAGGAACATTTGATGTTCTAATAAAGCAGGAATAAAATTTGAAGAGACAAGTTTCAGGCTGTGTGAATTTAGTGAAATTCAGAGATACTGTTGGTTAGTTACTAGCATTTGAGCATGCAAACTGAAAGGCCCATGGCAACAGCACAAGTGACCACAGCAGGAACCACCTCCCAAAACTCAGCTGAAGCAAGCCCAGAAGGCAAACTGTAAGGTAAAGCTCATGATTTTTCAGGTTAGTGAAACAAGGTATCAAAGAGCTAAAATTATTGAGAAAAGGTGGCTTCAAGAGAAGACACACTCTGATTCTCATTGAAAAAGGTCCAGGTAAAATATCACTAAGGAGAAATATTTCTGGTACTGCTGAGCCCATAGGAGTAACAGTGAGTCACAGGTCCCATTCCTCTCCAAAAATACAGAACGAGCTGCAGAAGCTTTTCCTCATTATGCTACAGATTTCAGATGTTAATGGTTAGGTTTTTATCACACCTTTGGTCAGCAACACTGTATTTGCTCTTCTCTGATTCAAATGACATCAGAGAGAATGAAGTTAAAAGAAAATTTTACTTCTCTCTTTCTAGATGCAAATAATATTTACAATATCAGGATGTATTTAGCCCTTAATTACAGAAGACACGTCTGTAAAAAAACTTGAATATTTGTGATTCATTCCTGAAGACAGAAAGCAGAATCACATTTAACAATCACCAATCAGTGTACCACTAGTACACAAAGGGTTAAATTTAACATTTGATCTTTTGACAAGCACAATAGGTGTTAGTACCTTTGCCAGAAGATAACTTCAAAAAGCTGTTCAGGTTCTCAGTTTAGAGTTCCTGTTCATTTCTTCTACAAGGATGTATAATATCACTGTAATAGATGACCAGGGCTGCTTTTCTCTGATGTATTGTTGCAATATATCATACGGACTGTGTCTGGCAGGAACATGAATTTCAGACATGGGCCTATTTTATATGTTTTATTTGAGGACACTCTTAAGGAAAAATCAATGTGGAGTTCAAGAGCTGACACTAGAGCTTGAGAAATTCAGCAAACCATTAAAATGCTAGAGGCGTCACAAAAGTTTAAGAAACTATGAACGCAGGATGAGATGGGCTACCCACAGCTGTTCGTTTGGTGAATGCAGTACTTAAAGATTTAGCTGGATAAATTCTGCTAACTTCTAGCCCATCTTTGGGATTACTCTGTGGGCTGAAGTATTCCTCTGTTAGTCAGTGTCTTGCTGTTTCCTCCCCTAAAATGATTTTAAATAAAGTACTGAATTGCTAGAGGCAAACGAGTTAGGTGGGATTTTATACTTCAGAAAGGCACAATCATACACAGCCTATGGAAACCTTTAAAACCTGCCTAATCAACACAGAAATGACATGAAGTAAAGCACATTTTATAATATAGCTATTGACCCCCTCTGTGTCACACCACAGAAAGTCCCCGTTACGGAAGGATTTGAAATGGACTAATAGACCTGGTATCGGCTCCATGTTCAACCCCAGCCCTAAAAGTGAAATGGTGACGACCCAGGAGTGTATATAAACCCTCAGGTGCGTGGCTGATATAGCAATGAACACGTCAGACTGAAACTGAATGCTGCTACCCAAGCTGTGGTGATCAGCAAATAGGACAATCAGAGCGACAGTACATCTTACTTCGCACAAATAGTTACCAGTGTACATTTGTTCAAACAGCAATGTCATACAAGCATTTTTATCAACAAATAAGCCCAGCAGGGACTCCTCTGGCCGTGCTTTTGAAATGGGTTTTCTGTCCACCGGGACTGGTTTCACAAATAAGGATGACTGGAACATTGGGATGTGACTATTTCTGCCATCCAGCCAATTTGGCGTGGTGTTTGCCACTCCATTTGTGCAGAGAACAGAGCTGAACGCATTTTATCAGTAGCAGCATTCGGGGGCTAAAGTAAACTCTTCTCTTTTGTGATTCTGTCTGCATGGATTTTCAAGGGATTCATAAACTTTAAGGCCAGGAGAACCATTAGATCATCACGTTCAATCTCCAGTCTACCACAGGCTATTACATCCAGTTACTCCTCTATTAAGCTCAATAAAGCATAACCATCTTTCTCCTAAAGCACAAGTTTTCATTTGAGGTATCAAGAGATAGACAAGCTACTGTTTTCCTTGCTTTCCTTTCTTTATAATCTGAAGGTTAATCATCTTCACACTTAAAACTATTTGCACAAGTTGTCATTTGAATTTCTCTAAATCAGCTTCCAGGGATGACTCTCGCCTGCTTGCCCCAGTGAGATTAAAGGTTCTTTTTGTATCCACTATTTTCTCCACATGAAAATATTTACACAAACTGCAATGAAATCATCTTCTATCTTCCTGAGATGTTAAACAGATTTGAGTTCTTTAAGTCTTTCACAGCAGTATATTTTTTCAGCTCCTAAAATCTCTTCTGTGGTTCTTTCAGTAACAATATAAGTGTTTCAGCAACTTATAAAACATGTCGATACTAGAAATGTATAAAATATTGCTTCATCTGTTTCAGCAATGCTGGATAATCAGGTAAAAATAATCTCTAAAATTCATATGCTGTACTGCTTCTTATATCCTCAAAGATAACCCATTTCTTTTATTTGTGTATGTGTATTTATTTATTTATTTTGCAGGGACCCATGTCACATAAGGATCTCATGTTGAGTTGCCTATTGATTCTGAGCTCTAAAATTACTCATTCAAATAAAATGTAAGCCTTTCTGTTTTCCTTTAACGCAAACCAAATCAAAGCAACCTTCTGCAGAGCATTTTAAAATTCAGATTTCCACACTTCAAGAAAAAGGCTTTGACAAAACTGCAGCAAGAGGGAGGCTGGATTTTCAGCCCTTGCACACACCAGTCTGTACGGAACAGCATGTTTTCATAGGGTTGCAGGTGACAGCAAAATTTGGTACAGGTTGGCTCAAAACTCAGCCCAAACTGGTGCCCTCTTCTCTATCTCATACTTTTCGGGTTTTGCCTCCCAGCACACTGAGCGTGGGGGAGGCAATGATGTCTGACAGCAAAGTGGTACCTGCCAGGGAGGGTCCTGTGGCAAGCTCCAGGACTCCATCTGTTGCCACGATCCTGTCCCTGACCGATTTCTTATTTTACTCAATCTCTTTTTGCTTTCAGCTGCAGTTCCTCATTCACTCTGAAGTGTGTGTGTCTATATATGCATGTATATCTAAATGTAAAAAATCTCAGATCTCTAAATCTCTGAACCTGTGACTTTTGCAAAGCTCTGGTGTCTGAAAAGGAAGATGAGGATCTGAACTTGTAGCCTTGTGGTGCCACTGTGGTCCTTCTGTGATGAACCCTCTGAAAGGGAAGGTGATGAAAATAATCAGGAGAAAATAGCTGCTCTCTTATTTGAACAGCCGAGACTGTTCAGGTGCAGCAGTTATCATTAGGTCTTTTCTCAGCCAGCAGTCAGTTCGTGCTCCGTGCAGTGGCTTCAGACATAGTCCCAGGAAGCTGCGTTTCACCTGCTGAATAGCTCTATTTTCACATAACATGATGGTGCAAGTACAGCTGCTGATTACCGTGAGACCTGAGACTCTGTGGGGGGGTCCTATTCTTCACACCGTGTGAGGTGTAGATGGAAAAAGAACGGCTCACACTTCACGCATTATAGGCTTCAAACAAGTATCTTTTCTTTTATGGGGAAAACAATGACAAGACACTCTCAACCCGTATGATTAAATCAACATTTAAACCCTATATTTAAAAACCCATCTCCCTTTAATTCTCTACATGTTGCCTTCTATTAAAGGAAAATCAGAATATTGTGAAGAAGGTGCCCACAGTCTCCCCACTCTCCTGCGCTGGGTAGGGCAACAATGCAGCAGCAGAAATGCACAAGGGGGAGTTCTCATTAAACAGGAGAGAGGTGGCTGGTACTATTCTGCTTCAGCATCGGGGTTCAGAGAGGTCAAACCTCTGAAGAGCATCAGCAGCAGTTCGGAGTTTTCATTTATCTTCCTCTTAAACCCTGGCAAACTGTCATCATAGAAAACTTAAATCTGGATCTGAACCACTTGGTTTGAGGATTTGTGGAAAATGAATGCAAATTATTAGAACTATGGTATTCTGTAACACTTAAAACATTCCTTATTCATACCAGCTTTGTATAAAAAAAACACCAAACCCAACGTTCTGCCTTTGTATAAAATTCTATTTCTTCTTTGCCATTTCCCTGGCCTGCCAAAATCATATTAGTAATCTACACTGAACTTGTAGAATTCAACAGCTAGTCCAGGACTCAATAGACTGTCACCAAAGCAACAGTGTATTGCCGTTAAAAGCAACCATTCCATACATGTTCCTGGGTTTACCCTTCTGACTTTTCAAATATACATTGAATGAACCAAATCAATTGTATGAATTCATCATACCTCACTGAATAGCACATGTTTCTACATTAAACCCTCAGGAAAATCGGTCAATGCTATTAGACTCCCAGTAAGCTCAGAGGGAAAAAATGAACCCCTGACTGTGGAGCCAGATGCAGTCTCCAGGGAGACAGGTGTGTTCTTGCTGATCTCCCAAAAGGTGCCCCTTTCCCTTACACAATGCTTTGAAAATGGAGTAGAATGTGTACCATGCCCCAAAATAAGTGACACTAAGGGGAAAATACTGAATAGAGCTGCCTAAGATCTGTCTAATGTCGATGAGTCCACCCGCATTTGAAAAATTACACATGGTTTTTGTGGCATCTGGATTTAGGATAAGTGTTCTCGGAGCCTATTGTATACATAGCTTAATCTCTATTCCATAATTATAATAAAGAAAAAATTGTGCAAACTTGAATTTAGTGTAAAACGTGCATTAAATTTAAGACGGGATGTACATAATCCATCATGATATCAGCCTAAGCAAAATTCAGGCTTCACAGGAGATATGCATGGTATAGTAAATTTGGACATTACTAATTACAATATGGACTCACAAAAATCTAGCTTTTATCATCTTTTAGCAGGAAATGGAGATTTCTAAAATAACAGATAATTACATAGCATAGTTACTTGAAACTAATATAAAAAGAGCAAAATTATGCTTTTTATTTTGGGTACCTTTTCTGATCTACTATGATATTGATGTGCCAATTCACAGCTTGATATAGTACTTCTTCATAGAATAGGTGTGTTTTTTTAAATTACCGAACTCCAGAAAACATAATGTTGAATGTGCATATTTGAAATACTTGGATTGCTTTTATCTTCACACGCAAGTGAGTGAAAACCTGCGGTTTGAATAAGTGGGAACAAATGAATAAGGGAGGTCACACTGTCAGAGATAATGAGAAACTTGAATTACGTACATAAGCACAGCAAAATTAACGCAGGCACTTGAGGGGGGTGTGTGGTACCTGCGGAGTGAGAGTGGGAAGAAGACGACTGAAAAGCAGGAAGGTGACAATTTGCCTGTGTGGCCATCTAGTTGCCATCAGGAGCCACAGAGAAAGGAGAAAAAAAATTGAAATATTCATCCAGTAGTCTCCAGCAACAACCTCATGCAATATTTCTAATGCTTTTTAAAACAAAACCACTAATAAATGACTAGTTAAGACCTTTAGGCAATATCTGGGACAAAGACTTCAAAATGCCTATGATTTCCTGATGTTCTGCACTCACTGTTATCAAAATGTTTTCCGCCTGCACCCTGGCAATGGGATAGGAGATGGTGGAAGGACGTATAACTCCTCCCTCAACCTTGTCACAGTTAGATTTTGGGGACTATGGTAAAGTTTGTTTATTCTGTTCTGTTCTAAGCTTGATGGAATAATACAGGATAAGAAAACCAACTTGTGTAATTTAAATTATGTATCAGAGAAGACTCTGGTTGCTTCTAATAGCAACCAACAGAAAATTAGAAAAGAAAAATAGAGCAGCACTTACTGTCATCACGGGCCCAAACCTTGTGAGCCATGATTTGCAGCTGAGGAGCTATACCCAGTAAAGGACTTAAAAACAGACACATGAGCCCATAGTTAGGTGCTTAGGCTTAACAATACAATGCTTCAGGAGAGCTGGGAGCCAAAAGGGTGGAAAAAAAAAAGGGTTTGAGAAGCTGATCCTGAGTCTGATAACTGGGGATCCTGAATCTATTAAATGGAAATGTTAAGGATGGGTCAGTGAACAAATCCAATTTCTCTTTCCTTTCCCTTGAGCTTACACACTGTTCTGCAAGCCGGGACAGCATGCTGGGAGGAAAACTCCCTCTATGCAGTCTCTTTTTCTGATTTTCCTTTAGCGCCCATCGCTGCCAAGTGAAGAAACAGTGCACTCAGTTAAATGGATCTGTGGTGTCGCCCCCATCGTCCTTCTTGTACGCTTACAAATGAGAGAGCTATTTCCTGTGTAACTAATATTCTATGTGTTTACTTAAAAATGCATAAAACACATGGTTAATTTTGTTAATTACCCCCTATCGTCAACAGAATTACTTGAGGCAAGCACAGATATTACTGCCATTTCTCTCCCCTCCTTTCCTTCACGCAGCGGAGAATATTTCCTCAAAACTCTTGGTAGAAAAATGCCTAGTGTGTTTCCTTGGTAGGTCATGATAGAAATCTTGAGTCAGTTCTTCAAAAATATCTCCTTCTTCAGATGTTATTTTATGAATTTCAGGAAAGACTTTATATCACAGAATAAATAAAGATAATGAACAGAAAGAAACCGTTCTATCTGTTCCTTGTCTTCCAGTACATCATTGTAGAGGGGAAAGAAAAAGAAAAAATAAATCAAGAAGGGAAAAGGTGAGAGATGCAGTGACAAAGAGCGTACACTTTTCTTTCGCCTATCAGTCGTTTGTCAGGGAATTACAATGAAATATATGTTGTGAATACACGAACAGGAACCTTGTGTGATCTTATGCAGAAAAAAAAGCAAACACAAATTACAGAAAATAGCATCCAAACCATTACCTAACAGATGCTCAGCCACTAAGTAGCCAAAACACGTAATATAAATAGATGTCTTTTTCTAAATATCATGTGAATACAAAAATACAACAAAATTGTTCAGGCACAGCAAATGCCTTAGGCTTTTTCCACCTCTTATGTTATAAGACTGTAGGCTATTTCACCTTGTACAAAACAGAACATTCAGACAAACACACACAAACTGAAAGGTTCCTCTTCCCCCCTTCTTCCTTTCTGTTTCTGGAGGATGCCTTAACCACCACATCATTTCACAGCAGATCTCCACAAATACTAATTCAACTCCTCCTGACTAGAACAGGTTCAAAGGAATATTGAGACATTCCTAGTTCTGGCAGACCAACGGTTTACCCATTTTTGTGAAAAGCAAGAGATGGGACCTCCGATAGCATCTTTCGGATATGTTTCTGGGACCCATAGAAGGTGCGGATAAAAGAAAGAGCGAGAAGCACTGCTAGATGTATTTTGTTAAATTAATGTAATTTTTGTGTGTTATCTGGTTCTAAACGACAGGTGGAAGGCATCTCTTCAGCCTGTGCTAGATATTCAACTCTCATCCAGGTACTGCATACTGCATATCTTAGGTGAGTCTCCATACGAGAAATATGTTCCCCAGACATTTGGGGGGCATGGATTCCCTTTGGTGGCAAAGCACATGAAGAGTAGGAATCAATATCCTTGAGTGGGTTGAATCCCTGAACTCAGATTATAAAAAGCATTTATGTGCCACACTTCTTAAATTCAAAAATTGTGGAAATAATTCTCGCTCAATTTTAAAACAACTACAACTCTCAGTGGAAACTTTAGGTATTAAGCATTCCTTTAGAATAAAGTCAAGTCAGAACAGCTTTTCAGCTCTGAAATAAAGATTTAGAAGGATAATTTTTATAAAGTGTTTTTAAAAAGTGGGTTTAGTTTTTTAGCTGTAATGTCTCTCTTTTCAAAAAGAATACCTGCTCTACGTGAACCTGCTCTGGCAGGGGGGTTGGACTAGATGATCTTCAGAGGTCCTTTCCAACCCCTGTCATTCTGTGATTCTGTGAATATATTACTTTGATGTGGCCTGTGAAATTCTTAGGGCTACTCATGTTTGTGTGAATGATGATGCTTACCTGGTCACATAGAGAAGTCGCACAGAACTTTCTGAGTGACCTCCATAGTGAAAAGCAAGGATCTTCCAGCCTTTTGGACAGTAGACATTATGGTAAATTTAAATCAGAGATGCCCTAATAAATACCCTTTCCCTTAATAATATAATATTTTGGATTCTGTGTTAGCAACATCTGCAGGGGGCTTTATTTGTAGGGAAGGGTGGGGGTCCATGTAATACGTTCGAACTTAACAGTGAAACTTGCAATCATGTTTTTGGTGGTTTATTTACACTTCTCTGCCATTAACACATACCACAGGCACTTGGCTGTTTGTTGGTGGCAAGACCTTTGGCTGTGAAATTGCAGTGGGATATCACTCTGAAGGCTCTCTGTCCATAAATCAATTTTAATTGCAATATTATAGCCCAGAAAATTCAGCTTTCCTATTCTAACTATACATCATGAAGAACTTCAACAGCAAGATGTGATCTACCGGTTTCATCCGAATCTAGGTTTGTTAGGTCTAAGATTTATTCCCTATTCTGCCTTTTACTGCACTCCATACATGCACACCTGGAAAGTCCTGGGAAAGCTTCTCCTCTTAAACAAGATACACTATCTCTAATAATGTATCTCTATCTCCTTACCTTCTCTTGGTCTATAAATACGCCTAACCACGAATGCCAGACAGTTCAGCCACTGTATCTTGTTACTGAGATGCACAGAGGAAAAAATGTAGAAATCAATTTAATTTATAGCTATTTTATTAAGGCAAACACAAAACAGAGTGTGCCTTTTCAATGTCACTAAGACAGCACGCGGTAAGCAGGTCTCTGTGCTTCAGGCCCATGTAGTCTGTATTCTCAAGGAGAAGGAGAAACATGAAACACTGCAGAGATTTTTACAGCCAAGTTCACTCCCTTGCACCCCCAGATCAAATATTCCCAGTCTTATCCTAGCCAGCCCCAGAGGAAAGTCCTTGCTTCTTCAAGCTCCCAGGCCAAGATCTTTCCTTGAAGAAAAGTGTAAGAAAATCTCTCTCGAGGGGAATGTGGACATCTATCCCCAGACTTCTCGACCCTGACAAAGGCTTCCAAAATGCAGGCAAAAATTAAGCAGCTCACAAATAGACTCAACCTTTCTTCTCCCAGCCCAGGAAGACCTACTACCCAGGCAAAGCTGATGTGCTTTGCCCTTCCCCTGCCAGAGCTGCTCCAGCCCAAGCACTTGATGGACCAGAAAGCACCTGAGGGAGGTTACTCAGAAGAGCACCACCACAAGCTGCAGCTGGAGGGGACAGCTACGGGTAAGCCTGGCCATCCCACTGTACCAAACCTTGCAAATAAGCAAAACTCATGCATTTTACTGTTAAAAGGGGGCTCTCATCCTCAGTATACACAAAGAATGCCTGTTTTCATTGCGGCTCGAGAAAATTAGTATGTCAGTGAGCTTAAAGCTGATAAAGAAAAATTTTCATCATCACTGTTCAGAGGCTATTCAGTTTCTGCACCTCATACTTGGCCATAGCATAAATACGTTGTTTTTCTTCTATCCGTAGGACTCCCAGGTCTCTACTTTTATTGCTGGCCTATGTGGGTAAGCATTGCCATCCTTGCAGTCACATGGATCTATACGTGAAGGTTTAATTTAGCAAGAGCTCTAGTTTTCTTCTTTTACTTGTCTTTACTGATGAGCAAAACTCATCAGATTCAGTTTTACTTTATCCTTTGATTTTTTTTTAAGCTTTTGAAAGTCATACGTGAACTGGAAAAAAGCTAAAGGATTAAACACCTCCTAGACAGAAGATTAAATAGGCTCTGACTTTGTTTGGTGGGAATTCAACAGTAACACAGTCTTGGCACTAAAAAAGAGTTTATATTATCATGGTACTAGAAGAAAATAAGTGGATGCTAATAATGTTTTAATAAGAGGCTGTTATTTTAAGATAGTCGTGTGATTGTGGGTGAATCTCTTACATTTTCGCCCCAAGTCTCCTCATCACATGCTTTGCTGCAACACCCATAGTCCCACTTCTAAAATCTCCAAGTCAAGGCAGGTCTTCTGCAGAAGTACAAATTGTGTGTGAGTGGCATCTGTAGATCTGGTTGCATTTCAAAACAAAAAGCATGCCCAGGGAGAAATGATGATTCCTGCACGCTGGGAACGCAGGGACAGCATGCCAGGGCATCACTTCAGCACACAGGTCTGCTGTTCCTGCAGAACCGTGGGCCATCACTACAGCCTTGAACTACCAAGGGGAAAGGAGAATATCAAATACGCTGTGCGTATTTTGCTACTAATATAGCCTTTTACATACAAAGTGTATTTCTCCACATAGAGTAGTGGTCTGTATGTGTTTATCTATGATATATTAATCAATACAACAGTATAAACCCAAGTCTATATATGCTATGCATATACAGACACAGTCTCTCTACATAATAGCATACTATGGTAATATATCGTAAACACCAGAAAACTGCACTTTTATACACACCAGTATCAAACTGTAGTAAAGAGCAGAGAGTATAGTCCAGGACAACTCAACCAAAAAACCCACTTGGGAAAAACTGAAAGGATCTTCTCATGGCTGAGAGATGAGACCATTTGCTGAAGGCTCTCCCTTCTCATGTTGGAAAAATGAAGACGTTAAAAAGCACTGATGATTGTGCTTCTTATCTCTAGGTTGATTTCACCCAAATTTCTTCTGCTGAACTTTGATTATACCATCCAGCAGAAGACAGAGCACCAGGTATCATCAGGTTTTATGGGAGCGTCACACTTCTACTTGTATTTTGATTAGAACATTCACTTCTTGAGTCCCAACTTAAGTTTCTTTCTCAGTCACATATTTTTCTGTCAAACCACTTTCATTATCATATTATGGCTCTTTGCTTTAGGTATAATCAATCATTCTTGCCTGCAGTTTCATTTCAGATTTGCCAATAACACATGACAGGCATTTCACTTTTAGACATTGCCTATTTTTTTTTTAATGTAGATTAATTTTAAAAATAAGATGCAGTTTTAGTGTCAAGATAATTAAATTTTTGTAAGAGACACTATCTTTCTTTTTGCTGCATCAGCTCTCCTGAACTCATACCTTTAGCAATGTGCCACTATGCTACCCAAATAAAATCAATAGGTTCTGAAGTCCAGTATGGAGATTTTTTTTCTGTTAATAAAATAATTTTATTAATTCTGAGAACCATAAATTGCTGAAACACACTTTTTTAAAAATTGCCTCATCTGCATAAGAATCAACAGCAGTGTTTGTAAAGTGGCTCTATTGCCAAAAGACATATTTGATAAATCTCTGCAGTATATTTTGCAGTATCAAAGGGTTTCTTTTTGTTTGTTTTTGTCAGCTTTGTTTAGTGGAGCCAAACTTAATGGAGTCAAACGATGTATGACTTCCTCTGTGCAGGCTAGGCTTTGTTCAAGTTGTTGGGGCTTTGTGACGTCTTTCAGATACCTGTTGGTGTCAGCTGGTATTTGGGATTTAAATAAAAAGAGGGGAGAAAAAAAGAAGATGACTATCTTGCTATTTAACTTTTTTTACCCCAGATTTTTTGCTGGATGTTGTAATTTTTCTGCTGCATCAGAATTTTTTAGAAGAAATAAAAAATGTACTCTGTTTCTAACTGTTCCTTGGCTCAAGTACAAAACTACAAGGGAGTCCAGAAATTATAAAGGATTTTGTTTGTTTGTTTTTATCCCTCTGGCACAGACAAGGAATCAAATTCCCCCACTGGTAAGAAAGCAATTTTACAATGATAAAACTGGGGTATGCTCACTGGGCTAACTTTTAGCACGGTGGTGTTTCTATTTTTAGTAGCTTTCATTCCAGAAGGACCTGAAGCAAGGTACATAACGCAGCTGCTGTTTGTGGCTGTTATGCTGTTCACTAGCTCTCGTTTAGACAGACTACTATTAATTTCAACAAACTTTGGTTCCAACGGTTAGAATTAGGCAATTTTCCTACTTTGGGAAAGAAAAAAAAGAATTGGTCCCTGGTTACTCTCATACAGTTGTGTTTGATGCCTTCAGTATCAGCCAAGTAGCTGCAAGCTTCCAGTGCACAATCTAGTCACATTAGCTGAAAGGTTCCTACCAGCTTCCATGTGCCTTAGGTCAGACTTCCAGTAGTTCAAGCTCAACATATTTTATTCCAATGACTTTGAGTTGCACTTGGTTTCAGTTTAGGGAAGGAGCTTTACCTCTATGATTTGTCTTCATCTGCACTTCTACCCCACGGTAAGTAGGAAAGAGATACTTTCAAGATGGTAATGAGCAATCACAGCCTTTGGCTCCAAAGCTTGAGCACAGCTATTGCTTTTAGAATAAGAGCAGGTGATTAATCTTTCTTCCCCTGGAAGGGCTCTCCGAAGCCTACCTGTTCTCTCAAGCTATCCTACTAGTCAACCTTGTTCTGATCTGTTATTTTTAGAGTACAAGGTCTGACTCAAGCTTGCTTTTTAAACAAGCAGAATAAAGCTCCTTATTATAGCAGACCATGATGTTATAATCAAAAGGAGTCAGATAAAACTTTCATCTGAAATTTCAGGTTCTCTTTGAAATAAAGAGAATTTGTTCAGTTTATCATTCTTCTTTTTCATCTCTGTTACTTTTTTTTTTTTTTTCCTTCCAGTTTCTGTGGGACTAGAGGGGTAGCCCGAATAGTTGATATCCAGATCCAGCTTAAAAAGCATTACAGATGGGGATATAATGGAACTTATATAAGAGGAAACAAAACGCCTGCTGTATTTCTCACCTTAACTGATGGGAAAAAAAAAGAAAAAAAAAAAATTTTGAAAAGTCTACAAAAGTGTCAATTAAATGTCCATCTGAACCAAAGCTCTGAAACTTGAGAATTCAGAATAGCTCTTGTCAGTGACAAGATATGAATTTCCAGAGGGTTCTGGACTTGATGGCATATACTTGATTGGTATGGTGAAAATACAAATAAAATAGCAAACTTTCTGTTTTGTGGATACTTTAAAAATTCTCCTGTTGTGTTTTTGAAAGGGCAAGCTCTCTGGTCAAAGACAATGTCATGATACTGAATTGCTCTGAGAGACATGCCTTACTAGTAAATTAGGAAAATAAGCAGTTATGAAATGAAGTGTGGAAAGAAACATAAACTGAAACGATTGAGACTGAGATGCACTAGTTTATCAAATACCTTGCGAGGCTACGACTTTTGTGAGGTACGACTTAAAGATTTCAAACTGATCTCAAATACAAAAAAGCCCAAGGCCTGCAGTAAGTCACTTAGTCCTCGTGATCTTTGATTCTCACAAGAATAATATGAACGTCAAATATGTTGCACACAGTCAAGTGCTCAATGAGAGGATTCAGACAAACCAACCTGTCTCTTCAGTAGGAAAAAAGGAAACAACAGTCAGAAAGCAAATGTGTCAAGCTGACAGGCCAACAGCTTAAAGCCTTGTGTTCCTGCACGCTTAACCTCTGCTAAGCCTTGCCCCGATCAGTGTTTGATTTAGTAGTAATTACGATTTAGTTCTAATTATTAGCATCTATGCAAATCAAAATTGTAATATATGCTTACTAGGTTGTTAGTAAGATCATCTTTTAGATTCAGTTAAATCCCCTCTGTTCACTCCTATTCTTGACCTTCAGCATCAAAGACTCGTTATTACATACATACGTTTAAAAATGAGATCTGATCTATACTTCTGAGTATATTAAATATGTAACATCTAATATGAATTATCTTTTACTGATGAGAAGTATCGTCTTTTCAAATTAAACAAGACTGTGAAATTAAACTGATGCATAGAACTGTGTCTTCTAGTTGTCAGTTTGCACAAAACCATGTTTTATTGAGCGTTTTGCAAATCTGCAGTGAAAGAAAAAGACTTCTGATTATTCCAGTAGTTAATAAAAATTTTAAAAAGGTACAATACCACAGGCAAACTGTATTGCATAGCAATACATTGTTGACCTGTTTTTTCAGCAATATTCAGCCAGAATATCGCCATAGACTAGGGAATTACTCCATTAAACAGAACTAAGGATGATCAAAAAAGAAGTTATTCCTAATTGTTCCCCTAAGAGAACGCATGAAATAGGTGAAAGGTTTTCCATAAAAACTGATGCAGAAGAGTCAGCTGTCAGAAAGGTGAACACCCTGCTTTAGTAGTTAGTATAATGAGATTTTAACCATTGACCATAACCTGTTACAGGGAAATTAAGAAAAGTTTCATGGCCTAAACGTGGTTTTTATTTCATAGAATAAGAAGAGTAGATGTACTGCGGACTCACCTCTAATATACTTCTGCAGGACTATCTGAGATTGCAGAATTGATGGTAGAGGGGGTCTTTTCCACTCTTGCCCTCAGTATTTATTTCTATGGATAATTTCCACTTTCGACTTTATTTTTTCCTATTATTATTCAGAAGGTATCGAAAGATTATATGACCTTTCTATCATCCATTTTTAGATTCACAGACATATTCAAAGAAAACTCTTCATGGTGAAACAGGTAAAAGACATCTCAATGGCAAGCCTAAGGATGTGTTTCAGACAATCTATTGTACCTGCTGTAGCAGCAAGAATTGTGATAAATTTTCTTGTAAAAACACTTTATGCAAGAATTACAGGCAGCAATTTTCAGATCAGATGTTCGGACACAGAATGCCTGAAAATACATATTTTCAAATAGCAGGCCATTAAGGATTCTGAAAACAGACAAATGTTTCTGTGACTTGTACGATGCAGTGCTTGTAATTAAAAAATCTTAGCCTCTCCAATAGGTTCGTAAATTATTTTGCACAGTTCCCTGATAACACATTGGACTTCAGGCAAGCTATTCATTGTAATTGATACCAAACCCAGCACCATACCAGTAATTATGGTGGAAAACAAGAGTCAGACAGACTCAATTCTCCAGTGAATTTGCCGGTTGGTTTTATTCGTCATGACCCAAACTGTGCTCCTGCAGTCTCCACATGATTTTGCAACACTTTCTGTCCAGCTGTGGCCCCAAAATACACCTGCGACGCCCTCTATTTCTGGTGAAACACATGGACTACAATCACTAGGGTACTAAATCTACATTCCCACCCAGACTGGGTCCTTGCAAGCCAAAGCAAAGGAATGCAAACGCTATTTTCCAACTAATCATTGCCCTGCCTGATGATTTTAGGAGTTGCAGGTAACTAGACGTTTGACTGGGCCTTTGTAAGAATATCTTCTGTTCACAAATCACTGTTTCCATAGTTACCGTCTGTCTCTGAGCAATTCTGATTATTTGATTTATTTTTTGACTTGCAGGTGCAACTATCACTCCCATAAACAGAGGCAACCCTGGCCTGATCTCTGAGATCTGAAATCAGATCACTGGCTTGAAAATCTCAAGCCAAAAAATTCCAGTTTCCAGTCTAAAAGTAACAGTAAACAGAAAATGTCCAGCTGCCAAAGATGGACAGGAATTGCCCAGCCACCTTCTCATGGGGGAGTCTCTGCAGCATCTGCAGGGACACAGACAACAAACAGTTGCACCACTCAAGTGCAACAACAATTCAACCCGGCGTTGGTTGCCCATTCGAGCACCATTTCGTTCCTTCGTTTGCTCCTGATTTTCTACCAACCTAACCACCTGAAAAGGAGAAGGTGGCCAGACTTCAGCAGCATTTCACACTGCAAATTGCAGAGGAGCTGCACTGATCACCAGGCTGGAAAAGGCACTTTAGCAGGGGCTGACTGAATTCCACCACCTTTGCCACCGATGTAATATCAATACAGCTCAAATCTGAACGAAGAAAGAGATCTCTCAGGGCCTGTAGCTGCGGGACTGTCAGAGGTTGGATGATTTTGTCTGTGCTAGTCATTTTCTTAGTGTGCTTAAAAAAGTTTAAATCCAACATTGAAAGTTACGGAGCAGATAAGACTCTAGGATAACACAGAAGCAGCACACGCGCTGAAATGTTAACGTTGTAGTTGCATAGCTATTTTTTAATAATCTGGTACAAAACCAAAATGTCCAAGGGGTTTAGACAGTCATAAAGAAGACAACTAAGAAAAGAACCCACATCGGAAGTCCTTCACTTCATGTTAAAGATGCATGTATGTCCCGGCATGTGGAAGCACTTTGGTAAGCCTTAAATGATGTATGACATGAAAAATCCTGGAATACAATTCTGTGCAAACAGTGCCATGCCATGCTATTTATGGAAATAATAAACATAAATAGTGCAAAAAAAAGCCCCAAATTCTACAAACAAAGGAAAAAAAAATATTAGTTTTTAATTGCTTGTGGTAGCGCTGTTCTGTAGACAATCCCTGAGTAGAAATATTTTTTTTGGTAGAGATTGAGCCTCTCTCTATACTCCAATGCGAACTATAGCAGAACACAGAAAATACCTTAAAAAGTGCATGAGACTTAACTATTTTTTTCCTACACATTTTTAAACCTGTCTGTAACACTGAGGAGACTTTTACAGACAGATTGCTGATATGAAATCCACAGTCAAAATGAAGTGAGAAAGCAGTTGCATTTCAGCGCAGGCAACATCTCCTACAAAACCTAGAGACCTTTTCTGACACTGACAATTCTCCGGGAAAGGAATGCTATGAATAAGCCAAGCAATACAATTTTTTAGATAAAAATATGGTTTTAGGGCAATCAGCAGTGCCCTCACTGTCAAATTTGTCAGCATCGTTTGACAGCACCAATCATGACTTGCTACTGATTCATCTTAGACCTGACAAAAGAAGAAAGAATTGCACTGACCCTTCCTTTGGGGAGATCATGACCCTGAGGGTTCCAGACATTATTTAGGATGTACAGGATGCACAGGATGTATAGGATTTCTCTTGAGATCTGGCCTTTTTTTAAGGTACTCTGCAAGCTATGCAGAAACCTGCTCACACACAACTGTGTGCACAGATTAGCTGGTCCTACAGAACCAGAAACAAGTCTGCATGTTCTTGAGCACCATCTACTGGCGCCTTTTCCATTAAGAGTTGCACAGTTCCCATAGAGCACCCGAGTACCAGGCTGAGCACTTGCCAATATGCCTTCTGTGAGACACCTCATTATAGATGTTAAAAATAATTCCCAGTAATTGCTTTAACCTTGGGTCAAATCCACTGTTCTAGCCACTGGGGAAAAGGAAACAATCTTTGCAAGATCTTTCTTTTTAAGTCTCTTTGAAAAGCTCTTCTGATTTCAGAAATCTGTCACTTTCTCTCTAAGCTGTTCAACACTGTGATTTTTCGATGCATTCTCTTTAATGTTGTAATAATTCATTCAAAGTTGTTTACATTATATTTGACATTTCTATACATCTGTTACTTGCTACATATAAGTCTGATTCAAAGCTCTTTACAGTTGCAGCATCTTTCCACCTGTTTGAGTTCTGGACCCCAGCACCTCATTACATCAATTCTTACGGGAATATGTGAACCAGTAAACAAAAAATGCACCACGAGGCATGTATTTACAAGATTCCAGTGAAAAATCTGGAGCTCTTGCTCTGTCAGCTAATGGAGAATGGGTCTAGAAGAGTGACCTATTTTTGGTCGTTGTAGCTAAAATTTGGCCAAATTCTTCTTTGATGTGATCTTTGCTTGAGCTATGAAGTATCTTGACTACACCATAAAAAATTTCAGCAAACACTGAATGGTTTGCTGAAATTGCTGTACTCTTTTCCTTATATTGTAGGATTACTGTGTTTAAGACATAGGCAATTAGCAGCAGTAGTATATCCATTTGGAAACATCCAAGGTCAAGATCCTACTAATGGTAACTGATATCTTGCTGTGCTTAGAGAATGCAAGAGTAGGCAACACAAAGTATTGTTTTTTCTAAATAATCTGTTGTAATCTTGCACAAATCACCCCCTGAAGTCACTAGCTATGCAAATTCTTTAAGTTTGTGCTTAAAGATTAAGTTTGGACAGACCTATCCAAATGCTGGTTTGTATCTTGCAAGAAGATGGGGTAGGAAGCAGTAGAGCAATCTTTATATCCCTACACAATTCACATAAAGTATTATTAATTGAGTTGCTACTGAGACGGATTATCAACATGTGAATATTCCAGGGTCTTTTAATATCAATTAAAAATCAATCCCTCAGTAATCCTTGTACAGCTAGAAATTATTAGTTTTCAAGGATCTATACACATCTTATGATATTAAAAAATGAACTAAAAATTATTCTTCATAAAACCAAGTGTCTTTAATACATTAATATGAAATATTAAAATAGTGTGACATTAAAATACTATTAAAATATTTTTAATCAAAAAGCAAATATGAAATGTGGTTCTGGAAATGTGAATGTAAGAAGTATCCTTATTATTTGGTTTATTCCTCTCTTGAGACATCAGACATGCATGGAAACAATGAAAATAAAAATATGGGGTAAAATACTGGCATTTTTTAAAACTATATTCCTCCAGAGATGTAAAATATGAAAATGTCCATACTAGAACAGGAAATTACAGGCTCTTGTCTTTATTATTGTCTGCTGAAGGATGTGAAAAAAGCACTGTTTGAAAAGATGTTTTGGCTTTCTGGGATTCCTCTGAAGAAGTCCTGATGGAAAACTGGAGATATCTAAATGTACTCTCTCTCTGTGCATGTAAAACAAACTTGTTTGCAGTAGCAAGGAAGCCTCACACAGGAGAATATAAAGCTATTCAAGCATAATAAAGTATATGTAAAAACATAAGTATTTTTTAGTTCTTCTAGACAATATTGTTTTCTAATCCAGATGCATCACAGCATTTTCTCTACGTGGCCTGGGCTCACTGGTGCACCTTCCCAGGTGCAGAGAGGTGTACCAATATGTCATAGTTATTCATCTTTTTCGGCAGGGAAGTCTGACTTAGAGGGGAAGGGATCACGAGAAACAGCGGCCACGCGGAGAGATGGAGTGGACAGTTTAGGCAGCATGAAGTGTTTCAGCTTTTGGAGATGATGAGGAGAACAGCTATAAAGAAACCATGCCCATTTTTGCCCCTGAGTGTGATGATGCTGTGTACCAGAAAACCCATGCCACCATCTCTGAGCTAAAGACACTTCTCTTCCTTTCTGCTCTCCTTAAGATCATCTCTTATGGACCTTGAGCCTTGCACTTAATTTTCCAGAGGCTAACTGACATGATTTTCCATCTTATCTCCAGGGCTCTAAGCCACCCTCTGCTGTGGACAGCCACGGTCAGCTCAGGTGTCCTAACTTTTTCTGTTTCTGTGATTCTCCTCTCCTGAGACAAAAGGCAATGATGACTAATGACCAGGCAGCCTTAAAAAAACAAAGAATATTCATTCATCACCAAAACATTTAAAAGAAAACAGAACGTAATGCCTTGGATGTATGTTTAGCTTTCCAAGATGCCCAGCTGGTAGATCTAACCTCTTACAGACTTTTCCACGACAGCTGTGCTCCTGGGCAGCTGCTGGCAGCTGGCCACCAGCCGTTCGGCAGTTTGTTATCCCTTCAGTCAGAAGAGTTCGACTCTTCCATCTTCCTCAGTGACAGATATAGACTCCTGGAGGTGAGTCATTTCCCTGGTGTCATTCATGAACTTGCCAATGCACACTAATGTGAAATTTCCTGCAGAGGCCCTATCAAGGGAGAGCTTCACAGGTGAATTATCCTCGAGCTGTTATTCTCCCTCTTTGCCCTAACTACACCGAGTAAGTATGCTACTGAGGAAGGGGCAGATGGGATAAATCCATACATTTCACAATTCTATACACCTGTTCTAAGAAGCTTCCCATGGGATAAAAATCCTATTTTTTCTAATCAGTTCTACATTTGATAAAAGTCTAGTACAATGTTTTACATTCTAAAATGCATATGAGAGGCATTCTCAGACATCAGCAGTTTCAGGGTTCCCTTCAAATACTCTGGCCATCAAATCTAACCCCAATTCCTTGTTTATTGCTGTCTGTAATAAAATCAAAACCACGGTTGCACGTTTCAGACAAATAAAACAATCAAAGTTATAGCAAACTGAAAGAATTCAGTGAGCTGAAAAATAACCACAATCAGAGAAGTATTTGGTAGCAATATAAAGAAAGATTAAATTTTAATTAAAGCACACAAGATTAGATTAGTGACAAAATCAGGGTGATTTTAGAGACCTGTGTTTCTGATGGCCAACTTGCCAACTTTCTTCCTTGGAAAATGCTGAACTCTCAGTTTCTGGAACAAAGGTACTTTAAAGATGCTGAGGTATCAGCCTCTGCTTCCTCAGTTCCTCCTCAAATCACCACTTTTGCAGTTAAACATGTTTTGGTAGAAGTAAAAGCAAAACTGTAATATCCTCAAATTTTTATGATATTATGGCATTGTTACAAGTTGTAACTCATCCCAAGACAAAGCTTCTAACATAAGTTTAAACTGGTGATTCAAGAGGCATTGTACTACAGAGGGATTCAGTTTTGCTGGGTTTCATCCTCTCAAATTTTGTGCAGCAAGGAAAGACAGAGCAGCATACAACCCATGACACAGTCCTGCCAACGTGCCGTCTCTACTTCTCTAGATTATAAATATCAAAAAATAAAAACCTGACTGTACATTTTATGGGAAAAAGTAATTTAAACTTACATGAGACGCCTAGCAAATATCTGCACAGCGTAGTATGAAGAAGCTATGGTTTAAAGATAGTTCCTAAATAAGTACAGATTAGTCTTAACTTCTTGTCTACAACAGAAGGAAGCTAAAGATACTCTAAGGACATTGTCGTATCCTGACTTCTTCAAATGCAGACAAAAGAAAAGCAGCGCTCTCCCCCTGTAGTCCAAACAACAGCGCTGTTTCAGTCACGCTGAAGTGAGGTTTTCTCGCCTAAGGAGAGTCATTTTGTTGTCAAAGGCCTGTCAGAAACCCCTTCTTGAGAGTTTAGCCTTGAACTGTCTCCATATCCTTTGGGTCAAGCCCTGCTTAAGCCTGATTGTTAGCTCCTGTGAAGTTTTTGTCACAAAGGAGGGAGAGTTGCTCCTCCAGAGCCTCACTAGACATGATGTATTGTTAATTGCTCACTGTTAGAATCATAGAATGGTTTGGGTTGGAAGGGACCTTAAAGATCATCTAGTTCCAACCCCCTGCCACAGTTCATGATGTATTATTGATGACCAAAATAGGTATCTTTGTCACTACTATCCAGAGTTGAGTTAGCAGGTAACTATAATTTGTAGAACAGCTTTTTAGGACGGTTGTAAATGACATGGAACGTCACTGTTCCAGGAAAACACTCAGTAGACAAAGTCCAAAGACTACATTTGAATTATTGGAAAACGGCTTAAGAAGAGTAAAGCTTCCTTTTGCAAATATGTTTATATAATACTACCTTCCAAAAACGGTCCACAGAAAGGCTATCTAACAAATCACAGGCTATGACAGAATGTCACATCATTACTCTCATATTTGTTATTTTCTATATGACTTCTAGAGAAGAAGAATTTTTATTACTCTACCAGAGGGATGAGTAAATAGATCACAGAAAGACCTAAATGACAAGAGTCTGCCCTTAAACTGCACACAATTTCTAGGCTGAAACTATTACAGATGTCCATGATAACCTATAGCAGCTACTTAGTTTCTGTGAAAACGATGTATTAGCTGTTGCATTTTCAACTTTGACCTTTCTATTATTACTTATCAAAATCTACCTTTGACAGTCATCAATTGTGTAGTGTGTCTATTTATAAATTGAACTCTGTTCCTGCTTTTTCCTGTTGGAGGGAAGGGACCGATAACACTAGGATTAATCCTGTGGCATTTCTGAACAAACCTAGCTAGGATGCTGGTAAACAGGTGGTTTTCACTGTGTTCCTCACCTGGCCACCTTCATTTGGTCCTTATCCTTTTGTGGCAACTTGCCCAATGTTGGATGAAGAGTAGAAGGTTTGCTAGAGGGTTTCTAGACAGCACCTGTTGGAGAGCCAATGAGTATGCCTGGGACACATCTCAGGAGCCTCTGGGGCTCTGCCATGAACCAGAACAAACAGAGCTGGAAAACAGGAGAGACTTGTTCTATTTATTACTTGATCTTCATGATCACTACAGTTTCCGGGCAACCATCTATGCCTTCTCTCCATGCCTCTTTTGTAGATTATGGTTTACTTGAAATAGCTGCTACTATTTTATAGTATTTTCCAGTAGTATAAAACATGCTGAGAACGCACTCGGAGCTATAACTCCTAAATATGTACATGCACCTCCTACTCTAACTGTAGTTGGAAAGAAAAAGCACATTACCATATCAGCACCTCACAGTCTTCTTGTAATTCACTGTTCTTTGTTGTTGTTCATGCTCCATAGATGGGTGCTGTGTCTCTGAGAAACTAAACTGTCCAAACCAAAAAGAGAACTTGGGACAATGGAAGGAATTGATGCAACTTTTCAGGAGGCGCACATTAGTAATTCAAACTTTGGTCTGTCTTTCCTTGCTAACTAATGTAGGATACTTCACAATTAAGCTTCCTGAAAGGTTAGTTATGACTTGGACAAACCATCAGGACAAGTGTTTTCAATAGAGGTCAGACAGAGGAATCAGGTCTTGAGAAAATATTTCTCTCTTTAACATAGAAGAAAATAAATGAACTACCTGCTTGGACATCATAATTATTCTTGATACCACAGTATCAGATAGACTAAAGAAATGTGGAAGACATTGTACGATTACTATTTTTTTCGTCTTTTACCAAAACTCTGAAGAGCAAAACTACTTTTCTCTAGATAACTCTAATTGAAGTATATTTAATAAGTGCTACGTACAGCTGGAGTGTTACCAAACTTCTTCCCCTGACATGGCTCGTCATTAGGCTGCCATCAAATCAGTACTCAGCCATTCCTCTTAAAAGTTTGCCATAATATTACTGAATCTTTTTTTCTTTCTCCTATGCAGTAACCCCATGGTTAACTCCCCAGCCCCAGCAATGGAAGGAATACAGTCACTGCTCTTCTTCATTCATTTCTCTTTCTTTCTGTTCATAAACTCTGACATTTCAAAAAGCTTAATCTTTTATTAAGTTTGAGCTTACCAAAAGCTGTAGGTCAACTCAATATTGGGTGAATGCTCTGGTGCCCTGTTAAAATGTGTGTATAATCTGTAGCAACACCACGGCTCTGTCGCTCCGGTGGGAAGCTCTGGCTGACATGGATTTTGACTTTGCCTCATCAGTCCTTCAGCCCATGCCGAGCCCCTGCTGCCTGACTCACATGTACCAGGTTCAGATCAAAGACAAAAATGTATTGCACCCTGCATGGAAAGATCACTTGCTGTTAATCCTGGTTTGCAAGCACTAAAATACACCAGAAATAATGGTTTGTGCAAGTACGTTTATAGTTGCTAAGGTATCTTAAACTTCCATTTCAACTCTTTGGAGTTGAAATTTTGTAGTCATTAAAATTTAACTGTAGCTGGGTCCAGTTGAGGATTTGAACTGTTATAATAACCACTTGATTTGATTTCGTCAGCATTTGTACATGTTGTCAGCCTTTCCTGCATCACGATATACTTTATATCTGGGAATGTCCATCTAAAGAAATTAGAGATTTCTGTATGAGGAACAAATATCTTAAAGTTTTCATGTTTTCATATTTTGTATGGCTATATTTAAGTATAAATATTTTAAGCACTCTATTTCTAAGATGAAACTAGTGATCTTACGCCATGGGCTTATCGTTGTCCTTTTTGATAGTATCCTCTGAAGCCATAATACAGTATTACCATTGCTAGTAACAGGCCATAGGCTATGTACTGAGTTTCCAAGGCCTCAGGACAGAGCCTCATCAGGCTTGCTCTGTCTCAGTGTTTCTCGTTCCTGCCTGCAGCTTTGTTTTATTTGGTTTAACTGTCACAGCAATTTTCCCAATTGACCAGGCATCTGTGGCTAATTTATTTTACTTTTGTTTATCTTTGTGAGCTACAACCCTAGTTTGGTATAGATAGCACTAACAAGCAGTTGTTCTATGCAGAGTGAGATATTTAGAGCTAACAGCATAACACTGTGCAGAGAAACACAGGTTGGTACAAGAGCTGGGGCTCAGAGAAGGGGAGACACACGATGCGGCGCAGAGGAGAGGAGTCATGGGGTGATCACAAGTGGTGTTCCCCAGGGCTCAGTGCTGGGGCCTGTTCTCTTTAATATCTTTATCAACAACCTGGACAAGGGGATCGAGTGCACCCTCAGTAAGTTTGCAGACGACACCAAGTCAGGTGGGAGTGTCGACCTGCTTGAGGATAGGATGGCCCTACAGAGGGATCTGGACAGACTGGAGTGATGGGCTGACNAATTTCTTCACTGAAAGTGTTATCAAGCATTGGAACAGGCTGCCCAGGGAAGGAGTTGAGTCACCATCCCTGGAGGTATTTCAAAGACGTGTAGATGTGGTGCTGAGGGATATGGTTTAGTGGTAACTTGACAGTGCTAGGTTAACAGTTAGACTTGTTGATCTTAAAGGTCTCTTCATAACAAAATGTTTCTATGATTCTGTGATGGGACATGAGCTAGCACTGGAGTCCCCGTGGCTGTAAACAACCAATCGATGGTTAAAGACATGCAGACATGGAGCTAGAGAAAACAGATTTTGGAGGTAACAAAGAAAACAGAGAAAAAGTATCTAACACATGTACAAGGAACCATATGCAGTAAGTTCATTTGGAAATTACATGAGTTGCAGATCAATGAAGAAATAAAAAGATGTAAAAGTGTAATAGCAAACATAAAAATGATCTCACCTGGATCCTAGTGTGAGGAAGAAGAGAGCATGAAAATGAACCTTATTCTTCATTTAAACTGTTAAGTTTTCGATTGTCCTTATGATAAATCCTTGTCTATATATGTAAGGTGTATTTCCTCCTTCCCTACAAACAATGTTTTGAGCATAACAGTTCATTTACAGTGCTGTAAGGTACAATAAAGGCCCCAACACACAGGTTTTGAGCACTTCCATTCACTTATATGTATTTATTTTAGTCCTACTTTCAGGTAAACTGAATTATTAAACAGCGCTGCTGAATATCTTAAGTTAGCTGAGGAACAGAAACTTACTTTTGGCGACAAAGAGGGTTGAGCTTAGGGAAATAAAAATAAAACACAGCCACCTCCACGTCTCCAGAGCTACACCTCGAATTCTGAATGCCAAGGTGCCCATTAATAATGGAAGAATTGAGTTCTTGCATCTCTTTCCCATGCTACTATCCCTGATATTTATTTACCAATATTCGTTGGTAATTAACTTCATGTACTAACTTCCTTGGGGTTAAGAATGAGAGGATAATCAGACAGAAGCTCATACGAAAAGAAAATAAACACATTCATCTCTACAGTAATTTTTTTTCTGTAGCTTTCAATTCATCTTATCTTCTCTTTTAATTTGCTTCTTATTTCAAAAAGAATTGTAGAAATACCAGCAAGAACATTCCCAAACCCAGGAATACAACCCAAGATCAAAAGTTCAGAGGCTGATGCTTGTAACAAAATGATCATCTGTGGCTCATGAAATTAATGGCACTTTTTTTCAGTCTGGATCATATGTGAAAAAAAGGGAGATCACTTAAATCTATGCCAATAAACACATTTGTCTTGTAGAACATTTAGAAACTGATACTATCATTTTGTTGAAGAAAGGATTCCTTCCCCTGCCCCTAAAACTATAACAGAAAAATATGCCACAGGTCAAAGGGTGGTTTTTATTGGGCCAATTTTCTTTGTCTTGAAGTCAGACAAGTTTCTAGAGACTTATTCTGCTTTTAAAACTGGAAGTAAGCATCCCAATGATTTCTCAGATTCACTGAATTAAATAGTCCTTTAATTATCCAAGTGCTGATTCCTTTCTTTAAACCAGTACAGATACGAAAACTCTAGCACTTGCCCTCTTTTCCCTGAGGATAATTGATCAACTAGATTAAGATGGTGCCACCGCATGCAGGAGAAACAAAATCAAGATAGGAACATTTTTGTACTAGCTACTTTGAAGGCTAACAGACCAGATAGGAAGATAAATTCTCAGGCACACCAAATGCCTCTCGATCACAGCAGCAGTCCAAGGCCTTACTGATAAACTTCATCTCTTTTCACCTGTCTGTTGGCAGCAGGAGCAGGAATTATTCTGCCCTAACGCCCCAATAATAAGGTTGTGTGAACGATGCTTATATTTACTCATATGTTTATATCATATCAGTGCTTAAAAACATTTAAGTGAAAGGGCAATTGTGAGACATGAATAAATGATCATAAGACATAAACGAGAGTAAACAAGGTGAGGATACAAAACGCCTTCACTTTACTCACAGAAGACTAAACATACAGGTAACTCACAAAGTGATGTAGCGCACAGAAGCTGGGCATCCCTGCTGTATGGGAGCTGAGCTAACAACCAGATGCATGGGAAAGATAAAGGATAGTACTGATGGTAGGCTGCCCTGTACGTAACTGTGTCTAACAGGCCTATTCATACTCCATTTCCTCAAATAGCACAACACCCAGGAGCTGGAAAGGGGTCGGAGAAAGAGTGGAAAACCTTCCTTGACCAAAACATAATGCAAAAGGGTTGGCTTTTTCTCCCCCTTAAACTCCATTGAAACAACAACAGAACAGCTTTAAGGCACTAGTGCAATGCAAGCAGACAAAGCAACAGCAGGATGGTGCAGTGGACCCTCCAGAACCATGAATGCTCTCCTGTTCCTCCAGCAGATAGGCAACAACCTTGGCCCAGTGCAAGAAAAAGAGGTAGCACAGCATGTCCTTGGACAGTTACGGAAGAGCTGCATGTCTTATTTCCAGAAGTGTTACTTCTCTGCATACTTAACACAAAATTAGATTTTATACCAGTGAAACACTAGAAGTCAGTTCAATAAAGGAATCACTTCTTCTATATTATCAGTTTAGCAGAGTAGCAAGGGAGTGAGGTTTTTTTAAAGCTGATTTATAAAAA
The DNA here is from genome assembly GCA_013397275.1 of Burhinus bistriatus. Classification (NCBI taxonomy): domain Eukaryota; kingdom Metazoa; phylum Chordata; class Aves; order Charadriiformes; family Burhinidae; genus Burhinus; species Burhinus bistriatus. Next base: position 87,354 of record VYXH01004498.1, on the reverse strand, counting down.
CAGTTTTTAATCAGCTCTGGCAGCTAATTAAGTTATTTATAATTATGTAAGAGTATTGTTTATTATAGACCTTAAAATACCTAGAGAGAAACTGTTTATTCTGGAAAACTTGTCAATTTTGCCAAGATCCCATTTTACAGTTTTATTTTCACGTCATACAATTTAATTTTTCTTTTTTAATTCACATCAAAGTGCATGTATTTTCACCCAGGTTGAGTGAATTCTTTCAGGCACCGTCTTATGGTAACTCAAAAGTGTCCTTTAATCTACTTTTTAGACAGACAGGCAGGCAGAATATTTTACAAACTTTGGAGATTTGGTTTTGTTACCATTACTCTAAAAGCTTCCCTCTATCTGTGTTGTGGTTTAACCCCAGTCAGCAGATAGGACCATGCAGCTGCTCGTTAATTTGCCCCAGTTGGGATCGGGCAGAGAATTCATTCACAGCTTCCCATGGGTAGGCAGGTGTTCAGCCATCTCCAGGGAAGCAGGGCTTCATCATGTGTAGCAGTTACTTGGGAAGACAAACACTATAACTCCAAATGTTCCCCTCTTCCTTCATCTTCCGCCAGATTTATATACTGAGCGTGATGTTACATGGTATGACATATCCCTTTGGTCCCTTGGGGTCAGATGTCCCAGCTGTGTCCACTCCCAGCTTCTTGTGCCCTCCCAGCTTACTCGCTGGTGGGGCAGCGTGAGGAGCAGAAAAGGCCTTGACTGCTTAGCAACAGCTAAAAACACCAATATGTTATCAAAAGTATTTCTCATCCCAAATCCAAAACATAGGACTATACCAGCTCCTAGTAAAAAAGTTAACTCTATCCCAACTGAAACCATGGCAATCTGCAAAACTTTCTAAGGTAGACTTGATTTGTAGAAGAAATGTTAAAACAGCATCCGTATCCTCCAGTTTTGGTGTAAATAGGCTGTGAACACTTGAGCAGTAAAAGGCCACAGACCCCAGGTGGGTCAGCCGGCCTGGAACCACCTCTCTGCGTATGGTAACATAGCACCAGTGATGCTGACAACTACAGAATCTTAACAGAAATATGAAGATTGATACAAATGGAGAAGAAATGGGAGCAATAACAGAAGAACAGCTACAGGAGAGGCAGGTGCTGATGGCTCCTGGACTAACAGGTCATCCAGAGCCCAGCACTCAGGAGGATGTGCAGCTTCCTGGGGCATGTGAACCAGGAGGCAAAGGACTGTGAGCAAAAATCCTGATGACTCAAAGAGGCGGGAGAGAATGGAGAGGCAGAAGATCACAACTGCCGTCAGATCCTAATGGGTGGAGAAAGACCTCCCAAACAAACACATGGTCATCAGCCTAAGAACCCAGGACATACATTACAGATTTGCTGGGCAGTATCTCTTGTCCTTTTTTTTTTGTTGCAAAAATCCTGTTCAGACCACCTGGGTACACGTCCTGGTACACATCTATGCATGGGAGAGGGTGAACGTGAGTGAGATTGTATGTGTCGTTAAATGAAATCATCTCCCTCTCCTACACCATCTTGCATTGGACACTTGCTATAATGCCGCTATATTATACCCTACACAATCTAACTTGGAAAAGGAAACATGTCTGATATGTGTAGAGGTTTACTTCTTGCACACCAGAAACACCCAGCTAAGGAAGCAGAAACTGCTTTGACCTTTTGCTGCAAACATTTCTGGAAGCTGTGAATGAAGGAGAGTTGGAGAAAGAAATTGGCTCTCTGATTAAATTCTTGTACAGCGTAGAAAGCAACGTGCCCTCTTGAATTTGTCTGAAAATACAGTTCATTCATTTCGAGATGAACATTAATGAAATCACAGACTACAGATCCTTGGAAAAGCCAACCAATATTTGCTCACCAGTTGCAGAAACAGTAATATCCAGTAGGTCTTCAGTGTTTCCTCTATATTTTGGAAAACCTAAAGAGGAAAGAAAACTCATAAATAATATCCCTCCAGGTCTTTTCCACAAATCTTATCTGTAGAGTTTCCAAGAGATTTTTGGACAAATATACTGCAGAAACAGAGGCAAACATGAGCTGTATACAATTCAAAGCACTACATTTTAGGGGATCTGTTACCAAAAGGCACTATAAATTAAAGTAGGGTGCCAATTTAAAACTAATTTAGCATAGCAATATAATCATCATAGTTGACTGAAGCCAAATACTTACGCATATGCACTTTTGGAGGATGTACTTCGACTACACTGTTCTTTATGTCAACAAATAACCATGTTAACTTATTTGTTTCTGCTTACTACCCATGAGTCTTCAAGTGCTTTTCAAGAGCCATGAGTTTATCTATTCCTTTTTCACTGAAGAAAGGCACAGAAAAGCTCTGAGTTTTTACAGATGCAAAGAAAATAAATCGGATACTTTAATCCCACTCTTCGTCTCCAAACATTGATCGCTTTTATGTACTGAAGGGCAAAACAAAGTTTTGAAAAGTAAACTACTATAAGAAGACCCACAAAGACTCAGACTTCTGTCTGATGGGATCTTGAATACTGTCAGCTTCAATTACTTAATAAGGGAAAAAGCTTGATTTCCAAGACCATCTTTGCCTCTGTGTTGTTCCCCTGAAATCTGTAACTGTTGTTAACCAAGAGTTAACTGGGGTGAGGTCCCAGTACTGGAAATGATTATCAAGTAAGAAAACATTTTTTTGAGAGCTCAATTAAAGCCTGGCACAGAAGGTTTAACCATTCTTTCAATTTATGTATATCCTGATTTTATGTGTATTTGCCATTTCTGTGAAAGCTACTTTTTACAGAACAGCTTTGTTCATATAAAGGTTGCTCTGGCAGAAATATTCAGAGAAACTGAATCCCTTTGAAGCATCAAGGATAAAACACGTTCATTTCAGCAAGGTCTAATTTGCTTCTCTGGCTTCAGAAGGTGCTGGATCAGATCAGCACAGAGCATGCTGTCACTGTCATTGCAACCCACTTCCAAACAAACTCACACTGCACGTCTAAAAACAAGTCTTAAACTGAACAAATATAGTGTAGTTTTTCATCTGTGATAGAATATTTTTTTTTTAAACCAAAGGCAGTCTGGTAGTTTACCTACGTGGGAAACTTTTAATTAAATAGTTGCTGTGGGTATTAGGTATGCCTTTCATTTGCTGACTAGGGATAGACAAACTGTCTGCTCAACTATCAGTTCAGTAAATTAATTTTTTTTTTAAGTGTGTGCTTAGCAAAAACATAAAACCTGCAGATTTCTGGTCTACATGGTGTGGAAGCCAGGTCAGGAAGACTGATGCTTTCAACTGTATGTCTTCCTTCTGGAGCAAAGGAAGTCCTAGCAGAACCTCTACAAAAATTTGACAACAGTCAATGTTATTCTGTGATTTGATATTACTTTGCACATGCCTTTTCAGAGTTATAGGTGTGAAAGTGTAGCCAGTTTTAAGCTCATGTTTAAAAAAATAAAATGCTGGAACTGCAGTTCAAAAGGCCATCACACCTTGAGTTTAAGAGAATACCGTCAATTTAGGACGCTCAACCTCCATCTCCGCAATTCCTACTCCATTCATCCAGCCTAAGGCAGGTTCTTTAGGATGCCTCTGCATTAGCTGGATAGGAGACAGCCTTTCACAAAAGGTGGATTTCAAATTCCACATGACTTCACACCTCAGCCCTCGCAGCAGCTCCCTGCAGCAACATACCAGGACATCACCAGCTGTGTACACAACTAATCCCTGCTCCATGTTCAGCTGAGAGACATTAACAGAAAGTTGAGGAAGTGTTAAGAAAGGAAACATTTATGAATTACTTAGCAGCATATTGGAACTGTCTGGTGGCATTTTCATAAACTTCTCTGTGAGCAGAGTTTAAATGGGAGTCTGGTAGTCTGGTGACCTAAAGGACCTTGAGTAGGTAGAAGTCAAACAGTGCTGGCACAGACAGCTGCTCAAGGAAGCTTTAACAACAACAGTCAACCTTCCTTTCAGATAAATTTTAGATAGAAAAATTATGTGGATTAAATTTTTTAAAAGTTCACAGATTTTTTGCCTTTTTTTTCCTTGGCAAGACCAAATGTAGCAGAATAAACTGCCATATCCTTTTATTGACTATTTCAAATAGTGTGAAATGAAATCTGGAGACAACATAGTGTACATACTTCGGTAGGTAGCCGAATGGTGGTGGGATATCACATGTGCTAATGGTGCAATCTAAAAGTCTAAAGATCTGCTTCATTTCACCAAAATCCCTGAACTATATAGAGATATGCCACAGTAGAGGATTTTGCTTCCATCCCTAGAAAGTTTTTATTATTCAAGAGTGCTGGCAGAAGCACAGGTCATTCTGTGTCAGCGCCTGGTGCTATTATTGATGGCAGATATGCTGTCCTCTCTACTCTGTCAGGAATATTTTAGGACTATCATTTATAATAAATCAGTTAGTTCCTTACATGCAAGTGTGCTGGGAACTCCAAATGCTACCTACGTTTTGTTGTGTTAGTTTTTTAAGTCAATTAAACATATAATGCAGAGTGTTCCAAAATGCTCGAGTTTCTTGAAATTTGTCGTTTTGTACTTTGGAATAATCACTTTCAGTTCCATTGAATAATTTGAATTTGTCTAACATGATTTAGAAGTGGCTCAGAGGAGTCTGAAGAAACATGTAAGCACCTACTTAAAAAGCAGCCTCAGTTTCTCTCTCTACTGTATTAGGCTCTTGTCAATACCAACCGTTATCACAGACATATTCCTTTCACAAGGTATCTCGCAAGACTGGAAAGAGCTGCAATTAAAGTTTCTTTCTGGTTTTTGCAGGTTGAAGAGAACACTATGCCCCGAAGCACAAGGTCTTTCCTTTCCCCGTGCACCGTTCTCCTCTCACTGCATAACACTGTAATTCTGCATTTTCTCATAATAAACCCCACTAACCAGGGGGCTTGATGCTGTGGGGTCCCGTGGGTCCCTGGTTCCTCAGCAAAGCTTATAAAACCCGACAACAATCAGTGTTTGAATGAAGGTCGCAACAGCTCGCTGCAACAAACTCCATGGGACTTTTACTAATACACATGATGCAGAGTAAAGGAAACTAGAGTTTAGAAACTGGTCTTTGTAGCTGAAATTAGGAAAGGAAAAAACAAATTCCTAACACGCCCTCAGTAATGTCCTTTTTATTTGTGGTTCTTATCATCATAGTACCATGTTAATATGCATTCAAACATTAGCAACATAAATAGCAGTGAATTAAGTTTCTTTACAGTTGTGGTCAGCTCTAAAAAGAAAATGATTACCCAACTCCATTTTGCTTTTATGTTTGCTATTACAAGGCAGTATTTCTTTCTATAGACTATAAATTTTGTCATTTGTCATCTAAACCATTTGTAGGAAATAAAATTGTGGTGGACTTCTTAGTTTCAGAAAATTAGCTAGTTTACTTCTCGCCAGTTTTTGACTGCAAGGAAAGCATTTTTTCCCCAAGTATTCAGATTAGGTAGCATTTTATTTTAGGTTTATCACTGCCAGTTTCTGTAAATCTGCAGAACTAGTGTGGTTATTTTCTAGAAATTTTTTCAATGGCTATAAAGAGCAAATCATCATACTGCTATTGAATTTTAAATGGTACCATAAATCTATTTCACCTGCAGTCTTAATCTGATGAAAAGAATAATCCAGTCATCTCTCCCACAATTACTAATGACTACTATTGCAGATTCAATTTTGTCAATTGGATTAAAAAATGAATCTAATCCCATGGAAATCAGTGGGAGCTTTAAAGCTGTGATTTTCATTTTGCTTTCTTATTTATCCCAGGAGCAAAATATTTACCTATAGCAGATCTAAGAATAACTACTGTGAGTTTATAGGTTACACTGAAACCTCAAAATTTCTTAGAGCAGATACAACAGAAAGGCACGAGGAAATCTACTGAAAGTATTATGAAGACCATGTTCCCCTGTAAGTAATTCCTCTAAGGATTTCCAAGAAACCGAAACAGAAAATGTTCCCAGCTAACTCCGCTGGTGGGGGACTGACCTCCCCTGCAAGCTGAACTGGCCACATGCCAGCTGGCATCTTGGGACCAGCAAGGCTCTACGTGGGACACTCGCTCCAGGTTTGGGAGTCTATTTTCTTGGCTTTGAGTCATTCTTAGGGCAAGAATCTTCCCATATGATCCCTCTTGCAATTTCCCCAGCCTAGCACTATGAGTGTGATTGCTGTTCTGGCTTTCTCAAAGAAACAAATATTTCCATTTTCTTGTCTAGATACCTTTAGACAGAAGGAGTTACTATGCTCCATTTTCATTTTGAAGTCATTTAAACTGCTATTTTTTCAGTTGTACTTGAAAGTTTTTTGTCAGTTGCACATTTGAAGGCTTTAACAAATACATTCAACTCAAACATTTACATTTTAAGATCTGTAAGTTTGTCTTAATTGTTAGATTTTCTTACCAAGTCTGTTTAAGCTGCTAATTATATTTGTTGCTCTACTCTTGATAAGATTCTCTCTGAAAATCTACATATTGCCCTCAAGCACTGTTTGCGTTCCTTAGCTCTTTGAAATACCATTTGAACTAGCACTTGTCTAAATTCCTGTTCTTTCCAGGATCACCAGTTATTAAGAATGTATCTTGGACAACAGCACACAGACATTTGGTTTAACTTTAATTGCCACCTGGGTCCATATAAAAGAAAATCTAAGAGCTACGGATTACTTCTGAGTAATGTCTATATTGCATATGAAAATGGTTCCTCATAATAAATGATAATACCCAGTAGAGGTATGGATGTATTACCTCCTTCAAAATATCCATTGCACTGTATATTCAAGACTTCCATTATTTTAAAGAGGATGTTGCTCATGGCATTAGCCCATCAAGAAAACTCACTAGTCATTTCTGAAGCTTTCAGGCAATTTATCAGCAAACACTCCTGTGTCAAAAATTTGTTCTCATTGTCATGCTTTCAGATCTGCCGTTATTATAGGGTGGTTTCCAGGTCATGAACGTTAATTTCAAATAAATGCATTGTATGTGAGAAAAGAATTATCAGCAATATGTGAAATCTTAGCTTGCAACTCTATTCAGCCAACGAAATAAACAGAGTAGAAGAAAGCAGATCCAACTGTCAGTTTCTAGATTTGCATGAAGACTTAAATTACGCAACTAGATTTTTATGACATACGGCAATGAAGCAGCTAATGTAGTTTAACTTAGAAAATCAGAAAATCATAGAATCATAGAATGGTTCGAGTTGGAAGGCACCTTAAAGATCATCTAGTTCCAGCCCCCCCGTCACATGCAGGGACACCTCCTACTAGACCAGGTTGCTCAAAGCCCCATCGAACCTGGCCTTGAACATTTCCGTGGATGGGGAATCCACAGCTTCTCTAGGCAACGTCTTCTAGTGTCTCACTACCCTCAGAGTAAAGAACTTGTTTCTAATATCTAATCTAAATCTACCCTCTCTTTCCATTTAAAACTGTTACCCCTCGTCCTATCACTACTCTCCCTGATAAAGCCTGCTCATTTCAATCCTTTATAAGCAACAGAATGAAAGGAAGTAATATAATCTCACATCAGCTTTTCTTATTCAACTAGCACACATATTCCAAACTCAAATCCATGTGATGATTAGGTTACTGGCTGCAGACAGTTTAAGAAAGTTTAATGTTTAAACAATAAACCACAGTCTCATTAACTCTATTTGCAGCTTATATTCATTGCCATTTTCCACATGGTAATCAACCCGGCCCCACAAACCAGACTTTGTCCAGCTATGTGTTCTTGTAACCATTCGGAAGACTCTGCTCTATTATCCCATCCCTCATTAATGAATTTGTTGGAGAGGAAAAATAAAAAAAAATAAAAAGAGCTACTTGAAACAATCTCTCCCTGCCGATATGCTGCAATGAATGGCATCCCCTTTTTAAACAGGGCTCAGAAATAAAATCAGAAGTAGATGCTGCTCATCTACAAAAAAACACACAGTAGCACTTCGTAGGTGTCAGTTGACCTTAAGTTGAAATCCCTGCTGAGAACAGGACAGAACTGAAGAAAGAGCGACTTTGGTTGGTTGATTGGTGTTCTCCAGGAAGGAGAAAAGGAGGGCCAGAAAACCCATATATCTCCATTCCCTACAAACCACAGAGGATTTCTGTGTGGTATTTCTATTTGGAGATCTGATCACTGGGCACCAAAATTGTGCATCTGCTGATACAGTGGATGGGCAATTCAAAGCAGTCCAAAGGTCTACAGGAGAGCAGAGACAGGTGACTTTGGCCAAGATCTAGTCCAGCCTCCCTGGAAGGGAACAGATCCACAGACTTGCTGAGACATTGTGCTGGTTTCACTACAAAGGTGGAGTCTGAGACAACTTTCTGTTTTAACACTAAGAACAACTTTGGTTTGTAGGAGCACAAACTTACATTCAAAGTTTTACCATGGATAGATGTCTACTCCCTTCACTGTTTATCAAAAAGACAGAAATGTGGTGACCAAATTTAACAGGTAGGCAGCTGTTTTTCTAGTGCCAGTATTTCATAAATGAACTGGGGAACAATGCCTATCAAGCAGGTATCTACTGGCTGGAAAACTATAGTCAGAGAATCACTTTATCAGTGCCAAAATGGAAGGTGTAGTGAGCAGTATTACCTGGGTTATGTCCAAAACCCAGTACTATTCAATATTTTCCATTAGTGACCCTTGATGATGGAGTAGCGGGCAAGCTTTTAAATTCACAGGCGTTCAAAACAAACCTCACTAATTGGAGAGACAATCAAGGGGAAAAAAAAAGAAATAAGATGCAATTTCATAAAGGCAAGTTCCACATCTTACACAGAGACAACTAATCAGCTGTGCAAACTCCAGGTGAGGGACTAGAGGCAAAGGAGCAGGTCAGCAGAGAAGCAGCTAGATAATGAGATAGCACAGAAGCTACTGAAAGGCAAAAAATATACCAAGATGTATGAACAAGAGTGTCACATGAGAGACGTGAAATACAGCAACATTCTGCTACCCAGTAGGACAACCTTGAGAAATTACTGTATCCCATGTAAGGCACTATGCTGCAGTTCGAGGGAGACTGAGCTGGACTTCCTGAACACATTCCAGAGAAGGTGAATGACAATAATCAGCTTCTCAGGAAATGTTAGCAAATATAAGAAATGCTAGAATGCTGTTTATTTTGGCTGGGCAAAACTGAAGAGGCATGCAATGGCTGTAGTCAAGCATATAAAAGTTTTCTGCACTATGGGAGTAATTTATTTGTGATAAAGAGAAGTAGTAACAGTTCTAAGACCAAGTAAGAGAGTGCTCTAGGTGTTTTGCTAAATGTCTAACCTTCATCTTTCTCCCCTGTGAAACCTTGGCACAAACTCTACAAGCTCCATAGGCAGTCTTCATGGCTGGAGATTTAAGTTCTGTCACAAATGAGGCAGGTGTAGCTAGTCCTGTCTTGGAGCTGAACGACAAGCTAAGAGACCCCCTTGAGATTTACTGTAGCCTGGTGTCCTGTTTTCAGTTGGGATAGAGCTAACTTTCTTCCTAGCAGCTGCTGTGTTCTGGATTTAGTGTGAGAATAATGTTGGTAGCATACGTTGTTTTAGTTGTTGCTAAATAATGTTTATATTAAGCCAAGGACTTTTTCAACTTCCCACAGAAGCTGAGAGGGAGCATAGACATGACAAGCTGGCCAAAGGAATATTCCATACCATAGACATCATGCTCAGTATATAAATAGAGGTTGGCCAGGGCGCAGGAATCTGCTGGGGACAGACCAGGCAATCGATCATTGGGTGGTGAAAGTAATTGTATTACATCATTTTATTTTGTCTATTCTTTTACCATTATTATTATTATTATTATTATTCTCTTCCATTACTGTTCTATTAAACAGTCTTATCTCAACTCTTGAGTTTTTCCCCTCCTTTTCTCCTTCTCCAGTGAGTGAACGGCTGCGTGGTCCTCGTTGCTGGCTGGGGTTAAACTACGACACCTGGATTTCTGCAACATGGGAGCAGGGCAGTCGGTTACCCCAACCATAAAAATAACGCATTGCTCCATGAGATCCTATTTGCAATTGTAATTATAGAATTCATCTCACGTGAGCCTTTCATAACAAGTAAAACAATTCAAATATTAGAAGCAAACTTCAAAGAAAAACAACATATTCCCAGCTGTGCAAGTCTGCCTCCCTTTTACAAATATAACCCTCCAACTAATAACATATGCAAATATACAAAGCAAGTATAAGGAAAGAGGTAAAACAGACAGCCACCACTTCCTCTGGATTTCCTCTTTTCAGCACACATTTATGGGTTTAAATTAGACCTTTATGTGAACCATAGATAGCTTGCTGTCACTTGTGCAAGATAGACGGTGATAGGTTAAAGTCCCATGTATAAAATAAACATATTTCACTATTAGACTGCTCTAATCTCTGGGAAAGGGATGGTCACACAAGCCATAATTTGAATTTGTCTTTATCTTTGAAATTGTCTAATGTTGACTTCTTTTCATCCTGCCATGTAAATAGTTATTTTCCTGTGAAGACTGTGGGGCCATTCGTCACCTTGATTATGATTCAGGAAGCTTTAAAATGAAGCACAATGGGTAATACAGTGCACACTAGCCCTGTTAAGTGCTTATTTTGAGCATAAAACCATACTTCTCTCATAACACTTGTTTCTTCATTTTGAGCTTTAATCGATGTCACGCTGACCCGTGCTGGTTGGAGATGACTACGCATTATACAAATGTAATAGGTGAAAAGGCTGTCATAGCAGGCAATTAATGACAGAGAAGCACTGAAAACAAATTATTCCCTGATGCACACCTGAAAACTGCAGAACCAAAGGCACAGTCAGCAGTGATATCCATAACAATGGGTATGACCCCATTATTCAACCTGTTTTCTACCCTATAGGATTAAAATCTACGTGACTCTGCAATACACATCTACACCTGAGCTACTCATCCACTTTCTTTTCAGAGGAAATTGAAATAACAGGCACTCCTTGTGCAGAGTTCATCTCACCGTGATAACAGTAATCCAGAGTGCCTTTTTTTTCCTCCATTCTCTCTCAAGTTTTAGACAGGTCTCAAGTCTGGATTTATACAACTAAAATGACAAAATTCTGTGAATTCTACTCATATTACATAGCAAAGAAGTCAGTGAGCCAGCTATTTAGATGTTGCATCTCCACCTGAGCTGGTTGCAACCGAGGAGGACACAAAAAATCCTGCTGTATTAGCAGGTAAAATTTACTTCTCGTGTCTTTATCAAGCCTAACAGCAGTCACCACTTTTCTTATTCCCAGTGGATTGTGTTTGTTGGGAGATGCACTAAGGCTTTTTGTATAATGTTTCACCTAACAAGTAGTTGCTAATTGCGTATCACCTCACCTGATTTAACACACATGGATTAACCCTTCCATGCGACTTCACCCAGGGCCTCTTTTCAGATCATACATAATGCCTACAAGGCTTAATCTCCTCAGCCACGTCTCCAGACAAGCATTTCAGATGCTGAACTTCTCACTGGGTGGGCATGACAGCTGCTCTGAGATTTACAGCTGTCTTTACTTGAGCTTGAAGTTATTGAGCAATTTAGTGCTGCACTAATTGGCATAACATTCTTGTCACCTTCCCCCATATGCAAAAGCTGTTCAGTCAATTCTTAGACCTAGTTTAAAAATAAGTAAAATTTCAGGTAAGCTGTGTAGTTTAAACACAGACATCAGAGGAAATTCTTGAGTGCAGAAAAGCCCCTTTTCACTACTGAGCCAGTGTAATCCAGGCTTAATTATACCTCAGTTCTGCAAGGACCACGGCATGAAGCCAGCAAGCAAGAAGGCTTAGGTGACAGGAAAGGCTGTATATCTGGGTTACTGATGAAGAGCACCAAACCATCAACTTCATTTTTGATGTTCGGGCGTTTTGTAGGTCCTCTATCTAGCAGTATTCATAAAACAATGCCATATTTGCTCCAAAGATTATTATGGCAAGGAGAGGCCGTAGTGGCAGGACACATCTATGTCAAGGCGAGCCCTGCTGTCTGACCACGTCTGCCGAAATGTGCACTCTGAACCTGTACTTTGCCTGGAGGTTTGTGGCACTCGCTTAACAGGGATAACCAGAGAAAACAAGAAGTTTTAAGGGCATTGCCATCAAAACGTGCACACTGCTTCCAAACTAAGTGGGTGGTCCTGTCGATCAGGCCCCTGGCACTGTGCTGACGAGTCACTCTAGTTCAGACCCTGAAAAGAGACTTAAAGATGGGGAGTTTTCACCTCAAGAGTTGTTCCACTTATGGGGTGAAGGTCTAAGAAGCCTTGTATGCTCCTCCTGCCTGGAGGGATCACTGTCTTAATGGATCTGGCAGAATCAGTAAAAACTTAAAGAAATCCTAATGCACTCACGCAACAGACAAAGCAAAAGCAAATAAATGAAATGGAAAACAAGTAAATATCCTCACTTCCCAACTGCGAACAATGACAATCCAGAAAAGTGTTTCTACGGTGCATGTCTCAGCCAGGTATGAACTCCCTTTGAAATTCAAGACAGCCTAAAAATTTCAACTCAGTAATTCTCACAAAGAGAATTAATAGAAAACAAATCAGAAAAATAACTGTACATTTATGAAAGATAACAAAGTAAATAAGTCCATTGCTTTCAGTGTATTCCTGACTTCAACCAATAAATGTGGACAGTTACGTTTATGGCTAGACTGGCATAAGCACTGGAGTGTAGACCGACCATACTCACTAGGACCCTACACAGTATTGATAGTCTTGCTTAATTCACAAGTATAATACAAGGTTCACTCAGACATGACTGAAATTTAAGGTTATACACATAGTTTAAGCCTGTGATTAACTGCAACATGAGCATGCTTAATGCACACTAAGCATTTAAATATCTTTGCGAATCTGGCCTCAAGTCTTGGCTATCAGCTGTCAAAAATAACATAGACAGAGTATCATAATGATTCTCATGGCATCAACCCAAGGAAATAAACAAAAGAACATTTTAATGATTTTTCAACAGTAGTCACATGTAAGCCTGTGCAAATTCAAGCCACTGACCCAGACACTAAAATTTCCTTACCAATTACAAGCCCGTTGAGCCAGTCAGTCCTCCCATCACCTTTCCATTTGTTTGCCATCTCAGTTCTGCTTTGCAGTGGTTCAGATCTATAGTTTTTCACATCTTGAGACTCTTTCATCAATTACAATTTTGTTTTCAGATGTTTTCTTAGTTTTCTTCATTGATTTCAAACCTTTCCACTTAGAATCAGCTGCTACATCTCCCTGTGTCTGCCCTCTTCCAGAAAGCACTTGCCATAGGACCCACCTCCTCCACATCAAAGCGACAAGCCTGCCCTCCACAAGATGGTAAACTCATGAACAGTTTTAAACAACGAAGTATTCTGTAGTGAAAGCAATTTAATTTTTATGAAATCGCACTGAGTCTGCAGAATCAGCATACAGACTTTACAATATCTGGAACGTAAGGAAAATTAGGGACAAAGGGGGCTGCTATCCGATAGCAGGGAGGGCAACACCTCTCCAAAGAGGGAGGAAACATATTGAGAAGCATCAGTGTTTCCACAGGAATACATAAAGATCAAAGTATTCTTGTTAAAATACAGCTAGGTGGGCTGCATTCAAAACTCACAGGATTATTATAAAGAAGAAAAAAAAAGGAAGTATTAGGCAAGGTATTTTAAATGCATGAAACCTTGATATAAGCCATAGATCATGGACAAGATGTAGGAAACAAAAATCTACAGCATGCCCATTGGGAGCACCTGAAAAATATATGCAGGGTGACACCTGAATGATTCAGGCTTCAGCTTTGTGTTGGATATTTCGCAGTGTCATGTGGCAAGCCTGGCATGCAATTCACGCTGTGTTCTTCAGTCATCTCTCAGAGCTGAGGTTGCTGGCAGAGGTTTGCTCCCTTCCCTGTGTGGGTTTTAACTGATCAGCAGTGCTTGACAGCAACCTCTACACAGCACAGCCCTCCTCTCCATCCCCTCCTGGCAAAGCCTCTTTAGGGTACCGTTCCCCGTATCTCTCCTTCCTAGAAGCACACTGGCATGAAGTGTTTGCTAGCATAATACAAAATTTCAGTACTATGAATCAATATGTCAGCTAAGATCAGCAAGCAGAAGCTGTTAATCTCCATGGTGCTGTGTAGGTTTCCCGGTTTCCCACAAGATCCCAACAATATTTCCTGACATTTAGGTTTGACATAGAAAGATCTGGACTATAGTAATAAAAAGGTGAATAAGAAAATTCTGTATTTCCTAATGAGCATAATTCTACCTAGCTGTAAGGTGGTTTTGGGCACACCAGCCAGCTGGGATCCCTATGAGAATTAAGGCACAGCATCAACTGCTCAGGCACCTACAAAAACCAGCAGGTCAAAGACACAGACACCCAGTTTCAGGAAACTGTAAAGAGCGGAACCAGGCATTTTGGCTTACAGTTTTGGAATTTAGTATCTAAATTTTGCCTAAATCCCGCCTTAGGTACAGAAGTGTTTTCCTGGTCTAACCCTAACAACTTGCAAAGAGTAATCTGGAATCACAAATGTCATATGTCATAATCACATGCGACATATATGCTCATATATGCCATACATATTATTCTCATGCTACTCCATTCTCAAGCCTGATAGAAGTATTACAGATTTACAACTGATTTAGGGCAGTAAAAGATCAGAATCTGACCCAAGCAATACACAGAACTGTCAGCAAGGCTCATACAAACAGAGTTTTCATAAAAAACCTCCAGTTTGATGTACCTAGTAAATCACAGATGAGAGGAAATCTGGATTCACTGCTTCTAAAATGTATATTATCTTCCTATTAGAGATAGTTCTAAACCTCACTTTTATCTCTGAAAGTCCCTGACCTCTGGCAAGTTCCAGATTCCCAATTTAGAACAGCATCTGAATTTTGCAGCTGGTCTCTCCATTCATAATGAGCCAAGTCAAAACTGAATACGTCCAAATTAGAGGGGAGTATCAAACTCTGGACTCACATCTGAGTTGTGTAGCAGAGGCCTCTTTCTAATGCTCATCATGTACGCACAGCCGTAACATGCAATTATCTATAAAAATCACACTGATCTTTTTTCACAGTAAACCCAGGTAAACTTGCACCAAACAGTTATTGGTGATATTCAGTGTAAGCTGTCACATATATTAACAGTGTTAATACAAATTAATCAGTGTAAGTGTCCCATGTATCAGACACTTGTGATTCATTGGAGGGTGGAGAGCAGATCTGCACACAGAAAAGATCTGCTGGAAGTGAATAAAAGAGAAACCATCATTCCTCTATGAGTTTGTCACCTGACTGGCCAATTCTTTTTTAAAAAAAAAAAAAAAAAAAGACTGCATAAAATTCTTTCTCCCTGAAGAGAAAACCAAAGTTCAGTTACTCCTCCCATTTCTATTTGCAGCTTTCTTCTCCTAATGTCAACTCCATCTGTCTTCCACAGGAACTTAATGTCTTTTGAATTGTCTATTTAATCACTTGCAGGTTTGTCCCCTTGTTTGGCTGTACTCTGCCCTTCATTTGTCAGCTTCAGTGTTCGCCACTCAGAGCATCCTCCCTCCCCCACCCTCGGAGCTTTTCCTTCCTTTTCCGTATATTGCATTTTATCAGGTCGCTCTTCTGTTGTCCCGAGGTGGCTTTGTTTCCACCGAATGTGACCCATTTCTGCTTGGGAGGCAGCATCCTCTCTTTTTCTATCCCTAGCTTTACACAGCATCCTGTCTCTCATCTGCTTTCTGTTATTCCCTTAGAGCCTGCTCCCCATTCTACTGGCATCTTTGTGCTTATTACAAGACTTTTTTTTTCTGATTTTTTACTTGGCGTAGAGAAGGTCTTAAGATTAGAGTAAGTTTCTCTCCCAGTAGCAGCAATTTGTTTATTGCGGTGCTGTTGCTACACAGTGATTTACTTGAGTATTTAAGAATCATTCTGCATTATTCATTTCTGTATCAAAAAAAAAATATTACCAAGAAGTGCACTCAAACTCCATTCTCTTACTCATATGCACTCATGTTCTAAGTGAATGCTAACACATACAGCATTCTTCTTTATGCATATACAGAGATTCTAAATGAATACTCTTATTTCTTCTCTGATTATGTATCAACAGTTGCAGGATGTTACATAGGTATGCAACTCAAATGTAAATCTTTGTGGCTGGAACACCCTTGACATTTCTTTCTGGCTGCTACAACAGTCTACCCTTGATACCACATTTTCCAGGTGCTATAGAGAAAAATCAACCAAACATTATACAAAATAAGCAATCGTCCTCTGATTTTCACTACCTGCTTTATCATTCTCAGGCTTTACACTTAGTGTCAGTGTATTTCCACTTTAGGAAGAAGCAGCATTTCTATCAATAGCCAATTAGATGTGTCAGTCATATTTTGAAACCAATACTACTGTATTCCAGAGATAATCTCTCCAGACCCCTGACTAGATAGATGCTCGTACCCCTGGAGAATGTAAACCCGGGTTTCACTATGTTTTAATCTGAGCACAGAGCATGCTGGGACATGATTTGAGGATTTTATTTAGATATATTCAATAAAGTTTAGGTATGTTTTGCAATGTTCTGCCTCTGTGTAAACAAATATGTGATGTTGCCTTCCGATGGCCAGACACAGGGTTGAAGCTACCGAAAATACCAGCTGCAACTGGAACAACAGTTCTTTTCCCCAGATGATCTTTGGGGTTTTTATGTATCTGGAGTACCAGAACCAGCCTCCAAAAATATTTCTGGGCTGTCCAGTTTCTATGTTGGGTGCCTCCAGAAGCACGTTTCATATGAAGCTTTGATTCAATGCCTTTCCATTTGCTTGAGGTGTAATATTTACCTGCTTTATTAGAATAATTGTGCCACTGCCAGTCAGAGAGAGAAGAAAACAACATGTTACCTCCGAAACACTCCTAGATGCCACTCTGACACTGGAAAATGAAAAAAGACCAAAAGAGTTGTCTGTGCTTTGTCATTTGTGCCATCTTATTGTTTGTTAAGATGTATACACACACATACATATATGCACACACATGTGGGGGTTTTTACCACTTCATGAAAGAAATAAAAGTAAAATTTGTAAAATAAGCCATTCCCAGAATTTGGTCATAAATTCTTGCCTTAAATCTGAAGAAAATGAAAATATATATGGAAGTGCTTAATATGGTTTTTCTTACAGTATACAGAAGGTGAGATGTATTCAGTTGTAGGCCAGCATCTCCGTGACTTTTGGTCACCAGCACCCCTATGAACCCTAGCTCCACCATGACTTGAGAACATTGAAGGCTCAAATTCTTTAGCAAAACTTTTTGATAACTGCAATCTCATGCCCCACCACCAGTTAGCCTGTTTACAGATCAGCTATTCAAAGAAACTAGTTCCCATTGCCAGACTTACGGCCAGACTTTAAAAAACACTGAAAATCCCACATGCTGAGCTCTTTATGAGACATGGTTATTAATTCACATTTGAAAATTATTACTTGGTGCAGAAATCTTCAGAACTTCCCATTTACCGTCAGAGAGCTGCCCCATTTTAACAACTCCACACATGTCTTTTGTTGACCGCAGGAGCCATAAGCATAAGCTTGTTGGCTGTTTCCTGACACCGATCAGGGCTGTGTATGGCATACGGCAAATAATAACATTCCAGAGAAGGGTTTTTCTGAACCAAAATAATTGCCCAGCTTGACCTTCTTATATGCTTGTTTTTCAAAACTGTCTGTCCTTGAATAATTACAGTGTACCTAACTTGGCAATCTTTTCCCACCAAAGGTTCACTTTCTGATATGCATCATCCCTGGTAACACCCAATTATTACAGACTCAATTGCAGCTTAACTATAGTTATAAGAGGTAATTAGTCAAAGGACTACAGCAATTAGAGGGCCTCTGCCTTTGTTTTCTAGAAGTCAGATGAAGAACTCTGTTTATGCTTTGCTCTTGTGCCTTTAAAAGCTAAACAAACATGTTGATTCACACTCACACACAAATAATGACATTTTCATGGGTTTTATTCAGTGACTATAAATAAACAATCAAACAGAAAAGCATAAGAATGATTTTAAAAGTGAAATAACATTTAGCTATCTCCTACCCATTGATGGGAATGGTTTTGAGGAGTTACTCAGGGACATAAGGTGGACAGTGTTAGCCTGTTACTAGAAGAAGAAAAGGCAAAGCGAAGGAAAGCATTGACAGTATAACCATCCACTTCAGCAGCAGAAGCCAAAAAGCTCTTCTTTTCACTAAAATGCATTAATCATCAGGTGGTGATTTCAAATGATGTAATGATCAGTCTAAGCATAGTGTCCACATATAGTATAACCCAGAGTACAAAACTGCAAGGATGCATCTCAGCCATGTCTCAGCCAGGGCTACAACAGATGTCCTCTTTCAGATCTTGATTTCAGCCTCTAGAAACACATTCCAACCCAAGACAAAGCAGTCGATACCCCAGGCTCTCATATAAGCTCAGCTGGCTAAGGGAAAGCAAAACTTCCCTTTCTCCCTGCTATACAACAGCTTCTTGCACTAGGACAGAAGCTCTCAGCCAGGCGATATGTGAATATCCAGTAACTCTTTCTATGTCCCACCACCATTTTGCCATCCTTACAAAGCCTAATCTTGAAAATACCCAGTAGTTTGCTTTGATCCACTAACAGAACCACTAATTTCTTTGTTCCTTAATAGGAGGCCACACATCGTAACTCGATTAAACACCCAAAGTGAAAACACCATGACAAGCATTCTGGGTAGTAGTGTAATAATTCCTCCGATGAATAAAAAGAGCTATGAAAATAGCTTGGTTTTATTAATATGGGTAACAAAAGTGAGTAAACCGGAACTTTTCGAGATTACATCGTGTAGCACACTTTGGGGTTGAATCTGTTTTCATCAAATGTAAGGTGATCAGCGCGGCATACTTAATGCAAGGAAACAATCTCTTTTCCTGATCTCATTGGGAATTATATATGACTATAGAAGTCATGTCAGAAGTGAGATCATTCAACTGTCAATTCCCATTTTCTCATGAAGCTTTACTTTGAGAGAAAAGGGAAGAATTTGTTTCCACCAAAGCTGAAGTTAACGCAAAACTTTTTACTCACTCTTTGATTGTGTATGGCCTCCGAGTTTTCCTCACTGAATGTCTGGTTTTGACACAATACTTCACCAGAAATGAAAAACTACACATTCACGACAAAACACTAGATGGACATGCCTATGAGTTATGTATCACAAATTGCACTGTGTTTTAAAAAAAACAGTCCGTAGGTTGCAGTATTAAAAATATAATTTTAGGTGGTAAAAATAAGCCTTAAAAAAGATTTTCTTTGAAGTTAGTTTACTAGAATACTGTGTCTTCAAGATAATTTATTCCATTCGATATAATTCTCTGGCCAAAAAAACACATCAAAATGTTTTTAATATCCACATGCAAAGCTTTTGCTTTACTGATTTGTCATAAAACATTCAATACAAAGCATCAATAATTAATTAGGGCTGTCTGATCCATCAAAATGCAGATCACTAACTTGATCAAAGCACACTTTTGTAGATATAAAACCGTAGACTGTAAAAGTCTTGTGGAGTATAAATCTCATGGATGGCATTTACCTTTACAAAGAGGGAGCATGTGTCATTTTGGATATATTTAATCACTGCTTTGAGAACACGGGACTGAAATCCTGCATGGGCTTGACGATCACAGAACTAAACTCTAGGGACTGGGATTTTCAAGATATAATCATGGATATCAAATCACCTGCCCTCAGCAACCCCGTTTCTCTCATTCCTAAGGACTCCACACAACAGGCTTCGGCTTAGGTGATGCTACCTGTTGATCAGGTAGCACTGTGCTGTGCACACACGGGCAGGACTCCTCCCAGAAACAGTATGCTATGCTGGACTAGGTGACTACATTACCCAATGCAGACCTATAACAAGGTTAATCAAATAAGGACTGGAACAGATATCAAAACAGCTGCTCTTTGGAAGGATCTGGGACAAGATGGTGTGTCACAAGCTGAAAATTAATCAGCAATACAATATTACTGTGGAAAAAAAAAAAAATCAGTCTTGCTGAAATGTAGATATTTTTCTACTGGAAGTATAGCCTGTAAGGGAAGTGAAAGAACCCTTCAGTCTTTTCAGCTTTGGTAAAACCTTGGCTAAAATATTGTGACCCGTGTGGGACGCTACAACATACACATGCATAGATTAAAGGGAATCCAGAGTTGAACAAGAAAAATCATTCTACGGCTTGAAAATATTACCTAGGAGGGAAGACTGAAAGAGCTGCTACTGGTTAGTCCAAAGACAATAGTGTAGGCTGTACAACATTCCTCAAATAAAAATATAAAATGAAAAAAGAACTGCTATAAAGAGGAGATGAATAGTCTGTGTTATAAAGTGCAGCATGGAAGATGCGAATGAAACAGTAAGAGGAGCTGGGCACTGAAACACATTAAGGGGACTGTCGAACGTCTATCCTCAAGGTTCATAGCAGAAGTTAGACTCATATCTGTGGACACATACATCAATAGTAGCTGGGAAAAACACTTGAAGGTCCCTTTGATTAGATTAAAAAAACAATGATTGAGAATTGACCCTTGCCTCCATAAGATTACCCTCTGTGGCACTTCCATCTAGTAGCACTAAATTGAACTAAATTTTTGCAGCTGAAGACTAAATATGCTAAATATGTTTCAGCTACATCTATCAAAGATCATCATAATGACAGGACGACAACTAAGACTGAATGACAGAAGATTATGTTTTTTATTATAACAAAAAAATTATCTAGTTAAAAGATGTTCCTTTCAAGAGGAGATTGATAAAAATTCTACTAAAAAATAGAATATGAATAGAAAAGTGATGTTTTTACCTTAGTAGCAGATGCTGAAGCATAGAACAAGTCAGTTATAGGCTTATCCAAAGCCTGTAGCCATCAAAATATGACATCACATTTATTGTTAGGGCTGACAGATCATTGATAACACGTGTCCCTGAAGTTTCAAAGCATCCCTGTCAACTCAGGAAGATTAGCGTTCCTCCAAAGAATTAGCACTAAACTGAATTTAGGTAATCACAAAGTCGCACGGAAAATCAATGTTTTAGAATATTTCTCTGTTATGAGGAATTTTATTGTGCCACAGCAAGATGTTACAGCTTTGGGTCTCCAAACCCAATCAGTCTGTTTGCACGTTTTGGAGCTTGTAGAAAGGGAGAAGCCACGTGGCCAAGTGAGGCAGTAAGGAAGTAAGGAGCTTCTTTGCAGCTCCAAAAAGGAAGACACAGATCTTGATCGTAACACTGATCCCTGAGACCATATAATGGACATCAGAAAGTCAATCTTATTTCATTCCTGAAAAGTGAGCCAAGGCCGTTTCCACAGTTATTAACATTCCCAAAGAGAATAGTTAGTCAGAAGGAAGAAATTGGTGTAACCCTTTCTTATTAGTTTCCCATTACTCATTTATTACTGAAGGGAAATATCCTTATGTGATTGGAAAAAGTGACAGCCTTTACAGCTACAAGGAAGCCTATCCTCCTTCCTAGTGACTAGGTAAGTGGTATGATCCTAAAACATCCAAAGGCAACAATTACAGCTGCATTCTAGCTAGTGGTATTCCCCAGGGGTCAGTGCTGGGTCCAGTCCTGTTCAATATATTCATCAATGACCTGGATGAAGGGGTAGAGTGTACCATCAGCAAGTTTGATGATGACACCAAACTGGGAGGGGTGGCTGGCACACCGGAAGGCTGTGCTGCCATTCAGGGTGACCTGGACAGGCTGGAGAGCNCAGACTCTTTTCAGGACAAGGGGCAATGGGCACAAACCGGAACACTGAAAATTCCCTCTGAACCTGAGGAAAAACTTCTTTACTTTGAGGGTGCCAGAGCACTGGAACAGGCTGCCCAGAGAGGCTGTGGAGTCTCCTTCTCTGGAGATATTCAAAACCCACCTCGAAGCGATCTTGTGCAACCTGCTCTAGGTGAACCTGCTTTGGCAGTGGGGTTGGACTAGATGCATCTCCGTAGGTCCCTTCCAATCCCAACCAATTCAACCCAATTTTATGATTCTGTGATTCTATATTCGCATGATAAAATGAGGAAAAATATACAGACCCGAAATTTCACTCACCTAAGCAGGAAAATCTGAAAGTTTCCTTAGACTTGAAGGCACTAACCATCTCGAGGAGCAACAAGGTAACATTTCTTCTGAAGTAGTTTTTGCACAAGCCCGAGGGGCTGGTTTTAATAGACTCTATGGCGTAAACAGTTACTCATCACAAAAAGAAAGCAAAGCCTGAACTTTTTCTTTCCTGCGTGATGACTCAGTAACATCTAATCAGTGAAAGCTAATCATCAGCAAAGAAGCTGTCGAGACCTGTGCAACCATTGCATGCGACACAGCTGTAAGCCTGTGGCATCTTCCCAAAATCTAGACATGTGGATATGCAGCAGACTGGCATGATTCTGTAGCAAGACATGCGCCTCTAGCCAAATGCCCGAAATATAACAAAAGGCAAGTCCATCATCGCTCTGAATCTCTGCAGAGTGGCTGGGCAGGAAAACAGCTGGCTGACACAGTCCCATTCCTGACGAATAAGCACAGAGATGACACAGCTCTTCTCAAGGACACAACTCTTCAAAAGCCTCCTTCCAAGCTGGAGTGAAACACCACTGTCCTAGGAGGACAAAGCTGCAAAATGCAGCTTTTTTAATTAAAAAAAAAAAATTTTTTTCTTACATATTCAAAACCTTGTGCGCACATTAGATTTTAAGCCATTCTTCTTTCAATTACTATCCATTTTTCTGACAGTCACTAATTTGAAAAGAAACCTGTTCAAATTCAATATTTGCCTTTTTTTGTACCCAACTGTTCCCCCCATATTGTTTCTTCCAGAGAATCCACAATGTTGAATCTGTCGTTACATTCATTTCCATGGCAACAAATGGGATACCATAAAGAGTGTTATAATGCAAGGACAGAGTGGTAGAAAAAAGTTAGATCCTGAAAGAGAGAATTCTTACTCAAAAGCAAATATCAAATATAATTGCAAAGGGAATACGGAAAATTACTTGCTAAGTTAATTTTCTTTTATATACATAGAAGCTTGCTTCTTTTCACAAAGGACATTCTCACCTTGAAATGCTGAACGCTCAGAATAATGTTTATACGTAGAGGTGATTTAATATGCTAATATTTATCTCATTTTCCTTGATTACATGACATGCATCTTTTTTCTTACCAGCTGATAAGCTAGTTTATATTAAAATATGAGGAGAAGATGCTATGCTTGATTATTCTTAGTGGCATCTGCATATTTCAGTAGGCTATGGGGTAACACAATTTATGAGAGCAGAAAACGGGCACATTTATAACAACTTCCAGTCTGATGGATTCCACAACCCCTTACAAACCAGGTCGGATCCAAAAGCCAGTTAAATTCTTGCTGAGCATTATCTGCTTACAGCTTGATTTTTCCTTCAAGTTCCTGAAGTCCCAGAGAGATGCTGCCAAAAGGATTATGTGGGACACAGTCAAAAGAAATGCGACCCTTTACCCCCATCTCCTTTGTGCAATACAGTTCCTTAACCAACCTTCACTTGATCCAGAGCTGTCTGTGGGTATGGAAATAAATAAATTGGAAAATAACAAGATTTCCCATCACTGAAAACACCCAAAACTTTTGCAAAAATGCTGTTAATAACCAAGACAAAAATAAAACTAAAAATAAAATATTTTTTGTCAATCCTACTTTTCTTACGTGGACATTTTATTGTATGTTCTTTCAAATGTTTTGATTTAACCATATAATTTGTCAGTCAATTTCTAAATTAAGAAAACGTTGGAACAAAGGAAAAAGTTAAAAAGTTGATGTGTAGAAAGTCTCATGGACTCCTTCGTGACATGAACAGGGTAAGAGCAGCTGATGTGATGGGGATGCTGGTGTTATTCCATGCGTGAATGACAACCTCTAAACTAACAGGTTATTCACCCCCCAAAAAAAAACATGCTAAAGAGAAAAGCAACCATCAACTGAGTTAATTTCTTCCCTTCAAATAATCTTTATGTCTTCTATTGGACTGTAGTGTATTTGGATTTAGCAGTCAAGGCACAGAACTACAAAACAGACCTATTTTTCCTAACAATTCAAAATTAACCGGAGACAGTAAATATAGTTTACTCAGGAGGCATGCTCTAATCACAACTTAAAGACTTCTGTCAAGCCATGAACTATCAGAAAAAAAGAAAAATGTCTGACTCACACTCAAAAACAACATTAAGAAAGCATTAATGTTGTGACACAAACTGAGAAAAGTGATAAAAGGAATACATAAAAGCACATATTATACAATATCTTTTTCAAGAAGTTAGGCACAACAGGATACCTACTTAAATTCTTTCTTAATGTGCCCTGCTAGAGAATCAGAGGGCATATGGCAGGGTTCTGTCCCACTCTGTGCCTCCTTTGATGGTGCTTTGTACCTCAGCCCTCATGTCCTTCCAACTACAGGTTTCGTGTTTCCAAATTCCTATTTCTATAAACATCATAGAGCAAAGAAAAAGTAAAGAAGAATTGAGTGCGTATTCAAGGTAAGATGTGAACCTACCTTTGAAGTTCTGAGGGAGTGAAAGGACTGGTGGAGGCTTCCTAAGGAAACTCATTGGAAACTTTATTTAAGTGGGAAATAACTGACATTTCATAAAACTCTGTGAAACAGCCTGCTTAAGAAATCCTCCAGTAGGATAAAACTTGTCTAGTCACACAATGTCTCACCACTCGCTAAGCAATAAAAGCAGAAATGACAACCATACGAAATTATATCACGTGGAGTAGCTTGAACTCTGTTTAGAAATTCATTTTTATGCTTTTACCAAAGTATTTCATCTCCCAAATAATATATTCATTTAAAATATTATTTTTGTCATCTACTCTAGCTATTGCAAAGTGGAATGATTTACAAATAACTTAAGATGTGTGTATTTGTATCATTATAAGCTGCACAAGTATTTTGAAACTGTCATAATGGAGGAGCAAAAATAGTACTACTTAAGACTACAGTATCAATTGTCAATAACAGTAATCTCATTTTTCAGAATAATGTTTCTTTTTCCTCATTTAAATAACACTCCCATGGAACATTTTACACATTTTTTTTTTTCTTTAGCCAGGTGTTTTCTCTTGCACTCAATACCGAATGGGTAAATAATTATTTTTAGGATTTCAACCAGAATTAACGCCCATCAGAACAAAACCATTCCGAGGACCGTGGTCTCCTTTTCATAATAAAAAAAAAAGAACCATTTCAGTCCAAGAAACTGAGAAGTGAACAGCAGGAGAAAAAAAAGCTTTTTGAGTGAATTTGAATGTCCCATTGTGATTATGACTTTTTCACTTTTTATCTGCCCGCAGGAAAAAAAAGTATAAAAAAATAGTTATTTCAAATAGAAACTCCAAACGGTCTTTTCTGCCCTTTTCAACAGTCTATGGTTTGCACTGTAACCCTATAAAGTCACAAATCTGATCCTCTAGAAGAAGGGGAACATGCACTGTCAGGCTCTTGTGTGCCACCTTCTAAAGAGAAGGTAGTCTGCGACGGTATTGTGCTAATCTTTTGAGAAGACATAGTCAATATGTTGTCAATCCAGATGGACAAAATAAATATAACATTTTGATAGTTACTAAAAATCGCTTTTTGCAGACTCCGGTGGATAGTCCACCATACGACCCTTAACTTCACAGAAGACATGCAGGGAACACTTTATACTTCTGTAGAAGCACATTTTGGTAGAAGTGTTATGTAGAAATGTTTTTTATAACTTCTAAAATGATTAAACCAAATCACACAGTGTATGACAAGGAAGCTCATAGGTCGATATTAGAATGGTTTTATTTTAACAAATGGAATACATATATTCCCCACGTTCTTTCACTTAGATCTCTGTGATGCTTTCATGTCTTCTTTAGTTGCTTTTTTAATCATTCACAGCCCGTGAGGGAAATAAAAATAGTCCTCTATAAATGGTATGTGAAAAGTTAAGTCAGCTCTATTGTGCTTCTTACACCTTAAATGTTGCATCTTTGTTTTGCATATAGTTAATAACAAGACATTTAAAGAACACGACAATATCAGTTTTCATTCATCTGCCACTTACGTGAACAAGAAACCCACCTATCAAAAATTAAGGCTTAGTTCACTTCTGCTTCATGTGCAAGTGTCTCTGGTATAACTGGCCTGAAATCACTAGTATCCTACTGGCATCACACCAGCATAGGAATCAAGATTTTCCTCCTTAACTAGAAAGAGGTGAAGCAAACTAAAGCAGGTGTTAAAGTTTCTTTTTACAGGCTAAGAACCAACGTCTAAGCTCCTGGCACACACCAGTCCAAGTGATCTTAGGGGTAAACCCTATCTAGTTGCTCAGCCTGAAGATGCAATACTTGACTGACCACTTCCTTGCACAGCGCATCGCAGAGTCAGACCTACCTAGACCGTAACACAGGGGCTGGTGACTTCAGCCTTAGAATGGATTTTTGATCTTTTTTTCAAATAATTCACTTAGTCACTATCTGAGGGCGGGGGGAGGGAAGCTGCAATATGAGCTTTGCTTAAAACTAATAGAGGTCAGGGCTTGCTACACGACTACACAGAACAGACAGTGACCATTGTCACCAGTTTGATCTCAAAATATGGAAGGATATCATGGCTCTGTAACCTTTTTAATGCTTACTAGTCACTCCTCTCTTTTTTCGAAACCAAGATACGGCAGTTTGGGCTGGAAAGAATGTACTGGAATGATGCCTTTCTCCATCAGGAACAAGAACTTACAGCACAAATACAAGCATGGGCTTCAAAGTGAACTTGATCGGCCCAACAGGCAGAAAGCAATAACATTTTTATGCCTGAGCTCAACAGCACATGTGGTTATATTATCGACTAGGACACATGGTATATTGTCTGATCTTCCTTCCAAGTCCTTTAGAGTAGTCACACAACGATTGGTACTAGCAGCAGGTAAAACATATCTTTAGTTTGACATTTACAGATGCAACTCTTGCTAATACACACATGAACCTCAGAATGTGTTTTTTCCCTTGAAGGAAGGTTAATTGTATCAGTATCCAAAGTTACAAGGAAGCCATTTAACATTAACAAACTTCTGTCTTTACATATAATGAATATATATGTTTAATAGTCTATGAATAACATCTCCGAGACAAGACGTTATTGAACATTTAACCTAGACAGCCTACGTTGCCAAAATAAGCCCAGGTTTTGTTAATGAAGAGGTAGGAAATAAGACTAATGGACCCATGGCTTGTGAGTTATTCTTAGCCTATTTCTCTTGCTGTATTGGTATTGTCTGCTTGTGAAGTGTAAAGCAAAACAATACTTCATATGAAATACATTTGGTTACCATATTTATCTGGCTATTAAATTAATTTCAATTTGAAGGATAATGTACATCAATAACAATTTACTTCTAAAAAGCCTCAAGTTGCAGCTTTTTGCTGAGGTATTCAAAACGATGTAGAGGACTCACTGGCATTCTCATTAACTTTAATGCAAGATATGTATCTAAATCATGTATCTGAATCCCAAGATTGTTTTGTAATCTCAACCCATTTTTCCTAATGACGTGACTTCACTCAATTATGTAAAGATGCAACATGATTTGGCTATTTAATAATAACATCTCTTTTTTTCTTAAATTCTTTCTTAAATGAAGATCAAAGAAAATACAATACTAAATTATCTGTGTATGACATGGAACAACACCGTGTGAGGATGCTTTGTCAATGATTTGTCATATTGTAGAATGGCAAAAAAAAGCCTCCATGATTTCTATTTAAAGGTAAGCATTTAGAGAGGTCAGCAGGGTCGCTGATCAGAACATCAGAGATAATTTAGTTTTCAAAGTCATCGTTGAATAATTAATTTATTTAAAGACCAGGCAAAATAAATATGCAAAACTGAGACTGTATTTGACAGTTCTATGTTCCTTTTAATATTTACTGTTTCTGTGGGTAGATTAACAAGAAAATCTAACTGAATGAGGGACATCATAATTTGAAACATGTATGTCTAAGTTTCAGTGGATGGTCACTGTAAACAATAAAGTAATTGAGTGGGTCAGATTCATATATAGTCAATATACTCCCCTACACACTCCTTTAGGCAAAATAGAACACAAAATCACTAGGGGAAAAAAACTAGGGAAAATCACTAGGGAAATTCACATAATTTTGAAACATTGGAATAAATTACAGATATGATTATCATTTCAAGACTCTCAGCAAAAAAAATGTTGAGCCTTTTTGCTTTAATTACTTTTAAAAATTACTTGTGGGTAGAAATTGGCAAGATTTTACACTAAAAAGAGAGCATTTCATGTCTAAGTAACTACAAGGAGGAATTAATACTTGAAACATCTCAAAAAATTAACATTACATTTATTATGATGAGGCATTAAGGGTAATCAAGAACTGGTCAGACAAGAAACAAGGAATGCTTTCCATTCAGAACACCACGAGCAAGCCATAAAACAGAGCAGTTAGAACACTGATCCAGCTTGCTTTTTAATCATCACATTACGGGCCGCTTCAGATTCTTTTATTAAAGACTTTCTCAGCTTAAACCACTTAACTGGTGAACAACCTCCCTATATAGGCTCTGCCCTGCTATAGCTATCTCTGCTCGGCGAAGCGGCCAGGACAGCTGCTGGAATACAGTGATGTCTTGTCAAGGTAATCAAGGCATTACCACGGTAGGTGATAATAATTGAATCGGAGAGATGTCAAAAGAGTAAACAAAGCATGTGATCCGACTGCCTTTTTAGAGAACAGAGGGTGGGGGCGAATGATCTTTGTGTGTCAAAACCCTTTGTACCTTTTAAAGACAATCCTGGGTAGATGAAAGCTAAAGGATGTTCCCACATTTAGGCAACTGATTAAATACATGAGACAAGGTAAAGATGAGGGAGAGACAGAATCAAAGCAAGTCTTTAAAGTGCTTTTCCATCTCTGTAATTAACCAGAGTGCCAAGAGTTCAGGAGGAAAGGGTACATCTGATCTGTGATCACCTCTACATCTCTCAGCAGCACGCATAAGTGAAGCTTTCAGCTTCGGAAGCTGTGCTGTAAGGCAACCCAAATGTCGTGCATCGTGTCTGAAACGGCGGATGGAAGTCAAAGGGTAAACTCAGCCTGCTTCATATGTGTGCTTCAGCTGAGCCATTTTCCAAAAGTCAGGTGCCAACTGGCTTAGTCAGAACAGGTGAAGCCTTAAAAGAGCCAGAAACGCTGTTAGAAAATAATGGGTCACCTCTCTCCTTTTTTGCATGGTGTCCTACAGGGCTTGATTCAAAGCCCACCAAAGTCAAAGAAATGTTCCACTGACTTCTGAAGCCAAACTCCGAGGCTGATAAAATGCCTTTTATTTCTAAACCCTCAATTTCTGAACAGGCTTACACGTGTTGCTTTGGGTGGGTTGTTCTGCACCACCGCTTTTTAAAGACCTGCAGCAGATAGGCCAGAAAGGCAGTACCCCTCCTGGTAAAATCATCCCGCAAATTGACTAATGTCCATTACATTCATCATCCAAAGGCTGAATGATTGAACCTGAGTATTTAATTGTAGGCATTTAAATATGAACCTAGGCATGTAAACAGGGGTCCAGACTGGCAGCAGTCTAAGCGATTGTTATTTGGGTGACCGAGACCAGATATTGCTGTTTGATGCCCGAGTTGCTGAGCAACAAGTGCCTGAAGCGATGTGCGAGTGCTTAGCAGCTGCAAACAGGACCCCTGGCCAGCTGAAAATGTTAGCTGACTCCTAGTTGCTGCCCTAATTTGCTTTGTTAGGCTGGGAAAAGTTAAATCTTTGTTTGCTCTGATTCTCACCAAGAGAAGAACAAATGTGGGGTTTTCAGGGTTTCTTAGGTCCCAAGTGGAACTCACTATACCTTTGACTGGGAACGCCGGCAACACTCCTCCAAAAATTGTTTCACAGACTTAAATGATGCAGTGCAGGATTTGCTCCAATGTAAATGTAAATGGCAGTGGAGTTTGGTTCCTTAGCATTTTACACTATGACAGAGCCATCACCAGGAAAGGAAAACAAAACCCAAAAAAGTACTACCCTAGTTGTACTTGCCAAGAGTCCAGGTACGCACTTGTTTCTCTATTCAATAAGTTGTTCCTGAAAAAGCTTGGGTGATCCTAGCTAACACATCACAGGTACAAGCTCTCTGATAAAAAAGGTTATTAGAGTGGTATTGATGTATTAATACTAGAAATATTGACGTTATTAATGTTGTTGACAGAGTTCAAGGGCTGGCTGAGAAAAGACAGTCTCTAGTATTTCGAAAGCCAGGCTTCAGCTCTGGCTCACTAAATAAATTTTCCCCAAGTTAGTTTTTAGGCTATCACGGAATCACGGAATTTTCAGAGTTGGAAGGGACCTCTAGAGATCATCTAGTCCAACTCCCCTGCTGACGCAGGAATGCCTAGAGCACATTACTCAGGACTGCATCCAGGCAGGTCTTGAAAGTCTCCAGAGAAGGGGACTCCACAACCTCCCTGGGCAGCCTGTTCCAGGGCTCTGTCACCCTCACCGTAAAGAAGTTTTTCCTTATGTTTGAATGGAACTTCCTATGTTCCAACTTGTGCCTGCTGCCCCTCATCCTGTCACTGGGAACCACTGAAAAGAGTCTGCCTCCATCCTCCTCCAACCCACTGCAGTTGGTTTCATGGGCTCTGATTTTGCAGTTGTTGGGAAAGCCCTGCCCTGTCAATAAAGCTGTGTCAACGCTCAGAGTGCCTTACTGTAAGACTTGGTATTTCCAATGCGGACAAAGTAATTCCATGGTCAGAGCAGGAACTACGATAATACTGTAGATTACCTATTAAGTACATTACATAGTGTCTTCAACTTCCCCACAGATATTTATCTATACAACAACAATATAATCATTAAAGTATCAACATAAACATTATCTCTTCATAACCTCAGTGTTAGTGAGGATCAGACCTATCCTCTTGCCCTACCTAACAAGTGACCTTAATAATGTCAGTACCTACAGCACAGTTGTCCTGTTTTTCTCTGAAGGTACATGACTACCTGAATTTGTTATTTCTGGCTTTCATTTATTCTATAAGGTATTTCTTTCCACAACATATTCTTTCACCTTAACCGTGTAAAGTCCAAAGCACTGTCAGCAGCAAGGGAGATGTTTCATCAAGTAAATAGGAAGGAAGGAAAAGAAATGAATTTTGAATTAACATTAAAACATAAAAATGAGCATTTTTTTTAGATCTATGAAAAGTTGTATACCTTCTGTATAACTGTAACTTCTCCTACAAAGTCACACAACGTTCCTTAAAATGTTCCACGTTTGGTACCTTTACTGTGTTTGAGAAAGTAAAGATACTTCCTCAAAATGGGATTGAACAGCATGTATCCACTCATAAGAGCATCGCTCTGCTCCCTGTACCTTATCTGCCAAGTGCATTCTCAGAAAGTGAGTCTGAATGAACTGGTTAAGCACATATTGAATGACAAGCTTAGAAGAACACTTAAAAAAAGCATGCATCCCAGCCAGCAGGGAATGTAAATGTTTCCAAGTGCTGGAGCCAGCAAAGCTGCTGAAATATGAGATAACATTTAGCAGAGGATCCCTACATCAGGATCTCATTCTGAATGTGACTTTCATTATTGCTGGTTTTTTATAAAAGAGACGGGCACAAGGTCAGTGGAGTGACAGTGTCGCAAAAAGAAAGTAGGTCTTGGCTCAAATGCTAGACTTGATGTTAAAAGCAGAGGAAAATCTAAAATTATCCAAAGAGGGCTACAGGTGGTGGCAGGGAGTATGGAATATAAAGCAGAAGGACCGTTTTTAAATCCAGTTTTGTGCATGAAGAACGAAAAAATAAAAGCCCCAAAGCAGCAGCTTCTGCATTAGATTCTCTGTCAAAAGCAAGCAAACAGACTTGAAATTCTTGACTATCGTGTAAATATGCGCAGGATCTGCACTCCGCAGTGTAACATCACCTGCTTCAACAGGTTGTTAGAGATACAGGCAAATCATATCACTGATGTATTGGATCTAACACTCTGCCAGGAGGACAATTAAGAGTAATTTGGGAGAAAAAACATCTAAGGTTCGTCTGAGAGACTGTTACCTACCTGCTACGTAAGAGTTCTCCATGTATGTTTTTCTTCTGCTCCTGCCCTTACAGTTACTTTTGAACCTCTTGACCAAGGATGCGCTGGGCACCCTGGTAGCACCCTAGAGTCATGACATCTTCTTAGATCCTTCCCTTCTGAAGGAAAGAGTAATAGATTTACATTTCCTTATACGTTCAGAGCTGTATGTGGAACGAGCCCACTGTGTCTGAATTCCTTTGCAGCTAGAGCTACTGGTGAAACATCGAAAATCCTGCCCTATCACGTCACTGGCAAAGCAAAAATGAGGTTGTATTTATGCCTATTTTCTTTTAGACTCTAAGCACAAATGTACAGTCTGGCACTGTATTATCTGACATACTAACCATCATGCCAAATTTATTCATTTTAGTCCTATGTTTTCCTAGCCTTACTCCGTGCTCCTTTCTTTGCATCCTATAACATGTTCATGATAGCTACTATCTCTTTTTTATATGTTAGCGAAGCAATTTGCACAAGAAAGCCTTGTTTATTATCTGGCTCTGCAGTTCTAGGATAATACAAAACAAAAAAATAACAAATACTAATAATAATAGTAATGAAAATAACAATAGAATATTGCTAATAGAAAAGAAGACATGGAAGAAAAACAAAGCATCCATCCTTGACTACACAAATACAAAATTAAAGTGCAAATACATTCATAAAATAAAGCATTGGGTTCTGATTGCTGTTATTTCTGGAGCTGTATTATTCATTGTTTGCTGTGTTGTACTGAATTATATTGCAGTCTTGTGTGAATTCCCTGACAGCTATGTAAAAATGTTCATTTAACTTGCAAGTTTCATGAGTTTTAGCACAATTAATCATTTGTACCAGAACTGCTGTGTTTGTTATACAACATAGAATTTTTCTTCTTTTAAAAATTTTGATAATTTGAATAGAAATACAATAAAATGTAATACAGTTACACCATGTTTAGTAAATAGTGAATAGAAGAAAATAATAGTTTGTCAAGCCATCCTTGACTGAAATAATTTGACAAACATTTAGGAATAACAATTAGAATCAAGAGAAATCAGCTGAATTGCTGATTTCCAGAGCCTAAATGACCTAAATTCACCAGGGTAAATTTTCAGACCCACAGTTTTACTGGGTCTGCCAGATCTCTCACAGCTTACCAGCTGAAGCTCTGCTTTACGAATAAGATCCAAACCCACCCTTTCTATTCTTAAGCTAACCGTCATTTTTATAAACTTAAATTGCAGCTTGTGTTACATACGGAAGGCTCCTACTTCACACGGATAGAAATGGAAATTGTAAAGCCATCAAGCACAGTGCCCTTTACCAACGTGATGCTATTTCAGAAACACCTGTGCTAAACACCTGACCTACTGTGAAAATGCACAGTATTCAGCAGCCTTTAAAATTTTTCATTTGTTACCCACGGCGAAGAAGGGAGGAGGTGAAGTGGCTGCATACTAGACCGTAGGATAAAAAAAAAAAACAAAACCACACTGAGACAATGGATTTTAACTCCCAGAAAGACCTTTTGATAATCTGCCAGAAAGGCACCCTGGGGCTTCTTCACCTGTTGATCAATGTACCCTTTTTCCACACTGATATTTAATCACTTCCTAATAGGACTGGAAGGAAGTTCTAAAGATAACCCCGCCGAAGTGTGCTGTGAAGAACTGGGACCCTCAGTTTCCACTACTTTCTCACAGAAAACTAAGATGAACATTAAGATTTGCTTATTTAACAAAATCTGAGCCACCCCACGCCATAAGGGGAGAGAGAGCATAGGAGTGGAAAGCCAAATGATGGGTCATTGACATGAAGGACACTACAATGCTATTGAGCACATGAAGATAAACAAGTAAACTATGAAGCGTTACTAGCAGAAATAACTTGGCTTTAAACTGCACTGGATTACACCACCAATTTGG
This sequence comes from Burhinus bistriatus, assembly GCA_013397275.1. NCBI lineage: Eukaryota > Metazoa > Chordata > Aves > Charadriiformes > Burhinidae > Burhinus > Burhinus bistriatus. Next base: position 53,192 of record VYXH01004498.1, on the reverse strand, counting down.
AGGAAATAGTTGCTTTAGAAAGACAAAAAGAGACCGAAGAATCTCAGTTAACTGCTGGCACAGTAGGCTATAAAGTGACCTGCAGTGTCTCAGCAAGAGCATACTGGAATAAATGAACAGTGAATCATTTTCATGAATGAAAAGTAAAAAGCCCTCTCAGTGAAGAGGAAAAGAAGAAAAATTGAGGAAAAATTGAAGAAGATCATCAGATAACTCTCTTATCTCTAAGATTTTGGACAGAAAAGGAAACATGTTGAAGAAAAATAAGACCAAACATACATTTCAGATTCTCAAGAAATGCTTGAGTTCTGCATGGAAATGTATTTACATAAATATTCAAGCTGCAAACATCCACGAGTACTCACGCGAATACGCTTGTTCGGAATCTCCACGCTAGAAAAAAGTTGTACAACTTGTGCTCCTGTCCAGGTGAAGTTACAGCTTCCTAATCAGGTACCAGAAATTATCCCAACTGACTAGTGCAATCAGTCCTGGAGCTTACAAAGAGACAAGATTCAGAAAAGCCTATTAGAAAGCCATGCCAAAGTCAGAAACAGATGTAAAACACACTAAGTTTTGACAAAAAAGGTGGGTACCTACCACTAGCTATATTACAGAGAATGTTTTTGAAGCTTCCAGCAGGAATCCACCTGCAAGTGTTTATCAACATAAGCATTCCCAGTGCTTTCTCTTTCTACCAACTAATAGGCAGCCATGTATGATCTCTGACTGCGAAAGAGCTTGATGCTCAATCCTTCACCCACAGAAGTCACCCGAGCTGCTTATCCTGCCGAAATGCTCATTGCCCTGTGCTGAGCAAAAGATTTCATGTGGATCACTGAAGAGGAAGAAACAAGATCAAAAGGATGAGGCCAATTAAGAGATGCTGCAGTTCCTGCTGTAGAGAATAAGAAAATATTTTCTTTGTAAGTTTTAAGTCGGACAAGATGCAACCAAGGAAGTTAGAAGTAACAACACTACAGAATATGACCAAAAGCTGGCTGATTTAAGAATTGTTTGTTATAAAGCTAACAAAAAAGGGCAAATTTTATTGGTGGTGGGGAAGATGGGAAAGAAGAATTTAATTGGGCCATTAATGGAGGAGGAGTTAAAAAAATGACACGGGAACAAATTACAATCTGTTGTAAACCACTGTTTTATTGCATTTTCCCAGTTGCCATCAACACAGATTCTGTCCTGGAGCTGGAAAAATTGCGTTGGGTGGAAGACAGTGGAATGGCTGACAATGACAGAAGAGAGAAGGATCGTGGGAGAAATAATTATCGAAGAATACAGTTTTATTTAATACTGTAAACTGAATTTAAGCAGGAAACACAGATTTCCAGGATGACAAAAGTACAACCCCAAAATGTAATAAAAAAATTGGAACACCAAGAAATGCCTTCATAGTATGCAGCTTTTCCTCCAGAAATTTTTAAAGATAATTTGTCACTTTTTATAAATGTCAAGAAAACTTAGTTTTGTCTGCAAGATCTTTGAATTTATTGCCAAAACTGTCATAGAAACAGCAGTAGCAGTTTGATCCAAAGGTCACCAAAGTCAGCAGGAAGAGCACCACTTTTTTTCACAAGGCTTTGGATGAAACAAAAATACGCCCTGTACATATTTTAGTATAGCATAAATAAAATTCAGCAGAGAATGATAAGAGAAAAAGGAAAGGAAAATAAGGAATGATTGGCCCTAAAATTAAAGTCACTGTGTACTTCCTCCCTACCATTATTACTGTTATTTTCAGAAGAGAAAGAAAGGCAAATTCCCTTTCAGTACAGCCTATTTAAGTACAGCAAAGATTACACTCTCTCAACAGTCCTATGTCTCTCCTTTATTAAATAGTCCTGCTTTGAGCTACCTACTTCTGTGCTTCTTTTGGGATGCCCTAGAGCATATAACTGGATGCACTTCATATGGAGAAAAGAGCCTGTTAACCAGCAGCTGCAAGGGCCGATGCTCGTTCACTTGCAAAAATAAAGACAGAAAGTTTCCATCAGGCATTTAAAACTATAAACATAACAGGCTGGGTTAGCTTTCAGCGGCTTTGCTGTGCATGTGGTCATATGCTTTTCTTCTTTCTAAACCCAGTACTCAGGCTTTCAAAAAATAATTCATTGCCCTTAAATAATGGTGTAAGAGTTAGTGAGAATCACAAAAGCCATCCCTGCCAGTTGGCAGTGCTTCCTTAGCAGTATGTCACTGAAGTAATTGTATCTCGGTGCAGATTAGCACAATGCATCACCCAAATGAGAGCCTTTGATGATGTATTGATTAAGATGTGACTGTCCAAAAAGAAGAGATGGATTCAAAATGCAGCCAACTTTTTTTTTTCGCCTATGTAAAGGGGAAAAGGACTTCCAACAAGGGAAGATATTAAACCTGGCGTATTGCATACCGCTTTTGACGGTGATACAGGTGAGCTGAGTAAACTAGGGCAAAATCATGACCCTGCTGAAAGACTGTTGCCCTCTGCAAAAGTAAAACTCTTTATTTCCTTGCATCGTGCATGAATACATGTGATCCTCATGTAACTGAGCACTCTCACTTGGGCAAGTTGCACTGGGCTAATAACAAACTTCAGGGCAAAATCTCTGGTAAAGGATACTTATCTGTCTAAGGACTTCCAGATGACCACCACAGTTCTGTTAATTGTCAGCTTTTTTTCTTTTTCCTCACCCCTCCCCCTCCCCCCAGCTTCTCTGCCTTCATTAACCCGCAGGTCTTCTTTACACCCTAGATAAGTATAGTGTGGGATTAAACACGTTTATAGGATGGATAGTACACTGATGAAAATAGGTAACCTCCTACCAAGAGCATCTCTTCCCTCAGGATGACAGATCCCACAGCACTGCAGGGTCCAGGACCAACACCCAAGAGTTCAGACGTGCCTCATCTGTGGAGCAGGGGCGCGATATACGTGTTTGCTAACCGGCTAGTTATCACAGGCTGAAAGGCAGCTGCATTCAGACCTACAAATCCCTGAAGCTAGGGAGCTGGGAGGATTAAAATAATAGCTAATGTGGCCCAGCTTTTAAACAACAAGAGATTCACTTGCTGTATTCGGGGAAAAAAACCTGAGCGCATGCAAACAATCTTAAAACATAAAGGAGTGGGTTTACACTTAGAATTTTTTTCCTAATTCTTTATGTTGAGGACTCCATTTCATCACGCTACATAAGGGGTTCAGATTTCATAGCCAGAGCTTTTCGCCTTGTGCACCAGAATTACACCAGCTGCTTTGCCTTTTGGCCTTTAGGCACATGGGGAAAACAAACAGGATTTGGGCAACAGAGTGTGATATTTTCTTGAAATAGCTTGTTCCCCTGGTGCTATGCAAAGCCGGTGCAAGACTGCAGGCAACATAAGCAGCTACCAAGGGACAGCATAAAATCAAAGCAAGCGCAGCTTTAGTGTCTAACCTGCAAAATTCAATCAATGTAGCAAAACGGGTGCACTAGCCTTATGATTTCATATAGCATTCAAACAATTTTTAAGTCATTCGGAAAAGTAGATGTTTTAACAAAGTACTGTAGAACAAGTAGGTTTTTATTTTTTTTTCTGAGTGGAGTTAGGTGGAAGGAATAATTTGCACAGGAAAAAGCAGAATACCCAGCAAAAAGATCAAATTTTAACCTTCCATCTAATTCTTCCATACTTCCTTCTTCTAAAGACATGGCAGATTTCAGAAAGTCAGGAGTTAAGCAGGACTTTTAGGGCTGATTTCATCCTTTTATTTCATGTAACTACATGGGAATGTCTTATGTTTCAAAATAAATCTAAACAAAATGAAGAGAACAGGAGGTCTATGAGTCACTAACAGGAGGTAAATCAAATTCTTCCTCTCAGCTTCCCCTTATTGTGAGTTTAGTATTGTGTTAAATCTCCTGTGAATAATAGAAGGGAAAAAAAGAACACGTTTGTATCACATGATATGGGGGAACATCTAAATCTGGGACTACACTGACAAACAGGGAGCCGCTGCTGTCCTTGGCTGTCAGGAACCTGCAGCAACGAGAAGTGTCCCTGTGCTCAGACCAAACCCAAGCGCTGCAGGAGGACAGGGCACTCGCACACTCCTGCACTCGTCTGCCTCTGCATGTGCAAATACACACACGGGCAAGCATCCTCCCAGGCATGCACGCACTCTCATATACACAAGTGTCTTACAGCAACCTGGAGTTCATATTTATAATGATGAATATTAAAGTAGCTTTTTTTCAAAAACTAGTTTTTACCAGAAGCAGTAATTTTTGCCTTGATGAAGGCTGTTGTTTTCAACTTCAGCATTCCCTCAAATCAGCAGTGAGGTGCAGGACACAGATCAGTAGACAGACAGAAGCTCACTAGCACGTGAACTTAACTGCTACAGGTGGTGATGGACATAGTGGCTGAGGAGTCCCTGTGGAGCTAGGGGCTGCTTTGCAGATTGGGATTTCTTAGAAATCTGTGTCCCGCCACCCAGACAGCAGGGTCCGAGCAGGGTCCCTATCTAGCTATCTCAGAAAACCAAAACGCAGGAGTGCACATGAGACCTGCAGCCTGCAATCTCAGCAGCTCTCTGTATGCTGGTATGAGTGCGGGGCTGGGGGACATGGCACACAGATTTGGACCACTTCATGTGGGGAATGGTCAAGTACTACCAGAAAGAGCACAGAACAGAGCCAAGTGGAACCCATATCGTTTCCCCACGCAGGTTTGTTTGAGGTGATCCAAGTGAGCCATGCTCTGCAGATTAGGCAATAGGAGCGGTGATGCCTCTGGTATTCGCCACTTCCCAACAACCATTAGATGAAGGAATGAATCCAGCAAATGTAGAAGGCACTTTTGTGCTGAATAATCTGCAAAGCATCTTTGGGCAGACATTGAGATTTGTGCTGAGAGAGAGAAGCAGGATAACACAAAGCTGAAGTCCAGCCCTTTGCCTCAATAAGCCTGTTATTCTTACCGAGTCCACTACACAATCCATTTCTGTCCATCTGCCAAAAAAACAAGAGACCCAAAAGCGCAAGATAAATTATAATAAATCGATTGACTATTCATCCAATACCTTAATTTATGCCTTTATTTTGCTCCAGTAAAGAAATAATGAGACTAAGAAACATAACCTCATTTATAAAAACTCATTTGCCAAGAGGAGGGTGTTCTGTTTCTTTCAGCAAGCTGGAGTTAGCAAAACAACACTAGAGACATTAAATGCAGGCAGGTTTTTTTTATGATACATTGCTTCCTATTTATTGCAGGATACACAACCGTGTCCAAAAGAGAAACAGGAAGCCAACCGCACAAAGCCTCACACAACAATTTTAATTTGATTGGCAAAACATGAAAACCTTGTCAATACAATGAGTCCCACAACGTCCAGGTGTGCTTTGTGTCAGCAGTCCCAGAATGAGAGAGAGGTGCCAAAACTATAAAGAGGTGCTGCAAAAAGGGAAAAGAAAGGTGGAGGGGCGGGACCGTCTGGCTAGCCAAAAATGAGACTATATATGCATGCGCGTGTCTGATCTTTCATTGCAAGATAAATTTAGTGGGTGTTTTGACCACTTAAGCACCCTGCGGAAAATTAATTATGCTGCAGATCCTCCCTCCCATCATAAACTGGAATTTTAAATAAATAATAACAGCAAACACTTAATAATACATGGTTCCTAGGTATTCACATCACTTCTACTGAACTGAACTGATTAATAGGCTGTAACTTCTAACAGTAGGAAAGAAGAGGTAAAGAAAACTACAACCTTTTCCATATAGCTTTACCTTGGGTATGTTGAATTACTTGAACTGATCATTAGAGGAACAGAAATGTGATCTCTGTAATTTTGACATGAAAACAGTAGATACTTGGCAATAAAAAAGGAAGACATTTTAATAAAAAGATACAAAACAACAAATCCATAACAAGCAGTAAACGTATCGGTAAAGTTCTTTACTTACTTAAAGTAACCTCATACAGTTGATGTTTATACACAACAAATTTTTTCTTTCAGCAATAAGCAGTTTGAAGATTAAAGGTGTTATTGTTTTTTTAGAAGCAGCTGATGAATTAGGAATGCCCTTCCTAGTGAAGTACAACAGTCCTAAATAACCTGAATATTTTTAAGAACCATAATATAAACCCTACCATGTTGAAAAGAGTCTTTCCCCTATTGAGAAATTTTGATTGGGATCCAGATTCTAGTGCCCTTTCTCATAAGAAACAGACATTTACTTTAGGAAAAGTCTCATTAAAACCTAAAGTGAGTAGGTTCTCAGCTAAAATGTTTAAAACAATCATCTCTTCTGCAACTGAGTACTTGCTTTTGCAACCAAAGGTGGTCTTTTTTTTAAAAAAAAAAAAAAAAGATATAAAAGAAAAAGGTATTTGTTTTACCTTTTCTTAACATTCATCCTCAAAGGCTGTTTAGTTGAAAGGTAAAAAGAGTACAGCTATAAAAAGCAGCTAATTTTTCTTTCACCAATAACCTGCTTCACAGATAAAGCTACAAGGGAAAATGGTGTCTGGCTCCAGCTTTCAGTACACTCAACCTGAGAATTGCTGCCCATCATAGACTAAGGTAAGTCCAAGTCTGACACAGTATGGATCTCCCTAGAGAAATGGGGACACTGGCCACAACCTAAACCTGTGTGCTCCTCAGCTGGGGAGTTTTACCAAGATGTGAACACATATCATAGAATCACCAAATTACTTGGATTGGAAGTGACTTTCAAAGATCTTCTAGTCCAACCCCTCTGCCATGGGCAGGGACATCTTTCACTAGACCAGGTTGCTCAAAGCCCTGTCCAACCTGACTTCAAACACTTCCAATGATGAAGCATTCACAATTGCTCCAGGAAATCTGTCTCACCATGCTCATAGTAAAAAGTGCCTTCCTCATATCTAATCTAAATCTGCCATCCTCCAAGTTTAAAACCGTTGCCCCTTGTCCAATCACTGCAGGCCCTGGTAAAAAGTCTTTCTCCATCTTTCTTATAAGCCATCTATATATATTGGAAGGTCTCAATAAAGTCTCCTTCTCCAGACATAATGCACCCTTCAGAAAGTATCATTTTATGACATTGCTTTGCAGTGAGTGATTAATCCTGAAGCTTTCATCTGAAATGCTTTTGCAGGTTTTGGTGATAATATTAGATTTGCAATGAAGCAAGGACTCTGAATGGCACTGATGCCATGCAAGGCAACATGCACTAGGGCAGGCACAGATCCTGGTAGGAATTCAGTGAGACTCCAGGAAGGGAAGCAGAATCTGTTTTTCAACAAATTTTTTGGTCCAGTTTTTTAGTAAGAAACATCTTTCTCACAGTAAGAATTATCTTCAAATATAGTTGTGGGGTTTTTTTAATCACGCCATGACAATTTTGGAACTCAGCACAAGGGTTTTCTTTCACTTACTACTCAACAATCAAACCCAAACTTTTCCTTGGAAAGTCAATGCTCCAAAAATACGCAAAATAAGAATACACTGAATGCAAACATTAAAACATTTTCAATATAAAATATTGATCTGTGAACCACTTCAGGGATCACGAGTATCCCAGGCCTCTCTAACATAAGAATTTCTGTGAAAATTGGATAGGGGAGTTCTACTGGTACACATTTCCAGATTAGTAGGAGAAGATGCATTAGCATGACTTGAAATAAATAGCTATTCAACTTCACTCATAATTGGCAGGTTATATCCTTCAGAGTCATATCCATGGAAATCTCCCACTGTATGTTGCTTTATCATTACAGGCTCCAATGGCTGGAAGTGGTAGATGTTGTTTCATCCCAGTGATCAAGCAGGAGAATATAACTCACATCACTGTAAGGTAAGTCTCCGTCTTGTTTTAGTGGCTGGTAAAATACTAGTTCTATTACAGTTGGCAGGTTAAGGCTGGAGGCCTAAACCCTACAAAGGTACCTGCATATTTTTCAATTACCTAAGCATTAGTAAGAGACCACAGAAGACCCAGGCAACCCCTGAGACATTCTAATGTCCTTGAAGGTGTTGATTTGTGCCTAATAGACTCCAAGTGACTTTGTTAGAGATATATAATTTGGTTGCCTCCAGCTTTGTGGATCCAACTCTGTTTGGCCATCTGCAAACGCTGGGATGTTGTACTGCTGAGTGTTACCAAGTCAAAGTGCCCTTGTGGATGTCAGCCTTCACATCCTGCAGCAGAAGCTCAGGTATGAGTCAACTCCTATTTAAAATAAACAGGAATTTAATCTCTGGTGTCAACTGGCCTTGCATCAGGGCTTTAGAGGGAAACCTCAGTCTCACTCCCTCGTAATGACCTACACTGAAACAGTTCTCAGGGATATTTCTATTAATTCAGAGTTATCAGCTGGGTCCTTCTCGCCACCTCTTTTTAGCGCTAGTTGTTTTATTTCTATTTTCCTTATCTTACTAAACAGAAGCAAGAATTCTACTACAAAGTATTTCTTACATGACGCTAAGCTGGTGAACTTGAATGAAATTACTTTGGGTAATGGCAGCTTGAGGAATTTTATTTTTTTTAATACTAATTATATTTGTCCTTAACGAACATGAAACAGAGCACCGGAAAATGTGCAGAGTGTCTTTTTATCTTTTAATAAGTAAAAATGCAGAAAAGCCAAACAAATTTAATTTGCTGGGTAAGGAAGTACAAGAGTAAATAGACAAAACCTGTTACTCATTTCAAGAGATATTTTATTTTCCTCAGCAAAATGTACTGCAGTAGGAGACTAGCTGTTCCATTACATCTCAGTGCTAAGACTATCACCTAGCATTACACAGAATTGCAGAAAACTGACCAGAGCCCACTCTGAGATTTCAAGTGACAACCACTTGTGTAGGCTGTCCCAGCACTGCTGCCGAGCTCAGAAGGAGCTCTGCACCTAAGGCGAAGAGCAGTCAGGGGAGCACTAATATAAAGGATTGAGACCCAGATATATAGTTTCAAATTAAAAAAACAGCCCGCTTCTAATAAATTATACTGGTGGCTCTGGATTTCAAATCCTGGAATAGTCCCAAGGCCAGAATTGTTCTGATTACAGTTAAAATAGCAGAACAGCTAGGAAGGCAAGCTCGCACGCAGCTCAAGGCTTGTTTCCTTGAACTCATAATCTTAACCCCAAGACATGTCTTGAGAACATTTCACAAGTCACCTCTAATGTAGGTCATGGAACTGTCAGCAACATTTGAATTAAAGAGGTGCCAGCTGTGTTTGGAGGGGCTAAATGAGGTGCAATTTGAAGCACCTCCTTTATTGCTATGAACTAGAAAAGCTGATGAAAGGCAAAGAAGGGATCTACCCCTTCTTTCTTGTTCGTTTTGGTGGATCTTGTTTTGTGATAAAATGAAGTTTTAAATGAGTGTGCAAATATAGGTACTGCAGAAGGCCATCAATCACTAACAGCTGGTGACAAGACTCCAGGGACTGCCACAGGAGCTCCAGCTCATCTTGTGGTGAGGCAACATCCCCATTAAGGAGTCTGTCATTTAACAGCACTCTTAACACTACCTTGCTCAATGTTTATTAACCTAATTTTCCCCACTGAAGATGTGAGATTTGAACAGATGGTCCGGTAAACTACTAGATCACAGTGAGAATTTTCTTGCTACCTGCTTCTCTTCTCCACTACAAATGTAACAAAACAGGCTCAACAACACGGTCTTAAAACAACAATTTCAGAACTTACAAACCCATTGTTCAAGTTCTTAGGCCAGTTCAAGCAGACCATAAGTTAGTTCCAGTAGATGGGGTTAGCAATATTCCAGCCAAAAGCTTCTGCTTTGGACCAAGACCCCCAACACGTCAGTGTGGTGCATCTGCAGGTACAAAACACAGATCTTCCTGTGCACTCTGGATGTGCAATAACAATATAAACTTGTGTGTATACCACATCTATCCGTACATATATGTTCAGATAGGCCCTGTAATAGTTGTCAAAGTGATAGGAAAATCCCTAATACTGTAAAAGTATTATTATTTGTGATCAGTGTTTCAAAGAGATACTATCTGTTGTCATCATCATATAATAAGCGTTGCTTTGGAAGTTTTCAGTATACCTGAAGAAAAGCATTAAAACTAAATTGATTAAAACTCATATCTAAAATGAATCCATTTTCATTCACAATTCAAACCAACTGCACATTCAGCAAGTGGCTGAAATTAGGCTCTGCTCCAAGTGAAATGGATCTTAGATGGCAGCAAGCTTCTTAGAGGCTTAGGTCAGAGTGCTCGTGAGCACGCACAGCAGCAGAATTGTAAGTACCTACACTGTTGACCAAAATCTAAGTTCCTAATAGGTTTTTACAGCTGCTGGAACAAAGACTTTTTGGAACACCTTCTCAGATTAAGATTTGTAATTTCATCTAAATGGTGGCTTTCTGTATGTTTCCCTCACCTCCAAATTTGCTAAGCCAAGTTCAACTTTAACTCTTCATTTTCTAGCTTTTGTTAGTGCCATTTATATTCTTATTGTTATCTCTGTGTCATTGTTTTTCTGGCTTATGGTTATTTTGTTACTTAATGCAAATCAAAACCATTTGAAAACCAGAGAACATTCGTAAATCTTGGAAAGAAAAACTGCTGGAAAATGAGGTATTAACTTCCTGCCAAAAAAAAAGAACCAGTCAACAAATAATTGAACTCTAGCATACTGTGCAAATTTTGCTTCCCTGAACTGACATGCAAGAATAAATTGCTGGCTTTAGCCTTTACAACACCCTCTGAATAGTCATTGCAAAAGTAAGTATTGTACAGAAATTGTGACATCATGTAAAGGTGTTTAGTTCTATCTACAAACCTAAATAATCAATTCATAAACCATACAGTTACTGAATAAAACAGGAGGCCAGTTGATTGGTCAGTTGATTGGTTTTACTCCTTCCATAAGAAAAACAAGGTACGACAAAAAACAAAAAAATCTTTTATATTGAAGGTTTGGGTCCCCACTACCATGGAAAATTTGAAGTGGTAATTTTCTAGTAAAGTTAATATTGTGAATTTTATTTTTAATACTTGTCTTTGGTTTTAACAGTGTGACTAGACTTGATACACAGAGATTATGGTCTTAACATCTTCCAAGGCGTTAGAAGTCAGTAGTGTGGATGAACATCACCATGAGTTATGTCAGTGTATTTTAAGCTGAATTTAAAAGTGGCTATTAAGTGTGTTTTTGTTTTCTTTTATGTCACTTACATTACACTGGATATTTTACATATGAAGAAAATGGAAGAGTAAGGAATTGCTCAGAAATTGTCTATGTCATGCTGGGCTTTGAAGCAAAATTCTCGAGATAAACTCTAATATTGAGAACGAGTCCAAAGAACTCTCTTCCTTTTGCTCAGTCTCTCCCACACAATAGTTATAGAAATCAAGCCTCTGATACAGCAGTCTGCATGCCAACAGACTGTCTTTGAAAAGCTATGGTGGAGAGGAACTGATGTGTGAGATGAGGAAAACAACAGTGAAGACAATAAGCCACTTCAGATGACTTCTGAATGCTGAAAAATGTTTCACAGAGGTGACTCGGTCACTATTAGATCTGAGAATGATTCCCTAAAAACTGAAAGGGAAATTGTTCCAGTTACTCAAAAAGCATAAATGCTGTAAAGGTGTTATTTACCTGATCTGTTCCCTGCATGAAACCGCTCTTATCTGCTTCCTTTAACTACACAAAGAAAACCCAGCCTATTCCAACTATTTTTTTTTCCCTGATGTTAGTTTTAACTGTCAACACAGAAAACACAGTTGGTTTCTCTGTCTTCTGGTGGCACAGTATATTTTCCCCATTATGCCTACTAATGACAATGTAAGCATTCCATTAAAACAGGTGATTTAGTTATCAAGCCCTTCAGAAAAATTTTCTTTCAACAATGCACTACAAAAGGCATCATGTCCTTCAGTTCCTGCATGTCCAGTTCATCTCTGGAATCTGGGGAGAATGTTGCCTGAACAATGACTGCAGGACTGGGTGGAAATTTTTGTTATCTCATAGAAGGTAGTCAAGAAGGACTGTATCCCTTCCTTCAAATCAGGAATAGAAACATTGGGATTCAATAGGTAAAATAAACCACTGGAAGCATTTGGAGAAACTGAAAGCCAGTGAATCATCAGACTTCTGGTCAAACATGATAGCATAGACCAGGTTAGGAAATCTGACATCACAGACAAGGTCCAAGAAGAAAAGGTCACTTGGAAGATCTGAATGATAAGTTGCCCCATGAGTATTGGGAAGACATGCTAATAAGACTGACCGCAAGTGGAAAGAGCCAAAAAATATGGTTAGAAAGATAAATAAATGGTTCTATAGCAGAAAAGTAATTCTTGGCTTTGTGTTCCTGAGTCTGACAGCTGCTGTTGAAAATCTGAAGCACTCTCTTTTAAAAGCATTTTTGCTGAATGAAAAATAAGAGCTTATAAACAAGTAACAGTATTGCATTAAACTTCTTTAGGCTATGAACCTGTAGGTGCACAAGGATACAGATGCTGTGTATCTTATCGGTCATTTACAAGAGAGGAAACATGGAGAGATGGTTTCTGGTTTTGGGAATGGCATAAATACACAGTCCGCAACAAACCCCGCATAGCTTCATTTATAATCCCTCCTTGATTAGTTACTATCCTTTATTTAATAGAGGTACTTTTACTATTCATGCTCTTAACTGCAGCTACTCTAATTTAGTGGCTAGCCTTGTTTAGCAGCCTCACCTTTACCATAAGCTTCAGATTAAAGTAATTACATTTAATAGAAGCTGCCCACTTTTGAAGCTGCCCTTGATTTAGAGCTTCAAGGAGAAGTACTTAAATGTAATAGAAGCCATGGCCTGCAAACGAAGTCTAGAACAAAGATTAGTTCATATACCCAGTCTAACACTATCTGTAACTGGAATGTGCCAACGAGGTAGAATAGTTCCTGGAAAAGACTATACTTCATATTGAAAGAAAGCTTCCTTCGGTGCTGAACAAAAGGACGACTGTTCCATTGTATCATACTAGCAATCTGCTTTTCTTTAGGCAAATAAACAGTCCTTGAAATGATCTTAACATAAAACCTTATGCTTCTGTTTATTTTTAAAATCTTTATCAACTTATTTGCTGGATGGCTCTGCAATAAGCTGCTATGAAGGAAGCAGCAGCGTTTCATGTCAAGCCTCTGACACAGATTTCCTGTATGGCCAGATGGTGAGATTTGTTGTTTCAGTTATCTCTGTTTGTGAAAGTGAGATTTCTGTTAACACCTCATACCTTGTCATTTTGCACCGGTAAGACAGAAGCTGTCTCCTCCTATGGACTTGCAATGTATCCCCTAGGTTTAGGGTGGGACAATATCCTAGAAATCACTCCAAATCCTGTCAATAATGGTCTCTCAAAACAAGCTATGGCAGTCACCCGCATCAAAAAAAAAATACCAAGGTCACCAGGGGTGGCCCTTTGGTTTATGATTAAAACCGCTGTGTTTTCTTTTACAAAAAAAGTGCTCCTCAGGTCAGTTCCAAAGACCCAGCCAAAGGGGCAGTAACATCCAAGCTATGGTCAACCTTAAACAACTCTGTTAAAAGGCACAGCTTGTCCATGCACATCAACGCTGCTCCCCAGGTATCTTGAGACTCTCTTCTGGAAATAACCACCAGTCCAAAGCTGAGATTCTCCATGTGTTGCATGCCAAAAGTAGGCACAGAGCTACCCAATTTCGTCTCCAGTGAAGAGAGACGCAGGTTTTCCTGCTGTCTCAGAAGACAACTACAAGGGCCAACAGACTAGACTGCATTTGCCTGTTCCCCTGGTCAGAAGTAGGTTCAGGACTACTTTCCTACTGCTGTTGCTGATCAGGGCAACAGTTTTCTAGTCTCGTTTCAATCCTCTCAGTGCTTCCCCAATGTATACAGACAAATAATTCTAATATAGTTTTAACAAGAATAAATACATTACATATAGGAATATGCAATTATATCATAATGGAAGTATATTAAATTATAATGTAAGCATATTCTAATGTTACATGTTGGTCTTATTATGATTACAGTAAGGTATAACTCGCCAGACATGGTAATGAATGTTCACTTTGCATATGAATGAAAACCGTGATATATTCAGCTGTTTGAGCGATGTTGAAATTCTTCCTGTCCTCCTCCTATAAAAAAGAAATTAAACCACCCAGACTGAATTAGTGAATTGATATATACCTATAAATAATGCAAGTGCTACATGGAAAGATTTACAATAAATTACTGTAAACTTTCAATACAGCTTTTCTGTTGACCTCAGTGTGACCATGGTTCTACCCAGACCGTTCAGGCAATATATCAGCTGAAGAAGACTCTTAATGAAGTATCTGAGCCCACTGTTTAACGAATGCAGTAGCTATAAAGGATTTTTGCTTGTAATCCAGTGTTACCAACTTGGCAGTCAATAGACCAGATCTCCTCCCTGGTACGAGTGCTATTGGCCCCCTGTTTTTTCCAGGCAGAAAGGCTGTGCCTGAGACTGCTGAAGGACATTCGAATGTCTGATTCCTTGAGCTCTAGTGGGGAAAAAAAGGTGATATTTTGTTCTGATTAAATCTATACGTTTCATTTTGCTGAATTTTAGAAATTATAACAGCCTATGCTAGAAATTCAGCATCCATGGTCATTTGGGATCTATAATATACGGGACTGCTGCACATTTTCCCATCACATTGCTCTTGCCTTGTGATCAGTGAAACTGTGAATGCCTTTTGTAACAATGAACTAAATATACCTGATCATTCAAATGAGTCTTTGAATGCTCTTAAAGTTAGTTAGCAGTTTTACAAAGTCTTATTTCCAGTCAAATTACAGAAACGAAAAAATTGTTTGCCTTAGACTGACCTCAGGGAATTTCACTCTTAAAAAACATCTCTACAATATCTGAAGGAAATTGTAAGTGCAAATAGCTTTCAGCATCAAGTAAGAGACAACTGTCAATGAAGTGACTAAATTTTACAGCCATTCTTACTGATGAGTTCTTGAAGTATTAAAAACATTGATTTAGAGGTGGGAGCAGTGGACAGGAATCTATTAGAAAGCAGGAAATATGGCATGACTATGAAAATCAATGCAGTTGGCAAACAGAGGGACAGAAAATGTGAAAAAATGCAATCACCTTTAAAGTGGCAACGAAGGGAAATGTGAAATACAGCTCCCATACAGATGGGCTGAACAATGCATCTTCACTGTACAAATGAAGAAGCACCCAGATACCAGTTAATTTCTATAGGGACCAGCACAATAAATAAAATTAGCTTATGATAAGATTTTTTTGATAACTAGGTTAAGCCGTTAGTTGTCAGCTAAGCAACTACTCCGTCTTGTCAGTGTTAAAAGGCAAATATAGACATTTTTAGGAGTGAATACAGGCATGATACTTTTGCCTCTGTGATTGTCACTGTCATGACAGCAAAGGAAGTTGAGTCGAGTGCTGTGCTGCCTGCCAAGTCCATCGGTACCATACCTCTGCAAATAGCTCCCTTCGAAACCACAGGTTAGAATTACTGCATCATGTATGGGGACAGCAAGATGGACCTTGTGTTTGAAAGAAGTCCAGGATTTCTCAACATGTGAATTTTAGTGGAGAAAATTTTGTAGTAACAAATAATATACCAGGTTTTTAAGTTAACTGCAAAATTCCTGTACACCTCACTACAACCTGAATTTTACCTGACTATGCAGACTCAAATACACCTATCAAAACCTCATCATGCTTGCTGTTTGTCCCCTCCTACCTGAAGAAATGGTAGTCCATGGGCGTAGTTTTGCCTGGTGATGGTGCTGGAAGAAAATTGCACCTAGCAAAACAAACCGTAAACTATGTCCTAACAAGAAGTGGTTTGAACTTCAAATATAATGGCATGTCTTTCAGATAGACACTTCCTTTTTCTTTACAAAACAATAAATGTTTTATGCTATAATTTAAAGGGACCATAAAATTTCTCATAAAAATAAAGATGAACTCAAACCGCAAGATTCAGAGCCTAATCACAGTCATTAGCATTATATAACAATATAACAGTGTTAGAGAGTAAGATTATAGCTGCCTGTAAAACCAGAAGATATCCACACTATGTTATTTTCAGAACACAAAAATAAAATTGAGCTTACAGTGGAATTTCTATCCCATTACTAGATAACATTTTGCATTATGCATTACATCAATAAATAGTTAAATTTCGTATCTACAAAACATACTACATCCATGGCCATTTCTGTGTTTCAGCTAACTAATTCTCTATAGGATCTCAGACCGTGACCACACCAACTTCTTCTCCTCATGGTGCCTTTCCTTTTGCCAAACAACAGAAAGTGATAACACATGAGCTTCTATTAATTAAAAATAACCTTTTCCTTCATTGCTTTTGTCTCCTGCCTTCCTCTTTTCCCTACAGCTTGAGAGGGACCAAATTTTGACATTTGACTTACATGCTCTCCTTGGGGGAGAGCGCAGAAACCAAGAACTGAATGTAGCATAGTTAATATTAGACACAGCTGCAGAAGTTCCTCTGTGCTGAACAGTAAAAAAATGTGACAATGATCATGTCTGATGTACCTAACACAACTCTTTTTACAACATCATTATTTGGCTGAATTTTGGCAAAAAGTGCTGGGCTTTCATTTTATTACGCCAAATCTAATGTTGGACTGCAAGTGCCATCTTTAGGCACTCTAACATACTGGATTAAAATGCAAGTGTTCAAAGGTTCAAGATTTTAATCAGTAAAATATTCAGAGTTATACACTATTATTCTGGCCTGGACTGCAAATTGGACTTTACACCCACTGACCTGTCCATGCAGAAGCCTGAATTTGCTGATTATTTATTCTCCACTTACTTTCATAATAGTAGGAGTTCTTCAAGCTCTCATCATTCTTCTAAAACGCTAGGCAGGAGGATCAGGATTGTGAGAAATGTGTTTAAGCTTTGGCTTTTGCAAAAAGGGGGGAAAAAAAGGCAAGCTACTCCCATATTGGACAAACAGAAGAGCAGGGAGGGTTTTGCCGTTGGAGACGGAGCACTTCATAAGGCTTTACAATTGAAATATGATTTAATCTTAAAATATCTGGGGGTTGGAATAAGTATAAATCAGCGTATTTCAGTTTTCTTCAGGAGCTGACAGTCTGTCCCTGCCTTTTATAAATATAGTTGCAGGGAACATTCAGTAAAAATAAGCTTCAGAGTTCACCGTTTAGTTTTTCCCACAGCTCAACTAAGAGTGTCAGTTATCTGTAGGTCTACCTACCCCCTTGTATTTGAAGGTGCCAAATCCAAATATAACCCATTCAACCCACCTTTGATAATTACTGGGTAGGGATTTAGTAGGACATTTCTCATTATACCAATCCAGTATTCCAGTACATTATATCCCAAGTGACTAGATGTCTTTTCTTTTCACCCTCCTTTGTCTTTATCTCTCTCTAGGATTTCTTCTGCCTAAAGCCTTCAAATCATATTAGCTGACTGCTATATTTATTAGGCATCCTCAATACGTTAAAACATTGTTCCCTGTGAAATGTGCTGTTAAGTATTACCTTGGTTAGTAATTTAATTTAATAGGATAGTGACAACACATTGACATTGTACAGGTTTGTGACCTAATGATTTATGAGACAAGTTACATTTGCAGACACATTGATTTTGGTAACTGCAAAGAACAGAAGCGAAGAACAATTTTCACTTTTTTTTTTAACATCTGTCTTTCCTCCTCTCCCAATATTACTTTATACATGGAGCAGCCTCTTTTAAAGCTCTCTGATGGTTTGAAAGAGATTTTAGGTCATGGCGTTACTTTTTGAATGACGCTTAAAGCCTTCATACACTTGAGAAGCCCTGTGCATCCCAACAAGTGCCAATTAATGTGTTCCACGTTGCTGGGCCTCAGAAGTGATACGATAAAATGCACTGACTGTAGTAATCCAATTTAAATGATGGTGATAACTTTGTGCCTTGACACTCAGACAAAATAAGGAGGACAAGCAACACAGCAATCCCATCACATGCAGAGTGCTCTCCTACATCAGCTGGCAAAGGTGGGTGGCCACATGCAGGAAGAGCTGGCCCTGGTTCATTCAGATTAAACCTACCGGGAGAATCTGGTGGAAATCAGAATCCTTCAGCGCTCACAGGAGAAATGTTTTGCTGTGCCACTGCATAGCCACACCAACCTTACGGAAATCTCATCAGGTAAATCAGATCGGGTGAATGGAGAGGAGTCAGGACATGCTATGGGTCATAACTCTCTATAAACAGAAGAGGTAATGCTAGAAATTGCCCTACTTTTTCGCCATCCATCTCCTGGCAGCTGTGGGAACGAAAAACAGGAACCTCGTGGCAAGGGAAGGAGTACACAAACGTTTGCCGTCAAAAATATGCTGCTGTAAAAGGGAAAAGTTTGTGTATGTCACAGCCAGTAACCAACGGCTGAGAGGGGTGAGGGCTGAGAGTGGAGACAGTGTCTGCAGTAGCACTGCTGCCAACACTCAGGTTTTTCCACAGATCAGAAGCAACCAGGGAGTGACAAACCTCAAGTGCAGATCCAGCAGGGAACAGCTTACCTGGCTGCTGCTTAGCTACAGCCCTTACACAGATGGAGAGAGGGGACTGCACAGCAGTGCAGCTGGTACCCACCTCCCAGGGAGAGGGATGCTGCGACACCAGCAGGCACCAAGAGAGGAAAAATCAGGGGTTAATCAAGCACTTTCCCCCTCAGATGGTGTATAACTGAACTTGTCCACAGCTAGGAACCATGTAAAAGTCAATTAATGCTGGCATAGTACAGCTAAATGTTGAACATCTTCCTCTACTCCATATTCATTGACAAAATTACATGCTGCTTGGACAGACCTATAAAATAAAGCTGAAGCTCACGGATTACATCATGCTAAATAAGACCACAATACTGCAGTATCTACCTTAAATGTAGAAGATCTCTTGTTCTTTCAAAATTTATCCCTGTTTAAATCTTTGCAGGTGATCCACATTTTCAAAAGGACTAATGGAAGTTCTTCCCCTCTTCCTCTCCCAGCTCCTGTCCTCATCGTGACACCCCTGCGTGTGCTCACACAGCAAGTCATGTTCCTCTGCTGTTAGCAACTCAGTTCTGTTACTCGGTTCAACCTGCTCCAATTTATGTCATACCATCTCACATTTATACCCACTTCACGATTATTTTAAGATATTCTCTCTTCTTCATTAACTATCTTTTCTAGTTTCTGTCTGATACGGGTATTTTATGTCCATGACAGCATTTCAATATGATTTTAAATATAGCTTTGTCCACTTTGTAAACTCCATCAGATTACTTGTACCTTTATCCTTTTTCATTTCTTCTGACATATTCTTGTTAAATATTCTTGTTCTAAAATGAGAAAAAAAGGTTGGGGGTTTTTAGAGGTGTGTCTTTCTATGCATTTGTACATCCCCAAATAGCTATGTCTTACTCACACAATACTATTAAGAGGATTTCTATTTGGCTCAGTACTGCATCAATCAAAAATACTAGAGTCAGCTCTGCAAGAGTCCTTATGAGATGTGGAATACAACAGATGACACCCGATAAGTGTAATGCTATGTCCCGTTATTTGAGCTAGCTCATTCGGAGCTACCTTGAGTATCTTTATACAGTGCTACATTGCCCTGTGTAGACAGCGCATAAAAGACACTTTAATGTCAATGTGTGAGACGTAAGATCAACGATGGAGGAGATTTAAGAGAGAAAAGAACCTAAGGAGCAATAAGAAATGGGGAAGACAATGCCAGAAAAGCCTTTTGAACTCACTACTCTGTTACAGCATACTTCCTTGTTAAAACCACAGTAAATGTAATCATAATAGCAGGGATTAATTGAGATCCTTTTGCTGCAAAAGCATAGGATCTTATCACCAATCCTGCAGAACCATCAATTTCCACCGTCACCAGTGTCAATTTGACATTGGGTTGATACGCTGATGTTCAGTTGGCTCAGGAATAACAGTTTATATAAAATGTACCTTTTCTTTGCCTCAGGCTAATACTCTTATCCCTCTTCTATCATTAAATTAGATTTTAAAATAAAATAATTTTTAGACTTCTATGAAGTTATTGATGGATTGAAATATATGTGATGAGTTCTTGAAGTCATTACAGAACACTGTGATGCACATGTCTCTATGAATGGGGTGATTATCCACATTAAGAGAGATCTGCAGAGGTCACCCGTGTTAAACTGCGATTTGGTGTGACGGTGTGCTCCCTCCTCCCCCCTCCAGACGTCAACCTGATATTTATCTCCTGTAACCCTGCCCAAGCGGTAACCACCTGTGATGGTCATGATGGGGGCTTGTGGTCATGATGGTGGCATCCGGGGCTCAATGTGGTTCCGTGGAAACAGGTAACAACGCAATAGCCAAGGGCTAACTTGAGCAATGCTGGTTCTGTGGTTGATACGCAAATATGACTATAAGTCAATCATCTTACCCCCATAAATAGCGCACAGCCCAACAAGAGCCTTTGAGCTCTCCTGAACAGCAGCGACCTGCACGCCAGGATCGCCCCTTGAGTCAGGACGCTGCTCAAGGTTACCCCTCGAGGCTGAGAGATTCCTTGCTGCAGCAGATCCTCGGTAAGTGACTAAAAGCATGCTGAACTTTGAAATCTTAGCTAAGTGATAGAAAGGATTGATTGCACACATAAAATCCTTTATATGTAAACTGTTGACTAAGTCTGGGACGAGGACTGGATCCAGCCGCACCTAGATTCCTCTCTGAGAAGGAGTTTAGAAAGCAAGGGGGTCCTCTCTGAACCTTGACTCAAGGGGAGGGTCTGCCCAACAGTTCTGTCTGACCCTGTCCTCTATGCAGTAAATAACTAAGTGTGCCTTGCCATCTCGAATCTTGTTAAACTGTCACATCTATTATCAACTTTATTAAAATCATTGTTTTTATATCAATAAACATATTGCTGCTTCTCTCTTACGAGTGAAGTGCATCGCTCCATCCGCAACATTCGGTTAAGACTGTTTCAGCAAAAATTGAAATAATTTAAGTCAATTTTTTTTGACTGATAAATGGAATTTGAATAAATGTAGTTGCTTAGTAAGTTTATCTGCTTCCAGCTCTACCAAACACCATGACCTCTCACTGGTTTATGATGGAAGACCAGGACTCTCTTTCTCTGTCACAGATTCCCCATGTGACCCTAAGCATCTCTCACAGGCAGATCTAATTAGGTACTTACAAGTTCTTCAATCTAGAACTCAGACCGAGTCATGGAGGGCCCCACAGAGAAGCAGGTATCTCCAAACAGTGACTGAACTGAGAGCAGCCACAAGCAGAAGTGTCTCAACCTGTTATAATGCAGTAGTCTTATGGCTGGAATACTCTCCACAGGCAGGAGACCAGGATTCGATTTCATCTCCCATCCTGGGGCCCTTAAAAACCCATCTCCTTAAACTAGCAGGCTATATACATTACGTTGGTTTTCTCTCTTTTACATGCTCCTCCTCTGGCCCTGAAGTCTTGACTACTAGTTTCTACATGGACACAACTTTTGTAAATAGCTTTGAAGAATTATGAAAGGATGAGAATAATGAGAAGAAATTAATGTTAAAAATTACCAAAAGAAGAAGATATATTTGAAATACAACTCAAGAAGAAAAGGGAGACAGAAAGTCCCATATTTGCTAGGAGGGAATAAATACATGGATTTTATTCCAAGGGCCATAAGTTCCCATCACATATATGCAGACAATATATTAGATGTATTTGCAGACACACAACCAGATGCTCTCATCCACTGTTGTAGTTAGAGGCAAAAAAGCAGACAGTGGGGGAACTGTACATCCCTTACAAAGGAGTCTTTCTAAGCTATGCACAATTCTTAAATGATTGTTAACTTCCTGGTACTGTGATTAGCACTGCAGTGAAAGTAATAAGCTAGTCAAACATACGGAAAATTAGAAATCTGAACATTTTCAATTATGGTTATTTCACTCTGAAATCATTTACTCACTTCAGGAAAATCTTTCCAATTTTCAGACTTGTCAGTCCTATTGAAAGTCTCCCAATATCCTAGGAAAAATCCTCTGTTTACTACTTAGTTGTAAGGTATCATGACTGTTGAACATCACAGGAGTCCTCTGATTTACCTTCATTGTTTTTCACACCAGTGGATGGCTTAAAGACGCTCACAAGCAATGGAGAAAGTAAACGCTAAAATATATACACACAGAATAAACAGAGTGGTCGAAATTAGTTCTGAGAAGCTGCTACTTTTCTTTTATTATGACTTAGTAAAGACCAACTTAATGGGTACTTTATGATTTTCTAAGTTATCACCGCTTTAACTCTTTGCTAGAATTTTCCATTCCAGTAAAAGAACTCATATGTTTTGCTTTTGAGATTACAGGTTTCCTCAGAGCATCCAGAAGACTATCACCCACAAACACTGCACTGCACATATCCCCTTACAGAAGTAATACTGAATCTTATGGCACATCTATTTATTGATTTATTGTTACAGAACTTCAAATTACAGTAGTACTAAGTTCACATTAAACTGGAGTATTGCTCAGTACTACTATTGTTTATTTTGGGGATACTAATGCCCAAGCTGCCCTTATCAAAAGGTCATCACTGGTAGGCACACATGCACAACAAAACCAGTTGCTGCTACAAAAAGACATTATTTTTACGCGTCTCTGTGCAGTGCCTAAGTTCTATCTCCATTACCTATGGTGTAATTAAACAAGGCACAGTAACATTAAATATGACACAAAAACTCAGGGATTTCTCCAACATCAGTCATGACATTTTCAATGGATCTGGCAAGAAAAGACACATCTCAATTTCAGTCTAGTGACATACAATCTTTCTAAAATCTGCCAAAATTGATATGTAGTCATCTGGTCACCATACGAGACCTCAGAAGGAGTTCAGGCCATATCACTGTGAATTCCTACATTGGTATTTTCTATTTAAGAGAGTCTCATAAAGGTATATTAACTAAGCTTACAACATCTCTCCCCACAGTCAAGTGTTCAAACCACCAAGTACTTCAATCGCAACAGCCTAGGAAAGTACTATATCACGGAATTTTTTAGAGTTGGAAGGGACCTCTAGAGATCATCTAGTCCAACTCCCCTGCTGACACNTGCAGCCCAGGATTCTGTTGGCCTTCCTGGAGACAAGGGCACGTTGCTGGCTCATGGATAATTTCCTATCTACCAGGACCCCCCTGGATCCTTCTCCTCAGAACTGCTTTGCAGCAGGTCCACCCCTAACCTATATTGGTGCCTAGCATTTTTCCTCCCCAGGTGCAGGACCCTACACTTGCTCTTGTTGAACCTCATTAGGTTCTTCTCTGCCCAGCACTCCAGCCTGTCCAGGTCACGCTGCATGGCAGTGTGGCCCTCTGGAGTGTCAGCCACCCCTCCCAGTTTGGTATCACCAGTGAACTTGCTGAGGATACACTCTGTCCCCTCATCCAGGTCATTGATAAATATATTGAACGAGGTTGGACCGAGTATTGACCCCTGGGGGACACCACTGCTTACAGGCCTCCAACTTGACGCTGCTCCATTAATCACAACCCTCTGAGTTCTGTCACACAGCCAGGTCTCAATCCACCTTGCTGTCTCCTCATCTAGCCCACACTTCCTCAGCTTCCTAATGAGGATGTTATGGGAGACAGTGTCAAAAGCCTTGCTGAAGTCAAGGTAGATAGATCAAGAAAATGCCATAAAATTTTTCAAAATATACAAATGACTACTTTCAGTTTTAAGATGAAATCCATGTAGTGAACATGACCTATCCAGCCTCTCTGGAAATGAATCTTCTTGAAATACCGTATGGAAAACAATACTTCAAATCTCCTTTAATAAGACCTGTCAATGGGTTCTTTTATTTATTTTTTTTTAAGCAAGCAGCCCAAGCCAGCCAAATCTTAGCTTTCAGTCTAAGATTCATTTTGCAACCCACTGCCTAAGGCACCCTGTCCACAGCAGAGGCGTGTTGTATCTTGGGCACACACTGTCTCCCCTGACAAAAGTCGGCACCAGCAGAGAAGAACTGTCCCAGCTGTCAGGTCAGGCAATGCAGGAGAGCCCACAGCATTGCAGAGCCACGTATGCACAGACACACACAGACTATTTTGTGAAGTAGCGAGAAGACAGGACCACTCCTTGTGCTGTGTGATTTCGGGCAAACTCTCACATGATGGGACAGTGGAAAGACAGAAAGTTTGAAGATAAATATGCAATCCATGGTATCCTAGTAGGAAATGTTCAGAGCAGTTTGATTTGCTGCAGTTACACAGAAACCAAAGTAGTCATCATGTAATAAAATAACAGATGAGACTCTCAAACATATACTCAAGAAATCAAAGAATTGTTATAACCTTTGTCTGGTTTTTTGGGTGTTTTTTTTCTTTCTGAGAGAAATACAGTCTGAAAAACTAATCTGGAATCATATCCCCAATAGGCAAGCATCACAAAATTGCCAACAAAAATTACTTTACATAAATGATAACACCAATGACTGTGTTTTGGAAAAAGATGCAAAAAGTAATTATGAAACACGCTTCTCTTAGAAGTCTGTTCTAGTGTAGTGGAAAAGTGAGAGTAAAAAAAAGATGCAAAACAAATCAATTACAAACCAAATATTCTAAAATGGAAATGACTAATTTCTAAAGTCAGTGCAAAGTAATTGAAATACTTTTTGAACTTGATTATTTTCAGAATTACTTGGAAATGAAGACGAGTGTTCCTTCCTGTCTAACTGCAGTTTGTTCTTACACTATTTGTAAAATTACAGTATTAGATTTACAGTAACTAGCATGAAATCACAACTGCGATCAGCCATGTTCTAGATGTTACGATAAAGCTTCATATTACATTAAACGAGCAGACTGGAATTAATCAGTGTACTGAATTTATGATACTACAGTCAACATAGCTTAGCAGTAATTGATCCAACAGCAGGTGTGTTTGTAAAATCTAAATATAGGTTTAATAAATTAGACTAGCTTGCTAATTTTCACTTTAGATGTCCATTTATAATCATAATGTCTCAAACATGCATCACCACATATCTTGAAAAGCCTATTTTTGGGCTGTCAGCTCGTTCTGCAAAAGTACATCTGCTTGGCATGTACCAGAACGCTTCCATTTGTTATTAGTGAAATAGGTATACACTCACAAAATTAAGACAAATTAACTATGTCAGTTTTGTAGAGCAAAACACATAATTTTCCTATGGCTTCACTGACAGAGCAGGACATGACTGTGGCTGCTCGGAGAGGGAGACACCAAACTGGGGGAGGAAGGAGCTGGGGAGGAAGCCCAGCAGTAGGCAGAGAAGCTAACTTCAGCCTGCTGAGTTGTGCCACGCTTCCTGTTCACTTAGTGGTGTCAAATGAGTTTCTCCAGAGAACAACTCAGATCAGGACCCTAATGCAGTTGTTTTGAATGGCCTATCTCTCCCCACTGACTAGATACCAAGTCTAAAAAGATTAGTTTTAGTAGGGTAGAGTTACCCCCGACGGTGGCTAATGGACTAAGACATATGTTGAGACTCATTAAGAGCTTGATTCTCCTTTATTCCTGCAGTATAAGAAAGCTCCAACACCTCCAGATAACACAATATTCCCGTTGGGCACATTTAAATTATAACACTAATTTAAGACACTCAACACTCTGGGCAAGCAGTGGGCTGCTGGGGTGCCACAGATACCTGCTGCACTACTCCTTTTCCCATCTGTTGTGCTGCCACCACACTCTCAGTGTCAGGGGAAGAGCTTCAAGCACAGTTTGCAAAATAGATGCACAAGCAGTAAGTTCCTAACACCTCAGAGATGACTCGCTTCTACATCATGATGCCATTTGCACTCAAGTGCAAAGACAGTCTTGGCATCCCATGCAGAAAACACACTGTTGCTCCTTTAGGGATGTACTTGGTGGGAAATGCCAGCAAGGAAAGAGAACAGCTCACTGGCAAGTCTAAGTTCTGTTCTGTACGCAGAAAGGAATAAGAACATTACAGTTTGTCTGGGTAAAGGTATGAAAATATAATCCTCAAAGCTGGATTTGAACTATGGAAAGCATACGTTAACTGCATATTCTTACAGTACTTGAAGCTGAAATGAGACATTAGCCTCTACAACTACAGCAAAGATGAAGAGAAGCTGCCTTGAGGGAAATAGTGAGAAATATTAGTGGTGGACCTGCCTGCCAGTTCTAGCACTGGGGTCGCCTCACTTCCCAAGAGGGCTGGTGAAGTGCAAGCTTGGGGAACTGCAAGAATAAAGCAAATGCTGGTGGAAAAGCTGCTCTGTGGTTGGAGACCGATTTCTGTAAATAAAGAATAATTCCAGACACCAGTGGCACTCCAAAATCTTTCATCAACTCAGAGTCTTTGGTTTAAAACTCATCTTTGTCAGAAACCATTGGCCAACAGGGTCTTCAGGAAGGCTAAACAGGAAAACTGACAACAGAGGAAATATGTCAAAAATTTATTGGAAGAACTATTTATCCCAAGTATGACTATATCTTCAACTGCAGTAAATTTTGGGGCAAACTTAAAAGCTTTTAAAAAAAATTATTTTAAAAGAATATCAACTACCTCTATATTTAGCTCACCCAATACCTCTGCCTCCACCTAAGCAAGTAGTCTGAATAAGTCTATATTCCTGAACTCATATGAAACAACCTATTTATTAGCTGTTAAGTGACATTTAACATAGCTGGTTAAGAATACACGTTAAACACCAGGTACTGATGAACAGTTTACACTGAGATTTGTTCAAAGGTTTAGAAGAGACTCCCAAAACAGAAAAGCCGAAGAAGAGCATCCATTTTCACACCATAGCAAGTGCCTGGCGCGATTTTTTCTCGGTGCTGGGAGTGCACTGGGTGCATCAAAGCTCAGGAAGCCTGTGAGGATCTTGTGTTACCAGCACTGTTTAGTGAGAGACATATTACAGAGCGCTGTAATGTGCTCTCTGACATCCAAGGAACACAGGACTTTTCAACCAGAACTGCTGTTGTGTTGCAATTGCTAATGCTGTGTATTTCAGGCGAGGAATAACTTTGTGATATTGCTGAGGAACAAAGAGAATTGTACACACTACTCTTCTTCCTTTTGTGTCCCTCTTGCTCTTTTACTGTCATGCCAAAAAGGGTACTGGACTTTGATGCTGGTTCTTCAGATGCCAGCAAGGATGGCATTTCATAAAGGACATACAATCAGTCAGCAAAGCAACTTCAGCAGTTTTTAAATTATTTTTCTTCATCCCAGTTCATCCGTTGCTTCTTTGATTCTTTGACACTACTGAAGAACGACTAGATTATGCAGCTCAGACTTTAAGAAGAATGAAGTACTGGAAGAGACTGCCTGATCCTAAAGGCTTTTAAGGAGACATTGGCCTAGGAAGACCAATGAAGTTGAAGTTGTTTTTACTTTTGTGGAAGAGGGATGGACTTACTGACCTCAGGAGGTACTCACTGATGTAAGCTGAAAATCTCTGCGTTTCAGAATGATTTGAGTTCAGATCTAGGTGACATAAGCCATTAAGGGTGATCTCAGCGGGAACTCAGCACATTCCAAAGTCATCCTTTTAAACTCAGCACAGACTACTACAGTAGTCACTGGGGTAGGTAAATCCAGGCTCGTCCCATGCAGTCTTTTATAATTCAACAAAGCTCAAAGATGTAGGCCACTGCTGTTGGTAGGTAATGTAGAGAGACAATGTAATTATGCTGTACAGAATATATTAAAAACAACAGCAGATGCACTGACTTGTTTTAACATTAGGAAATAATAGTCATTACAGATCTGAATCTCAAAATGCTGAGCATCTGCAGATACTACTGAATTCTGCTGGAGTTATTATAAGCTCACTGCATCTGTAAATTAGACTTTTACACATCTGGCCACTGTGGTGATTATTATTATTATGAAAAGTGAGTACAGGAAAGCTAAATAAAACATGCAATGATGCTCTTGATCATTCACTTATTTCTTTCCTGTAGCAGTCTACTGTACTGCTAAGAAAAAATAAAATACAATTGTTCATAATAGCATAACACTTAATTAGTTTTACAGGAAGGCACTAAGCAACACACCAGATGCTAATGAAATCCTGAAAGTCCATTTTGTAATGAAGCACATATGTACTAACTTATTTTAATTTCAAACTGGTTTAGCTATTACAAAGAGAAATTGGAAGTTACAACCTCTAGATGCAGTCTCAAGACTGCATGCGGACATGCAAGAAGCAAAGTGACATTATTGGGAGTAGGATTTGTAGTTTAAATAAAATATCACTACCAACAATAAAAATCCCCACACAGCCAGTGCATTCATCAGATTGAAACAACTATGACAGCTCGCAACACTATTAGTAAATTCCCTGAAGATAAAAAGCAATACCAAGTCAGAAATCATTGGTAGTCTGAAGGTAGCCTAGGAAAGCCTCCAAGAAAAAGATGTGTACCTCATTTGATGAAAAGTGAGTGAAGATCTGCAAAGAGGGAGACATGATCAAAGGATTAGGCCAGGAAAATTATCTATTTAAAACCCTTTAACGCTACCAGTGTGAAGCTCTAAGTCTCTATTTCTGCCCAAATGTAAAGTATCTCTCCGAGGGCCCAGGTTCAAAGCCAATTAAGGCTGCTGAGAACCATAAATTTCGGATAAGGCCTTTACGATCATCCTGAGGATGTCTGTAATTGCTGTCATTGCACTGCCCGTTTAGAGGGCAGGCGAAAGCAGTACATGATCTCCATCTCCCCTGTGTGCCCAGGGCCCAGAGCAGGGATTTGAGCCAGAACATGTCTTGTCACAAGGACCGACCCCCTGTCTGCTGGACCTGCCTCTCTTGCTCCCCCTGCCCACACGTGGAAAGCTCCAAAGTGCTGCTTCTAGTCATATTAAATAGAGAAACCCAGAGAACGAGTTTTCTGATGACCTCACTTCATGTCAAGCAGGGCTACATTGCTGGAGTAGCATAAGTTCTTTTGTGTCTTTGAGTTGCTGTGGTGCCGGAGAACCAGGTACCTGGTAGAGTCAGACGCCTCCAGTGGTCAGGAGCAGTCAAGTGGCCATTTCAAGATTGCTGGTGAGGGATTTACGCTGATAAAGCATCTGCTTCGTACTTCTGAGTGTATAAAAAACTAGAGTTCTACCCAAAGCGAATGGAAACGGAAGCAGTTAACAATTAGTTTTTGAAAATCTGATCCTTTAACCGTCGGGATGATATTTTATGAGACACAGACATCTTTGTTGTCATATTGTGGTGCTGCACAGCTGTGTTAATATTCCTTCACCTTATCACAGTCAGGAAAGTCTCTTTATTCTTAAGAAAAAAATCCAAAACATAAAAGAAGACATCTGACCATATTTTACAGCAATCCTCCAGAACACTCCACCTAATCCCAGTGATATTACAGAGACCAGTACAGTAAATATTTTTAAAGACTGAAGTAATGCAGCAATTCTAGCAACTGAATTGATGCTCAGCAGCACTATAATTGTTTCTCTCTACTATTTGAAAACACTCAAGTTTCAAAGTCTTTGAATTAACCAGAAGAAGAAACTGGTCCAGAAACTCACTCCGTGAGCACTGTCAAAAATGTTCTTGCTAACAGTAAGATTACTGCAGTGATTGGGACAACTCCCAGTTCTCTACAGAACGCTTAACAGTTGTTACACATATTATCTAATAAAACATGCATTTTTTTTTCAGGCATAGGTGGAACATAAAAATTCATCTAAGAGCTTTATGTGAAGCCAAATGAGTGCAAGAATGAGCAGAATGGACATGATACATTTTTATTAACTTAATGAAAACTAACCCCAGCAAATTCTCCCTCATTTTTAAATTAGTGTTTGGATCTATGTTATTATTATGCAATTCTCCTTCTTCCTTTCCTCTCAATGTATTGATTTTTCTTTTCTGCTAATGAACTAGGCACTCTGACAAATGTAAACATGCCAGTGTCCAGGAATTCCAATACACAAACCTACTAGGAAACATTTTCAGAAATATTCTGCAGTAGTCACAAAATGTTTATTCTACCAGTCATTTGTTAACACCTGTTGCATAAATGTATATCATTGCTCAAGTGCTCTGTAAGCCACCGTTACCTGGTTGAAGAACTTGGACAAATTGTTTGACTTATTCTGTACTCGCATCCTCAACGTGAGCTGGAAACACGCCAGAGGAATAAACTACCCAACAGATGTTAATTGTGCATGAGACCACACAGCATGACTCCACATTGTACACGATTTTAAATACTGCAATTACTCAAAGGTACAAGGGCAGGCTCTCCAGATAGCCTTTTGCACCTTTAAAATTCTTTCTGGAAATGGGCAAGGAAAGAAGACAAAGTTAAGAGCTTACTGTAAAGCACACAGACAATTGTGATGCTTCCAAAGAGCTCTCCCAAATTTTCCATATATTAATGTAAGGAAAAGAGACGGAGGTTCAGAAAAATGCAAGTAAAGAGGCTTTGGGCAGGAAGATAAATAAGGACTGGCAATAACTGAACAAACCCCAAAAAACCAAAAGGCAGAGAGGTTTATGTTCCACAGCAGCACTGCTGTGGCAGGGACTCTACACACCTCTGGCTGCTGAAGAACTAATTCAGGTCCATGAAGAGAAGGAGAGGGAATATCTATGGATCCAAAATCCCACAGTACAGTTTGTGTATTTGACTCATTAGGTCTTAACAAGCACCAAAGAGATATCTTAAGTCCCAATCTGTATTTTCTGACTGGAAATCACCTTGTCTCACAGCATTTTTCACTTTAAAAACTTTAGATAAAAGCTGTCTGATTTACATTCTTCCTTCCTTCCATGTACAGCATTCATCTTGTCTGAGCTGTCAGTGCTTTGGACATTTTTTGAAGACATCTTTCGCTCCATGTTTATACAAAGTATACATAACAGGACCCCGACCTTAGTGTGGGTACCATTTTGATTTCTCACCTCTATTGCCTTTTTAAAAAGTCTCAATAAAAAAAATTGAAAAATCTGAAAGAAATAATTTTTTAGGTTCAGATACTTGTCTTCTCAGCTTGTTTTGGTTGTCAAGTAAATATCAAGTTGAAAAGAGAAAACATTTTCCAGATATGTTCGTTTGATGAGAAAAGGAATTAATCTTGTCTCAGAAACTGCTATCTAAATATAATTAGATAGGTTTACAAAATATATTCATATCTTTTTTTTTTTTCCTCAAACTGAAACCATATTTTAAAGCAGATTTGAATGTGTAACTTCTAAACAGAATCAAAGGAGCTTATCAACATACAAGTCTTTTATTGTCTGACAGGCATGGAAATTTTGTCTGACTAGAGACTGATTTGGTGCCAGCTTGCTGCAATTAGAAAGTAATTAGCATTCTTTCAAAGTGAGGACCAGAAGAATGGCCTGAGGTTGACATTCAGTTCAGTGAATGAGCAAGAAAATTTGTGTCTCCTGCTTTTGAGTAGGTGATGATAGAATTTGGAAATTGCTGGCTGTACTGTAAATTCTGCTACCTCTTAAGGCCAAGCTCCACACGTACAAAACAGAGACCTTTTTAATTAGCGAACACAGTATTGTGACTTTTACTAAGAAGTCTACTAGTAGGTCTTTCCGAGTAGGTAACATTTCTTCTGTCTTTTAAGATGCCACCTTACTGGCTTATTGGCTAAGATAGCTAAGCTCACTTACGCAGTACAATTGGTAACCCTACGAAGACCAGTCCAGTCCAAAGCCCTCATATACTTGAAGTTCTACTTTAATTCTTTGTAGAGAACTTTTTTCTTTTTGTCTCTTTTTCAGGATTTTTTTCATTTCAGCCTCTGTTCAAAGGTACGCAGCAGACTTGAACATGTGGCAGAAGACTTCTGCACCTTCAAATAATACCATGAATCTTTAAATGCAACTTACTGAATTAGTTCTCTTTACAAAAATACCAACCTTAAATTTTGTCATGCTCTTGTACTGCAACCAACTGCAGTAAATTCAGATGTAAATACTCTGCTCATACCATCACCCACTAATTTTATTTCTTTAATTGGCATGGTGTTAGGAAACTTTCTGGGAGATATAGAAACTGAGGAACATAGAAATATTTGAAGTTTTCAAGAAAAACCATTCCATGTTGGAAATAAAGAAAAATGAAAACCAATGATCTCTCATCTGCTTTTTGTTGCATGTTTTATATTTCTATGTGTAAACTAGGAAACAGCAGAGAGCTTAGAAGACAAGGAGTCTCCAAATCTGCATTAAAAGTAGTAACTACTAGGCCATCCTTTCTCCCAGCATCATCTTTGAACAACCATTTCCTGGAACAAGGGGATAAAGAAAGTGAATTGCAGTATGCCGTGTAGGAGAAAGTGATCTAAAGACAGGTCAAGACACACAAAAACAGCGTACATTTCTCTTTTTCTTTTACTTGCCTGTAGATATCATGTTTCCTAATAACGACACCAAATTCACTGAAAATAGGTATGTGAACCAATTGAAGACTTTTGACACCACCAGCTGGACATGAGGCTAGCCACTATTTCATGTCCATCATGAGCCCGTGGCTCTGAATTGCTAGTAAAATAGAAACACAAATATTTAACAAAACCTCACAAACAGTAGAAATAAAGGAGAAGAGGATAGAGTCAGCCACAAAGCTGAAAGGAGAAAGAGAGAAGGAATTTTTTTTTCCTGATTAGGAAAAATCAGTTTACAGAGAGGATTAATTTTATTTTTCTAATTAGAAACTTGTTAGGTTTGAATTCCATGCAGCAGCATGGAAAGGAAATCACGGGGAAAATGGTATGTAAGCCTATGTTAATGCTCAGCAACAACGACATTAGACAGGCTGTGACCGAATGGCAAATTCTGCAGGCTTCTGTTTCTTCACTTTAAAGACTGAAAACAGGAAAACTTTAAGCATTAGAGAAAAAGTAACATCACCAGGAGTGAAAGTTTTAACAAGTCACGTGCCAGGAATACACGTGGTCTTACAGATTAGCTAACAATAACTAATCTGAATACAAATATAAATGACTTTTACTGTGGTTTCCCTTTTTGAAATCCAAGCCCCCACGCCCCCAAAAAAAAAAACCCAAAAAAACCCCACCAAACTAAACAGCAAATACAACAGCTTAGAGACCCTTATTTTATCTGAAGACTGGTGTTCTGGCAAGACCTCAAAACGTGATAAAATCTCATTCAAGGGAAGGAAAAAAAAAAAAACAAAAACAAAAAAAACCAAGAGAAGAACTTAGGAGGCTATTCCCTATAGACAAAAACTGTATTATTCTCTTGAAAAACATGCTTTTAGGAAGATGGTAAAGGCTGCTATAGCAACTGATGGAAGCCAAAATCAGTAACAGCCTTGCTTGACGTGGCTATCGTAGGTGATGAATCCTTAGAGTGGACACACTTTTGAGAACTGCGCATGGATCCCAAAGGGAAGCAGAATAGTGAACTAAAGAATAAATGAAAGAAAGAATGAAATGAACCAGCACATAAAATCATGGAATAGTTTGAGTCGGAAAGGATCTTTAAAGGTCATCTAGTCCAATCCCTCCTGCAATGAGCAGGGACATCTTCAACTAGATGAAGTTGCTCAGAGCTCTGTCCAACCTGACCTTTGATGTTTCCAGGGATGGGCCATCTGCTACCTTTCTGGGCAGCCTGTGCTAGTGTTTCACCACCCTCATTGTAAAAATTTTCTTCCTTATGTCTAGTCTAAATCTACCCTCTTTTAGTTTAAAACGGTTACACCTTGTCCTATCACAACAGGCCCTGCTAAAATGTCTGTCCCTGTCTTTCTTATAAGCTCCCTTTAAGGACTCGAAGTCTGCAATAAGGTCTCCCTGGAGCCTTCTTTTCTCCAGCAACCCCAACTCTCTCAGCCTGTCCTCTTAGGAGAGGTGCTCCAGCCCTCTGATCATTTTTTGTGGCTCTCCTCTGGACCCGCTCCAACAGGAGTTCCTGTGCCGAGGGCTCCAGAGCTGGATGCGGTGTGCCAGGTGGAGTCTCACGAGAGCAGAGTAGAAGGGCAGAATCACCTGCCTCAACCTGCCGGCCATGCTTCTTTTGATGCAGCCCAGGATACAGTTGGCTTTCTGGGCTGCAAGCACACATTGCCAGCTCATGCCCAGCTTTCCATCCACCAGTAGCCCCAAGTCCTTCTCGGCAGGGCTGCTCTCAATCCCTTCATCCTCTTGATACCAGGGGTTGCGCCGACCCAGGTGCAGGACCATGCCCTTGGCCTTGTTGAACCTCATGAGGTTCACACAGGCCCACTTCTCGAGCTTGTCCAGGCCCCTCTGGATGGCATCCTGTCCCTCAGTCGTGTCAACCACAGCACTTGGCTCGGTGTTGTCCAAAAACTTGCTGGGAGTGCACTCAACCCCACTGTCTATGTCATTGATGAAGATATTGAACAGTACTGGTCCCAATACGGACCCCTGAGGGACACCACTTGTCACCAATCCCCATCTGGAACTTGAGTTGTTGATACAACCATCCAA
The DNA here is from genome assembly GCA_013397275.1 of Burhinus bistriatus. NCBI lineage: Eukaryota > Metazoa > Chordata > Aves > Charadriiformes > Burhinidae > Burhinus > Burhinus bistriatus. The sequence goes on along the minus strand of VYXH01004498.1, from coordinate 18,690 downwards.
CCAATTCCTCATCCACTGAACAGTCCACCCATCAAATCCATATCTCTCCAATTTAGAGAGAAGGATGTTGTGGAGGAGTGCGTCAAAGGCCTTACGGAAGTCCAGACACATGACATCCATAGCTCTTCTCTTGTCCACCGATGTAGTCACTCCATCATAGAAGGCCACTGCCTTGGTCAGGCAGGACTTATCATTGGTGAAGCCATGCTGGATGTCTCAAATCACCTCCCTGTCCTCCATGTACCTTAGCATAGTTTCTAGGAGGATCTGTTCCATGATCTTCCCATGCACAGAGGTGAGGCTGACAGATCGGTAGTTCCCAGGGCCCTCCTTTCTACCATTTTTAAAAATGGTGTTTCCCTTTTTCCAGTCACTGGGGACTTCACCTGGCTGCCATGACTTTTCATATATCATGGAGAGTGCCTTGGCAACTACATCAGCCAATTCCCTCAGGAGTCTGCGATGCATCTAATCAGGTCTCATAGACTTCTGCATGTTCAGGTTTCTCAGGTGGTCAAGAACCTGATCTTCTCTTACAGTGGGACAGACTTTTCTCCCCCAGTCCCCGTCTTGCGGTCCATCCACTCGAGAGGTGTGGAAAGAGAGGTTGCCAGTGAAGACAGGCAAAATTGTTGTTAAGTACCTCAGCCTTCTCCTTGTCCATTGTTACATAAAAAGGGAGTCAGCGTTACACCCTCATGCTTGTCCTGTACCTTGGACAGCTGTGGTAGAGCTCCAGGATTTTACGAAGGAGACTACACCTCAAGAAATTAAGAGAAACAAATCTCTGGTTGCTGATTTTTTCACTTGGTACTTCCTTGTTATTTCTATTTCATCTAAGGGCACAGTTTATAATGTCATGTCAAGATGAGCTTTCTAGCTAAAACTTGGTCAGGATTTGTATCTACCCTGAAGTTAATGACATTGCCCTTCAAGGGTGACAAGCAGCTCGGTAAACAATTACATGTAACCATAAAACAAATTAATGCTGAACCTTCAGTCATCCCTCACTGTCATGGGGACGGTACTGCAGCCTCAGCATTCCTCCATGCAAACACTGTCTCAGAAGAGCTCTGGTAGAAAATGGATCTATGAGAAATGGGTAAAAGGAGAAGAATGCAAAGAGGTTTCTAGTTTAGCAGTGAAATTGGGGACTAGAATCTGGGGATCAGCATAAATAAGTTTAAGAAATAAAACACACATTTGTATTTATGTGGATGATTAATTATTGGAGCATGTTACCATAAAAACTACGTTTATCATGTCTTGTTGACTTCAAATCAAGGCTGAAGACCTCTGTAGAATATATATCATGATGGAGCTGAAATTAACAGGTTCAACATAAGACAAAATTCCATGGCCTCTATTACACAAGGTCAGGGTAAATGATCGAATGTCCCAGATTGTCCTTAAAAGTTGTAGTTCCATAACAAGAATAAATACTAAAGCAATGGAATGAGAGAAATACATAAATTTTCTATTTTGATGAGGATAAAAGACTCCTTTTCCACTTATTATGCTCAAAGAGATTTATCTTCTAAACTAACCTTTGAATCAACGCAAATGGCCCCTTTAACGTCAACCCCTTTCCTGATAAAGTAACAATTAGACGGTTAAAAATCAATGTCCCAGAACTAATGGTTTAAAACAAACAAACAAAATTATTAAATGTGTTGTTACAATAACTGGGTACTTCATTATTTTCATGTTTCCCACCAATGAAAATACTTGTTGCAACTTTGAAAAAAACCACTTTGTTGACATTGTTTCATTCCTCTGTGAATGTAGCAAAGAGTTCAATTGATACACTTCAATGACTAGCTTACTTAACCTGCACACAACTTTAAAAACAGAACAAAACAAAACAAAAAACTGAAAAAAAAAGAGATGGCTCTTCCTGGAATAAATGATTACTAATGATTTGACCAGTTTAGTAAAATATCACAAAACTTACTTGTTTTAAGAAGAAAGCCTGCAACTCCTTCTAGAGTAGATTATTCTATTTTTCTTAATTATCAAAGCAAATAAAAAGATATTATTTCTTTTTCTCATGGTCTCTGTTCTTATCAAAGGTATTATTGGCAGAAGAGTCCCCCCCATCTCTCGTCCTCATTGAGTTTTCATTTCAAATTAACCTCAATTTTCTTCAGCCTCAAACTTGTCTGTGTGCAAGGGGTAAGACAGAACCTCCGAGCCATTTAAATTCACACAGAACCTCAAAAAAGAACATTAATTGTTCTTTGACCTTAAATAGGCAAATCGGCAATCTAACATCCACATATTTCTCAAAGCTACCCGTGTGGCACCACGTTGGGGCAGAGTTCCTCTACCAGTTTCCAACAGCATTTTTCACCCTTCATATGTTCCCTTATGCAAAAACCAGAGGAGCACCACTGACAGCAAGGTGAGACTGGGATACACAACCGTGAAGCTTCACCGCCCTTTCCTGAATATTGACATAGCCAGAAACTAGGTTGAAAGCAGTCATTTCTGGGTACAAGCGAGGGGAACTGAATGAGAGGGGAGAAAGGAAACGAAGAAACCAGCTTGCAGGTTGCTTCCACAGCCTTAGGAAACACCGCTGATGTGACAGAGAAAGATTTGGGGTTCAAATGCAGCTTAAAAGAAGCTGAAAATTGCAAAGGATTAATGTGTCTCCTGTTTGATTCTCCTTGTGTTCAGAAAAACAGGAGGTTTTGCATTTTTTTAATTAAATAAGATTGTATATAAGAAACAACCAACTCTCTTTCCAACAGTAAAGAAACAACCCACAGGACCCAGGGATTTTGACTAATTGCCCATGTCAAATGGAGAGAGGGGGTAATACAGCTGTAAGTTTAAGTTTTAATAATTGCATATAGTAATAAGACCGACATCTCTGAATGTCCTTGGGATTACAATTTCTTTTGGCAATAAAACATTCAGAATGGTTATGGTGAGCATTATGAATGTTTATTAACATTACAGTACATTCTGGTTCCACAACATGCAGGACGTGTATAATGGTGCCACATGCATTATTCATGTTATGCAAGACCAAAATAATTCCTCACTTCAGTCTTATGGATTCATAATTTAAGATGAAGAGACAGTCGCTCTCTTACAACAGAGATGTTTATTTTGCTCTTATTCAGGTTTATATGAGTCTTGCGCAGACACAACGCAGAGAATGTGACCCAACAAATCAATCAATATGAAAAATAGTTAACAGCATTTCTGAGCACCCTGATAATATCAGAATAAAAAGCATCACCACAGTCTCTTTTTCTCATGCAAAGTATCATGTGTTAAGCATAACAGATGGAAAATAACATTATATAAACTAGCAGGTTGCTAAATTCAGAGTAGGAGCACAAAGCAGTGTGTATAGGAACCAGAAATGTATTATTTCCTATTGCTGTTCCTTTGTCTCCTGCAGCTCTAAATTTGGAAACAAACTAGCTTAAACTATTTTTGTGAGCCGAGAGAACTTAAACAACAAGCACTGGTTGAAGATGAAATTTCAACCTGGTAGCTGTGGCTGCCTGAACACCAAGGTTAATAAAGGAATTATTGACAGATCCCTAGCTATGGCATGCTATGATAGCATTTGAAATGTCATGTTTGCCCAGCACTGTCTCAACAGCTCCCATCTCTTGACCAACCAAAAAGATGACAATTCCCTTCTTAGTAGCACTTTTTTTTTTAAATACAGGGTACTGCAAAGTAGATTTCAATACAGACTGTACTGAAATACAGTTTGTGTACTAGGAAAATTTATCAGTTTATATTCTTCTTAAACACTATGCTACAGTAAGAATTTATATTACATACATACTGATTTATTGCTTATAAATTCAGTTTTGGATCAAGTATACTATTCAAGAATCCATAGAGGAACTGTTCAAGGCATGCAGCAGAAAAAATCTTTAGAAACAAGGTGGGAGATGTTGAAATATTTCATTCTGATGCTTTCAGATACAATATTTGAATTTTTGTCTTAAAAAATGCAAAAAAAAAAAAAAAAGTCAAATGTATTTCATTTTGGTGTGGGGAGAAAATATGAAAAAAAAAAATTATGTCACCCTAAAACAATTCATTTGTAAAACCACAGCAATAATAACAAGATTAGTGGTAAATTGCAGACATTGAAAGAAAATCGTTAGAAACTCAACATGAAGATAGTGAACCTGACCATAGCATTCACCTGTAGGGCCTGGTGCTCCGAGATCGAGCACTTTCCTGAGCCAGATGGTATAAAAACAGACCAGGATGTTTTGTAGAAATCCCAAAAGTGTGACATTGTCTAACCAATTTTTAAATCCCTTCCCTCTTTTGACCTAACAATTTCCATTATGTGTATCTCTTACAAAATCTCAGTCACAACAATTTTTTAAGATATTTAATGATCCATTAATTTATCCAGTGATATTAAGTAATCATGATGTGGGAACTGACAATCCGCATACCCTACAGAATAACAGTTTTAAGTAGTCAAAGGAATTCTTAGTGCAGTTCTGACACTTGAAGCCATACGTGTCTTTCCCTATAGCTGGGCAACCTTAATGGCTGCAGCTTGGCATACTGAGGTCGCGCTGCGCAATCGTCGACGCAGTTGCTGTTTCCAAGTGCAAGTCAGATGTCAGTTTAAAACCTCTGTGAGCAAACGGTCCTGAAATCACACCGTAATGCATGTCATTTATATGTTCCTCTCCAGACTTCTAAAATTTACTTTTTAAACATTCAGTTTGACAGGTGTTTTGATGTATAAATCATGCCCATAAATTATGTCTGAAACTGCTCTGGTGTCTGACAACAAGCAGAGAGTAAGGATGCCACTTATCCAGAAAAAGATGAAAAATGACACAAAAGGAGACCTTGCCTGTCCTTGAATGAAGCACAGGCACACTCAGAGAGACGACTGCCCTGTGTGACACAAAGTGAAAATATCTGCCCTGGCTCGACCAAGGCTCCATGTCCAGCTGAGTCCCTCACCGATTCTTGCTCTGTCACAGGCTCGCAGTTGACAAGCCTTTTCATGTCCCGTTTCTAAAAGATGCCTTTAAACATTCTATCATTTTGTTTCTGTTAAAGAGAGTTCACAGCTTGCATCTATTCTCACAACATTGCCATTGTGCTCATTAAATATCAAGCCTAAGTCAGAGAAGAAATTGTTAATCCTTTGCATTACAATAGCCAGAATACATCTGCCTCATACTTTCATTTTATTTCACAGTTTAGTCAATGTTTCAGTTTTTGGAGCACAGCAGTGGCATTTTTCCAAGTCCAAAACCAATTAGTCTTTTCATTTTATGACTGCAATGCACAGTATAAAAAAATAATTTATTGGTTTTGGTGCCAGTTATTTAATCCGGGTGTGAGTAAAAATGCTTATTTGATCATTTATCTAGGAATGAATGTTGTGTCACAGTTTTACTGATCACACAATTTGATTTTATTTTCATTTGTTATTAGAGACTCCAAACGGCGGAACAAAAAAAGTATATTTACTACTCCCAGTTAAAACCGAAGAACTGAATTTCCCACCTGAGTCAACAAACCACTGCCAGGGAGCAGTGAGCTCACGTGTCCTTTGGTATCAAGACTATAGTGGAATATAAGCATGTGCTTAAATAGAAAGATATTAAAACTTTGTCAGCAGGAACACAATCAAGTAAGAACTGTAGTGTCTGAAAGAAAAAAAAGCCCAACTCCAGAGTTGCAAAGGGAATTTTAGCAGAGAACAATGGCAGAGTTGTTGTCTCAATACAGCATATCTGATCATCATGCAAAAATAGCCCAGATTCTGCAACTGGGCTTTGATACGACGTGTCTGACACTACATGAGAAAACAATTTATCTACATGTGTTTATTTTCTTGTGGCTCATAAGCATTTCTAAGAAGTCAAGAAGTTTTATCTTAGTCTCTCCTGAAATTCATTTTGTTGCACAGGAGCTCTGCTTTCACTGTTAAGACCAACCATTTCCCCAGCTCTGCAGGACAAGGAAAAAGTGCAATCTGCAGTTTCGAACAAAATTATTACGCACATTATAAGTTAATTCAGCACGGACCCACGGCAGCATTATACAGTTTTTGCAGCTTTATATCTAAGAAGAAACACAGAAAACTGCCACACTTTTGAGAAAGCTGAGTGTCGTGTTTGAGGTTTTTGAAATGAGAAGGCAAAGCACTGTCATAGAAAAATGGAACTGCAGTGGTACATATTTTCAGTTTAATAATATTCACGCATTTTAAAAAATGTTTCTTTGAAAGGAAAAACGTCTTTCTGAGGGAAGTTGCCTCTCTTGTGAGCTGTACTCCATAAAGTGCTTGCAAAGAAATCAGGACCCACAATCTGCCCTTGCAGCCCCACAAGCAGCAAAATTCTCTCTCCAGCATCATCTGTGGTGTTGGAGAACGGTTTGTTTGTCACATATGCTCTCTAAGTGTGAAGTCATTCAAACGAAATGAAAGACAGTCTGGTGTAGCTCGTTCATTAATTTTCACAGCAGTTGGTGCCCTGTTGGCATTTCAAATTAACGTAAGGAAAAGTTCAAGAGATTTAGCTTCATTTCAAATCATGTCTACTATGATTTTCAAGAAATGTTACAAATAGATTAAATTGCACTAGTAAAAGCTAATTGCAGAGCAAAAGAGAAGAATATTAAATGCTAAGTACCCAACTAATTTCAAAGTAACGTAATTTTACCAGCTGAATCATCCCCTACGTGAAAGGTTGCACTCAAGAAGCTGCAGTGGTGACGGTGTGTCACTGCGCATGGCTGAAGTCCCTAAAGATACTGGTTGCAAGTGTTAAATGACAAATTGAAAAGAAAGGGTTTCAGTCATTTCACAGCTCCAGGCCCTTCCAACCTTCCCTGCAATTGGATCCAGGGTCTAAATAAACCTCCGCAAGCCTGCAGTTCTTATGCGTGTAATAAACTCTTCAGGGCTACCGCAAAACTGCAGAGCTTTAAGAACACGCAGAGCTCTTACGATGGGGCTGCAGTTTCCTGACAATTGCCTTTGGCCACTCGTTTTCAAAATTCCCAGTAACTTTTTTGTATTAAACTATCCCGATCTGACCATGAAATAGGGAACTCGCATTAAAAAACTGCAATCTCAAGTGTAATTGTGCAGCTCCATGTTCATTTCTGCAGTGGCTGATGTCACTGCTTGTCCTTGTTGTGTTACTTTAAGATCTCAGACACAGAAGACTCAGGAAAAATATCAATTCAAGAAAATTAGCCATTTGCTGACAGAGAGAATTAAAACACACCAGTTCTTTCCAAATAATGAAATATCCAATGCATTTTATGCCTTGCTTCTGTCCCTGGTGTGGGGGGGGTTTCTGCATGAAAACGCTGCACCTTCTAATGAAAAACTTGATAATTCAAAAAAGAAACAAAAGGTGATAACACTGGGGAAACTTGAAAATTGTAGCCAGACATTATCTAATTACAAATCAGGGAGCTATTTAATGAAGTTGGATCAGAACTGATGAAAGGACTGAGGTGCAATCACCTAATTTAGATATTAGCAGTGCAGATGGCTGCATTTAAGCATTTCCCTTCTGTATAACGGAGAAAAATATGTTCTTCAATGCCATGGTTTATCTTTCCCCTGTGAAAGCATCAGAAGTGCTTATTTTTCTTATTACCTATTTATTTTCCCATTGTCCATAGTCCAGATGATATCCAAAGTCAGGTGGGTTGAATCCTACTCCCTGGTACATGGATGCTACTGAGAACCCAAAATGAGGCACTGGCACCCTCGAGAGAGTGCACCAAAGGGATATTTATAAGGTGGGAGGAAAGGATAAAATTCATCAAGTTCACAAAAATAATTTACCTAAGGGCAGGACCTACATTGCAGTGGCGCCACGTCTGTCAGGTCTCTATGTGTGTTGACAAATAGACAAATTCTCCCAGGAATAAAGCATTTCATCAAAAATTTCCTGACCTTATTTTTCTCTAAACAAGCATGGCTTCATGCTGAAACAGCAGCAAGAGCTGTAGAGTTTCTGTGATCAGGTGAATTCAAAGCTGAGCTAGATGGAGAAACAATGAATATCCAGTGGTACTTCACAAATACCTCATGTCACAGGAGTGGAAGAAAATGCCCGTAAGGAAGCCATTTCACGCTTGTTATATTCAAAGCATGGGAGGAAGACTGTGACTACGTTTCTGAGCTTAGACACAGAAGGACTGCTCTGGTTTGTTTTCAAAGTAGAAGCTGCATAAAGAGAATCATTATAATAGCTCAGTACTTGCTAAGACTACAGACCCAAGAAATGAAGAGGTAAGTTTAAAAAAAAAAATAAAAAAAATAGAATAGAGATGTGCATTGTAGAGAACTGAATAAATGAGCTAAGGAGCAAGGCTATGAAACAGAAGGAAAAATACACAGCTTAAACTTTGGTTGCATTAAAACATTTATGTCCATCCATAGTAAGTGCTGGCTATAAGGTTGCCTTGAATTAGTCTAAACCACATAAGCTGCTCCTCCCTTTCTATAATATAATAAAAATATAATATTAAAATATAATAATGTAGTGATATTACAGAATCATAGAATGGTTTAGGTTAGAAGGGACCTTAAAGATCATCTAGTTCCAACCCCGCTGCCATGGGCAAGGACACTTCCCACTAGATCAGGTTGCTCAAAGCCTCATGCAACCTCGCCTTGAACACTTACAGGATATAGTATAA
>VYXH01004496.1:77054-130447 GCA_013397275.1 Burhinus bistriatus | reverse complement strand
TTTTTTAAAAAAAAAAAAGTCTCAAGTTAAGTCCCTGAACTGAAGATTTGCTTTCCAAAAGCACGGAGTGATTTGCATTTTCTGTCAACATCAGTGGGAATTGCTGAATGCTCAGCACTTTAGAGAGCCAACCCACCTATGAAAATGCAACGGTGCTTCTGTGAGGAGGAGACCTAGAATTGCCACTTTTAATTAAGTGCAAAGGCATTCATAGTTACTTGCTTTAAAGTTTCAAATTGCCTGGTGGAATAAAATGCTGATTCTGTTCAGCCTTTGGGATGCAGACCCTTTCAGCATCGGTGTCAGTTTTATCAGAATTAAATATCCTTTAAAATTAGATTATTGCATCTCAAAGATCTTGTAGTTGAGAAATATGCAAGGTACAGGTATATTTAAAAACCAGCTGTTTAAAAGCCAGCCATTTTTGTAATTAACACATATCTGGAAATGGTATGTTTGACCTTGGCAAAAATAACAGCTTCTATGAGGTAAACAAAGGGAGTGACCCGGTGGGAGCACTCTGTCCCTAGGGCCTTGTTACTCAAGGCAGGTCTATATGGCTGGCACAATTATGTCACCGGTGGGTATCAGGAGGTGTTATCTCAACGTCAGCAGAAGCCTTTAGTGCAGTTACAGCAGCAAACAGCTCTTTTTAACTGATCTAATAAAGGTCATTTCATTTAAAGGCGTTAGTTTATGGAAGGGTAGAAAGCGTGTTTTCCTTGACCAATGACTGCAAAAGTTTGGTATAATTAGAAATAATTTTTTCATCCATTATAGAGCAAGTTACAGATTAAGTTGCCTCTGAACTTTAAACTAGATAGACTGAGCTGCTTCTTTCCACACACCCCTCCCCAGCTTGTTATGCATTCATGTGGCTTTCTTCTGAATCTTTTACAGTTTGTCATCTTCATTCTCAAAGTGCTGCCACTAGAATTTGATCTATTACTTCAGGAATAATCTCACTGATGCTGTATATAGTAGTAATTTTATCTCTTTTCTTCAAGCGTTCTGTTCAGAATGGAGGAAATGAATTTGATCTTTGTGCTGCAATGCTGGGGAAGAGGGAAAGGAAGCAGAGATGAGATTTTCAGGCTACATACGAGGAGTGAGACACTAGGATTTGCGACAAAAATAAGTTTTCATTTGCCTTCTCCAGATGAATCTCACTAGCTACGAGCAAACCCAGTCAGTCTGGTAGAGCAGTTGGACGTAAATAGCCTGGTCATTTGGGTGATGCTGTGGGAGGTAAATAATTCTAGCTGAACAGCCAGCTACTTAAAATGCTGGAACAGGTTGGAGCAGATAATAGTGTCTCAATATTGAAGCTGCTCTTGGTGTAGGTAGACGCTTGGTCTTGATGTAAGAACAGGAATTGCCATCCAAAATAAATCATAATGGTTTCCAATGCATTACCAAGGTTTCTTAGGATGTGTGAGTGCTCCGTACTCTAATTACACTGAGCGATTAAGCAGCAAGAGCAGAGACACGTGGGACAAGAAGGGTGAATGATAACCTACTTTGAAAAAACTAACATTTGAGGCTGGGATTAGAACATCCTGTAAATGTTAATGGGTGTTACTCAAGGGGGAGGAAGTTTTGTGTGGGAGGCGTGAGGTGACATAGAGCTTAAATATATAGCCAGCCTTTAACACAGTTAATACAGTCTATAGTCAACCTTTTACATGAACTAATAACTCTTTAAGTGATTTATGGTTCAGAGATACTGATCAGAGGATTGAAAACTCAATTTAAAATACTGTAGAGGCAGAGGATAATGCGGTAAGGAGGACAACACAGAAAAGATTTCTCCTTTTGCCTTGGAAAGTATTGGCTATAGGCAATATATTTATGCCAGGTGTTTGGTTTTTTTTTTTTCTTGTTTAAGTTCTCAGGGACTGTGCTCCTACGAGGGAGCACAATTTCCTCCTACAGTTTCCCTCTCTGGAAATTACTCAGTTTGTGCAGATCTCACAAAGGAGGTGCCAACAGTGAGTCATCTGGTCACCAGCTCTGTCCTGAGGCTTTCAGCTCGCTCTTGCAAAGGCTGTAGTGATCCTTAGTGTGCTAAGAACAATTAAGTACCTTTGGTAAGGCCTCCCAAAATAGTGGGGAAGGTGGGGTTTAAAATGAAATGGCCTTCATTTTCTGACACTGAAATCAAGTTTCAAAATAAGTACTATTTCAAATAATTACGGAAATTCAGCTTCACATTTGAGAAATGCATATAAGATGCAGTGAGTTGACTTATCAGATTAAGATTTCACAATTGATATGTTTTGGTAGTAAATTCTGAGGGTGTTGAGTAAACTCAATTGAAAGACTCTATCTTCAAATGTGTGACAGGGGCATAACAATGTGCTTTTGCAGGAGATGTTATTCTCAAGCCGAAAATTATACCTGTGTGATCAATCACGTGCATGGCAAACATGGCTAGTTTTTTCATCAAAATGAAAACATATGGGCATGTTTTGACACAAGTATTACAGGATTAATTAGCAATAAAAATACTATATAAGAAACAATCGTCTGGTTAGATAGTTAAATGTTTCTGTCAGGAAGCAGATCTGAAGGAAGCAAGTAACACGAGGCTGCACTAGTACATGATCTTGTTTGTCCCTTTGCCAGGCATGGGTTAAACGCAGCAATGCTGAGCACACCCAAAAATAGCACAAGGAGAAAAAAAGACCGGTCTAGGTTGAAGCCAGTCATGTATCTATAGAATGAGGTGATGCTCCCTAAAATGCACGTCCTTAAAATCCATCCATATGGTGCTGAAAATGATTTCATAGCTTCTGATACACCATTGCTCGCCCATGAATTTAAAGCTGTTGGTTGGGCAACGGAGGTTGAATGAGGTGTGGTGGAAGGTTTGTATTTTGAACACGGAAGAGAATATTGGATATGCAAATCACATTTTTTTGTTACCTAAATGTGAGCCAAAGCTATGACTCACAGAGCCCCATGTTCCCACTTAGCTGGTGAAAAGATTTAGGCATAGGAAGAAGAGCAGTTCACAGCACCTTAGCTGCTGAGGTTTGGCAGCATGAATGCCTCCTGCTTTCCTCCCCTCCTCTCCCTTAGTACAGTCAATGCTGAAATAATGCTGGTAAAGAAGGCTGGTCCAAGGACTATTCACCAACAAAATCCTGTTTAAGCCTCTAAGAAAGGTATTATGTGGGATTTAAGCAACATCTTGGCCTACACGGGCCCTCTGCTCCGGGAATAATTTCATCCTGAGTTTAAAAAGTACGTTTTCAGTAATCACATTGTAGAATCATAAGACTAAGCAACAGAAAATACCTGTGAAGTCATTGTGTTAAGTTGTTGCTGTGCTGGACTGTGCTACCGGAGTGTGCTTCCTACTTAGCGTTGAGCCCAGCTAAAGTCCTAAATTTCTCAGTCCAGGGAATTCCCATAATAAATTTTGACCCTGCTGCATTTGATTTGGGCATGGCCTTGTACAGGAAGAAAAACAGTACCTCCTTCCCCACACGAAGGGCTCCGTGCAGTCTTGCTGCTTTCTGACTACAGGCAATGGTGATGAAGAAAAGCAAGGGTTATGCATCAAATAGTTCTGTTTCACCTCGTGTTCGTGTCCAAGAATGCATGGAGAGGAATAATAATTGATTGGGCTCTTTTCTTGCCCACCTAGTTGCACAAATGAGTTGGCAGAAGAGTCACTGTGGACAGTTAGTAATAAATTGAGCATATCTGCTGCTGGGGGCTATTTGCTGGGCCCAAGGCAAACATTTATTGCTTCTTTATTCAATATTATTTTGCTCTTTTTACGTTTTTTTATTTATTTACTTCCATGCCCTCATGTCATGCAAGGTATAGATTGTAATTATAAATTAGAATGTTTATAATTAGAATTTATTTGGAGATTTTGTGTAGAAGCTTTTTAGTTGCACGTCAGTTTCAGAATAATTTATTGACCTGGAACACTGTGTTTTGAAAACTAAAATTAAAAAACCACCCTTTCTTTTTGCAGCAAACTAATACTTTGTTTTGAAATGTCAACTATTCACAAAATAAATTGCCAAGCTCTGAACATATAATTTCAAATTTGATTTATACCAAATGAAACTTCTGCCTATGAGCCCTTCCATTTGTTTTCCTTTCAGATTATTGAGTCATGAAAACCTTTGAGGTTTTGGGTTTCCATCCCAGCTTGGCACAGGGCATTTCTTTTGAAATCTTGAATTTCCACAAGATGGCAAAACAATTTGCTATTCAGCTGCACGTGTAAAGGCACTGCGCTGAAAACCGGAGCTTTTTTCTTCTTGGACAAACAAGCATCTCCCAGGGCCAGATGTTCTTCGTCTCCCTGTCCCTGGGCTTGGCTCTGGCATTTCCCTCCCTTGCCTGTGACAGCATCCCAGTAGGTGTGGGGGGCTTTCTGTGCCTGGGGAGAGCTGGCTGCTGGGATGGAGGGAGGGCATCGCCCAGGTGGCTGCTTACAGGAGAGCAGAGCGGCGTTGCTGCTGTGAAAGGGGCAGGGAGGATGGTGCTTGCCTGAGGGGTGAGTGCTGGGCAACGGAGCTGCAGGTTCTTCTCTGGTGTGGTGGTCCCATATATATTCCCTCCTCACCCTGGTGAGTTTTGATTACCCTGCAGCGAAGAAGATTTTCGCCAGCATTAGTATTTTCTCTGCGTTTCTGCATGCACAGCATCCGTTCCATTCCATAGCCTGCCGTATTACTTGGAAAACTGCAAATAGTGTGATGACATTACTCAGCTAGCTACGACAATATGTGAAATGCCTGTCAAAAGTTACGCGACTGTACATGGGAGGAACAGGCCTGAATTCTGTATATGCTCACAACTAGCATTGATTGTAAGGGAAGCGTGGGGTTTCAGAGAAAAGCAGAATCAGGCGGAGGATATACCGCTTTGAGCTGATGCAGCTTTTGCACTAGAAGTATATAAAACGTTATCAGTACCCAAGACTGCGTATTCTGTTTGCTCTGTATGAAGCCAATTGAAAATGTGACCTGTACAAGGTAAAACAAACTGAAGCAATCTTCTGACCCAACGGTGTACAGGCTGCTGCAAATACGAGCTCAGTATGCAACCACTTCGACCAATCCCCAGAATATCTATTTCCAAAGGGATCATACTAGTTTGGTTATTGATCTGTCACCTATGGATGAATATTTCTGCTACAGAAATGTTTAAAATGACACATGTTTAAAATTAGACTTGGCAGAGCAATTTGCCCAGAGATTATTCTTGTGGAGTATTGATTCACAGCACTGCTGTGAGCTGGATTACTGTCCAAATTGGAAAAGCCAGCCGTAGAGAGGTCTTTATCCTTTAATAACAATTAGCTCCTTTCTTAGAGGGACGCAGCTGACTGAAAGCAAAGGAGAGCTGCAAAATGTCGGGCAACCAGGGAATCTAAGGCCTGCTCTTCAGGGATGTGAGCTGCAGGGGAAGGGAAGGAAAAAAGAGAAAAGCACCAGGGAAGATGGTTTTCTGGAAGTGGAAGCTAGACGCGCTGGTGCTGTTTGTGTTACTAATAGTCAGGTGCTCTGAGGAACTGGATCGCATTCGCCTCTCTCTCCTCGGCCTCTCGCCTGCCAGCTGCCTGATTGATCGGAGAAACCTAACGGCAGGCGTGTTGCCTGCTGTCCATTTAGCCTTGAAACATTTGTACAAGCATTCGTGGATGCTGAAGAACTATGAACTCCAGGTGTCGTTCCATGACACGCAGGTAAATGGGCATAGGTGTAGAAGTTGTGTAACGTTTGAGCCTCCGCGGTGATCGTGCATTTGAAAGTCCCTTCCTGGCGAATCCCGCTCTGCTGAAACACAGCGAAATGGGGCTGTCTGGAAAAGTTTGGGCTGTTGGGTGGATGCCTGGCTGTGATGGGCAGCCTGCAGTGCGATCGTGCCCTGCTGGTGCTAGAAGCAGGAATAAAGAGGGAATTAGGAGGGATGGCAAACGCCTATGGCTCTTCAGGTGTTTCAGAGGCACCCAGAAAGCGTGCCCCCCAAACCCATGGCTTGCTGAGTTGCTCTGTTCTTCTGCACTGTCTTCTGTGTCCCGCTCTTCCTGTGTTCTCTGGTGACAGCTCTAGAGATCGCAATCTTCTATTTCTGCTTCTGCGTGAGCAGGAGAGACGTCTATGCTGCGCCATTGGGGCAGGGCGTGTTTGCCTGTGTAAAGCCTTGCTTGCTGGTGCCGGGAAAAATTAAGGGCTGATACAAGAGGTGAGGGTTCTGAGGAGCTAGCTATAAAGAGCATTGAGATGATACCTGTCGTCATAATACTTTCACAGTTTAGAAAAGCTGTGTTTTTTACTTCTTCTTCCAGGACTGAGATACCTCTTTGTCTTCTGTGGGGAAATTAAATCAAGACAATTAATCTCAAAGGCCTGTCTTTTAGGCTGGCCAAAACAACTGACAAAATTAAGAGGAGGGACTCACATATCGGGGTGATCTGAGACTGTAAACCTGTTCTTAAGGAGATTTTCACTGATTTGAACTTCTGTATCCCGCATTGGAGGCGTGCTGTGGAGCAGATGCCCTCAAACTCATACACCCTTACATGTATTCACGCATACAGGCTCCATTTACGGTAGTAAACTGCTTAATATTTTGAAGTTGCAAAGCAGTGCATCTAAATGTATTTGCTTATCTATAAACCTTTAAACACGGACTATACTGTTATGATTAAGTCATTAAAATTTGACATTATTACACCAATAACAGTTGCACTGCATTATATAATGGGAAGAAGATATTATATGTCTTCTTTTGAAGCTCTAGAAAATTATCCAAGGGAGAAATTCTAATGTAATTTTAATTGTGCATTTGGTTCATAAGCACTTGTGTGTAATTTTTGAAGTGCTTAACATATAACAAACATGATCCCATATGCTATAAAGTTACTTGAGGATAGCTTCCATGTTTAATAATGTAACACAAATGTATCAACTTCATATTGTCATTAAGAAAATGTCTGTCTTGTAAATTACTTTTAATACAATTCACTGTTTTATTTATTCGTTTATAAGTTCCTACTGGAAATGTAATTATAGCTATGCAGTCCTGAAAAAGGCGCATGTCTTAGTTTCTCATGTAAAAAGATGAAGATGTGCTGTAACATTTCAGCTTAAATAACTGGAAAGTGTAGATGTGAGTTTAAGTGGGCAGCAATTAAAATGTACTGGTATTTGCTCAGATTCAGTGCTTTTAATCCTGTTTCATTTGGGCTGGGGTGGTGTAGGTGGATGTTTATTTGTTAATTGTTTTTGCATAGTTTCCAGTTCTAGAAGCAACTCCAAAATACTGTTCCCCACATAAACAATCAATAGCTTTGAATTGCAGAACTTACTGACCTCTAGAATTTGAATTGAAATACTGAAATAATCTTTAATTATCTTTTTGAAACAACCCCTGGAAAAAGACATGTCATGATGACTTGTAAGATATTAACGAAAGGTGGGGCATTAAGATTTCTGATTTTTCTTCCTCGTTCTGAGAGTAGAACACACAGTCTCGAGTTTTAAGTACTGATTACAGACAAGCTACAGAGGTCTTTGGATTTAATCGTTTCTCAGGCACAGTATGGATGCTGATTTTGTTTATTAATGTTGTGAGCCCAGATCTGCCATATGTGACCCTATACAACCTTTCAATTAACTTTCTTTTTAGTAGAAGATGATGCTTGGCTCTTTGGATGCGAGATCTTTCAGGAGTGGGACAGATAATTGACTTTTTGGCATAGTTAACTAGGAAGAAAGAAAAGAAAAGTTACATCCAGAAATATGTGTGTTGCTTTTGCTGAAATAAGAAATTGAAAGAAATCACGTCACCCAATATATGATGTTGCACAGGGCTCGAACAGTGTTTTACCTTCATTCATGAGCACAGGGGAGCAGGCTGGTATTTGGTCCTGTGCCCCTGGGGTTTTGAATCCATGTCCTCTGCCTCCCATGAGAGAGCACTTCCCTACTGCATGGTAAGGTGTTTTGGGGAGGCTACTCGGCCTTTTGCTTTGCTACTGTTTTATTTCAACTAATTAAGGCATCACTACTCCAGAATGCGAATACTAACTATGAGGCAAAGGGAGCAGTCTTGCAAGAGCTGTCTGAGTTCTTTGTATTAAATGAAGCTGTTTCAGCAGGAGCCTTTAGGAAAACCTTCTTCAGCAGAGTACTTTATAACCTGGTGGCTTTGGCACTGAGCTGAGAACTGAATGCTTTCTTTGATTTCTTTCAGGTCTCCTATGATTTAACGTGCATTTCCTAGTTACCGTGTTGTCGATTCCTTGGAAGTGGGAATCCCCTTAACGCTCATGATGTAGCACTTCCACGTAAAAAATGCTTAAATATTCACTGAGAATGAACAGCAAGCAAGTGAAAATGATCTTCTAGTTTGGTAGATGGCTGCTTATCCCTCAAATGGTACACCTATGTCTGCAGCGTTTATTTATTTCTACCAGAAGGACAGTGTTAACAGGACTGGTATGTTCCTCTTTTCCAACCACCCCAAGCAGGGGCATCTTGGAGAGGGGTGTGATGTGTTTCTGCCCCTCTAACTGAAGCAGGGCTGAACTTGGGTTGTGTGGAGAGCCCTCATCCTTGAAGTGTTGGACAAAGGGTGTGGGAAGGCAGAAAAACTGCTTTAGCACATTTGTGAGTCCAACCGTGGAGCAGCTTTTTAGTGTCGTAGGGGAAATTATGCCCTTGAGATTTTTACCTGTAGGGGTGGGCAGCCAGGTATAATTGAGCTATCTGCATATCACTTTATTTCTGTCTTTCACCGTATGGCTGACATCTGGAGGCTCTCCTTCTATGCCATCCTCAGGGTGAGCAGGCTGGTAGATTCTTACAGGCTTAGGCAAATCTAAAAATAGTTTTACTGGTGGATAAAGAACAATATTTTGGTCCTTCAAATTTGTTCTTCTGTTCTTACCTAGTTTTCTGTGAGCTAGTAGCCAACACAAGGACTGTGAAGCCAGTGTTTTGATTAGCGATGATGTTAACAGGAAACGTTCACGTGCTGTAACTGGGACATGGCTTGAGCATACAAATAGACTTAACTCTACTACTGGGATTTTCTGCGTAGGGCTGATTTGCACTCAGATTGCTTGCTGACACTTGGCTGAGTCTATCCTAATGTGTATCATCGCTGACAGGGATGATACAACATGTCCCAGTCTGACTTAAAGGCTGGTTGTCTTTTCTGTGGTAATAAACCGGTTCCTTTGTAATGCAGTGACACAATAACATGATAGCTGTGTGTCAGCTTCGTGAAGGCATACCTTTATGTGCTTATTAAAAAAAAAGAAACAAACAGCAATAGAACAGTCACTGAAAGTGACGTTGATAAGCAAATTATTTCTACAGTGGAAATTTCAAGGCGTGCTTATTTCCTTAGCCCACCTAAATAAGAACAAAAAATTCTGCTTCAGGCTCAAGATGCAGTAAACTGAAGCATTGTGCTAAGTTTCTTTGGATGGTACATGTACAAGAATTTCTGCGTAAAAGCACGTAAAAAAATAGACATTTTGCAGTGGCATTGACATACAACAGCACTTATTAATCAGAGTATGCTTTAATAAACAAGAAAAAATAGCTATTGGATTTCATGTGTGCAACTCATTGCACATGATCTGTAACTCCATCTTGTACATTCCTGTCTTCTGGGATGCGCTGTGAAACCATCTGCCAGGACAGGCATAGGAAACAAAAGCATCTTGTCATTCAAAAGTCCATGTTTGGTAAAGACTTGAAAGGCATTTTGGAAAACTTTTGTAAATTGGTGTCCTGTGAAGTTATTAGAAGACCGTGTGTTCGATAAACCAGCCCTTGAAATGTAACATTCACATGAGCAAAGTACTGTATTTTGCCTCTTAGAGAATACAGTTTCTCAGTACGTTATTGTAGGCATGAAAATTGTGAACCATAAAATACTTGACAAATGCTAATTTTAACTTTCCTAAACTGCCATATCACTATCCCTATTATTAGAACTGTCTGACTGAAAACAAGAAGAAAAGGTGTTCTGTTATCTAATTTTTTTTCCAAAAAAAGGTCTCGATTATGATTCCTGGCAATAACTCTTTGTTTTCTAAATCATATATTTAAGCAGAATAATAAGTAGATGAGCCTGGCTAAATTCCTTACGAGCTGTTCTTGTGAACTGTCACGAAAGGTATCCAGTTTCAGTTTTATTCTCATGTTTCACTTTTCAGTGCAGTAGAGGTTCAGAGATGTACAAAGGGTACAAACCAGTTGCCTTGCGTTAACCCTTTCTAAATGTTATTTGAGCTAATTCTCATACAGCAAAAAGAAATGTAGCCTTTACTGCCTTTTGACCCTAAAGGACTCAGTCTGTTCTTCATTGATGTAATTCTGTCTTTTTACTCGATCTTCTTAGTGTCACCCTTCATTTATTTTAGGCCTTTGAAGTTACTCGGTATAATGCACCTTACATATATCGGTGGTGTATATGCAGGCATCTGATGTGAGAAAAATGATTCGGGCTTGACATTTTTTGTGTTCCTGTTACTGCTTCTGAGCCACAAGGAATCTGAGCAGAGGAGTTGGTTGGTGGATCCAGCAAGGGCTGACAAGCCCCGGAGAGGGGTTTGGCGCTGTGAAGCCAGGGGTGTTCCCAGGCATGGCCAGGGCAGAAGGGCTCTGCTAGGACTGGGCTTCATCTGGCCTGCGTTTGGAGGTCTGGGCTGGTGATTTCTCCCTTCACTGGTGTGACGGGGTTTCCTGTACCGTCAAGAAGTAGGCACTTCTGTGTGGAAAAATTCATCTGACCTATTTTAGGTGACTATTTTAAGATAAAAAGAATTGTGTCCTATGGAAAGCTTATTTCTCTCTGTGAAGTATAAAGGGAGCCTCAGCAGGCTAGTATAGATGTAGATGTCTCCTATGTGGAGATCCGTATTGCGTCAGCTAGAGCCTACCCTAGATGTCTGTGGGAATTTTAATGTAAAAAGCTGTAGTAACAATGCGTTTTCATCACCTCCGGCTTTCAGTGGGATTTCAACAGACGGTCCACAGAACTCACTTCCCACCACCCCCTCTTCATCTTTATCAGTTACGAAAAATCCTTCTTTGGTCTCTCATGTCTAGCCAGAAAACCTGGAAACCAGGCCGGCAAAGCCCTGTTTGTGTGCTGGGAATCGGAGTGGTGACAGCACTGGGGAGCTCCTCCGTGCCACCCCCGTGGGCACGCAGGCCACCCCTCACCTGAGCTATGAAGAGCTTGCTGCTGCCACGTGGCGCATGGCTGTGGCATGGGTGTGCCTCCCCATTTATAGCTTTTTCATAGGTGAAAACTTGTAACGGTGGGGAAACATGTCCTGCTCTCTGGTCTTGCTTTTAACTCTTGTATAAGGAGAAAATTGTGAGGAGAGCTATTCATGCAGAGTGCAATTTCTTTCAAAATCACAAGGACTGTGAAATCACATTACTATCACCAAGCCTTAATTTCCAAAGCCAAAGGAAGGGTAGTTCAGATAGTCTTGACATAATTTTTGAAATTGCATACGCTTATATTTTTTCTTTCAAAGTTAATTTCAATTGAGATGGTAGAGAGTTTTGAACTAGATTACACATTAAAATTCAAAATAAAAAAGTAAAAATTTAGATTACTGTTTTTTATGAAGATTAAACATTTCAGTCAACACAAAATGGATTATTTCCAGAATTCTCTTTCATGCAGAAATTCAATGTTTGGGATTTTCTGTTCCTAATAACGTGAAAACCCCGTGCAGAATTCTTCACAAAACCACTTGCCCCTGTTCTGCACCTCTCTGCTTATGTGTCCTCATGGATGTTTTGCTTGTGTGAAATTCTACACAGATATGTATTTTATAATCTTTATTGTGAAAGCTTCATAAAATGCCTTTTTTAAAGATTCTAAAATGAAAATGGAGATCCATCAGAATAATCAGATTCTGGAAAAATTGGTGCATTTAAGTACACTTTGTTTAGGGCAACTTCAGTGCAAGTTTTTATGTTGTTATGTTGTGTCTGAATGGATCCAAGTCTCTGGTGAATACTATTGCTCTTGGAGCAATTTACATGATTTTGATTTATGCTTGTGCAGTCAGCCTCTAAAGAAATACCACCAGTGATGTCTTCATTCCGCTGTCATTCTCAGACACATCTCGCAATATTCTTAGCTTTCACTGTAAAGTAGTGATAAAGCAATACATGGACCTGTTTTGCTTTTTAAGGCAAGGAATTAAAAAAAAATAAAATTGTCAAGTTCTGGATCATTTGCAGCTAGGCTAAAGTCTGGCAGCCTCACAAACTGCTCTGAGAATGGTGAACAGCTGGACAACTAATACAGTATCAGGAGAAGTAAACCAGGGTTTCTTTCAAAGTAAGAGGTGGTCAGATCACTTGATTGGAGTAGTTTCAGTGAAAGATTAAACACTTTGGTTTTGGATAGCAATTAAAGTTTATTAAATTTTTTGCACAGGCAATCTTTTAAAATAAAAATGGCTTTCACTTTCAGGTATCGTCTGTCCATTTCAGATACCAAATGATACCATAGTGACACAGAGGCACAGTAAATGTTTTAAACATACAGGAGGAATATGGAATAAAAAAGGAATGAAGCAGTGTTCTCTGAAGATGTTCATACCCAGTTCTTCTGGTTATTGTCCAAATCTTCTATGTCCGTCCTAGTCAAAGTACTGAGTCCTGCTGTCCATTTCCTCCATCTGTGGCTCTTACCCTCGTTTCCCGCAGCAGGGGTCTTCATGCTCGCAGTTAGCATATGCATTATCTGGGCTCACATCATTACTGCTCCAGAGCTCCTTTCTCCTGCCCGTGGCCCCTGACTCTTGAGTGGTCTGTGATTTCTCATCTGCCCACAGTAAGCGGGAGAGGCAGAGATCCAAGAGAGAGGAGTCATCAACAGGAGGCTGACGAAATGTTGTGAAGAGGAAGCGGGCGTTTCACAGGGTTCTAAAAAGAGAAGGAACAGGAACAAGTGTCATCCCAATAGCTTCGGAGCAATTTCCAAGCACAGGAACCCTTTAGGAGTGTATGGCTTGGTACCATCTAAACCACAAGAAATCCAAAGACCCAAATGTTGTGAAGAGAGTGCTGTATTTGAAGAAGTGGGGTTTGAAGCTGTAGGGAGGGATGTTAACTCCAGAGGTATTTAGTAACAGGAAGAAGAGAGAAATGCATTTTTATTCACATTTTTGATTGGAATTCCTTCTTGTTGCTGAGTGGATCCAATATTGCTGCAGTACTTTACTGACTGCAAGCTGGAACTGAAAATTTTCTGAAAATGATGTTAAATGCATCATTTAAGGAAAATCATGAGGGTTTTGTGATTTTTCTCAGTTTTGTGATTAAATGGTGTCCAATTAAATATTCGTTCATTTTTACTATGAAGGCAGGGACGTTGAGTTGTGTTCACCATTTTGTTCCAATGATGTTCCAATTCTGAACCAACACTAATAGAAATAAGAATACATAAGAAAACTCACATGAGAATTTGACAGGTAGCTGGAATTGGTTTATAATATTTATGTGATACCTATTAAATTATTAAAACCTTACTGATACATGCAATCATGTAGGTACTTGTATTACAATGGGAAAAATACTCTTGATCCGATTCTCATTTACACAAAGAACTGTTTTACTGAATCCTGACGAAGTAAAGGTGCTTTAAAAAGGTCTGATCTTTAAGTCTACATGGACAGAAACCACAACCACAGCCAGAAGAATGAACTTCTCTCCACAAAACTTGAACAACAGTATTCATAAAGTAAGACATTTAACCTGTGGGATGGGTAGAAATGCAATGATAAGGTATAAAAGTCAGAGGTCATTTGTCTTAAGTTTGGTATGCTGGTAGCTGCAGTCAAAGTGGGGCTATAATACAGGCATGCTTTTAAGCTAAGTGAAGTGCCAAGCCTTTATGCTTGGGACTAAGATCTATTTATTAAGAGGTCATATGGAGAACTTTCTATGTGGCAAAACATGGGAGGAATTGGTAGGAATATCGGAAAGCCTTTCTTTTGTAGCACAACCTACATACCAAAGAGCAGAGAAAACCGGATGATTGAAAAGCAAAACAAAACTTTTAGGCCTTTCAAGGGATACTTGCATGTAGATATTGGTATATCAATAATAGTTTTAATACAATGATCTTGGTAATGATGGGCATGGTGGTAGAAGTGTTAGTAGGCTGAGTGTGGTGTGCTTATAACAAGAACTGCCAGTTCTTTGTTTCTAATTTTTGTTGTTACTGCTGTCTGTCCTAACTTGGTCAAAACCTACCAGTATATTAATTGGCGAAATATAGTAATCTTGACTTCCATGGATGACTTGCTCTATCCATCAAGTGATTCCTACATCAGGTTCACTAGTCTCTCTTAGAACTGTAATTTGTCTTTTTGAGAGATGTGCCATTTTTATTCAGAGTCTTCCAAGGGTGAAGAATTTACTGCATCTTTTGGAAAGTTGTACCAATAGGACATTTCACATGTTATTTCTGGTTAAACTTCACTGATTTCATATTTCAGTTGTAATATGTAATGCCATCTCTGTTAGATTTAAGATCACACTGTCATCTGTGTATACTGATTGTCCATCATGTTCATTTCACCACTTTCTATCTGCTGTGATAAACAGACGAAGTGCTTTTATTTTCTTGCTGCAAGGCAGAATTTCCAGGAGTTACATCATTCATTGAATTAGTTTTCTGGAGAGAGAAAAGAATAATATCACCATTCTCCATTCCTCTACTTGACTCCTACTTCACCCTCACGCTGCAGAAGCATGGTTCCCATAGCAATTGGCGCTGCTGTTCCTACTGACGTGCTGAGGTCCAAAGAACGAGGGATACAAATCTGATACAGAAAAAGAGCCCTGTTTATTTTTAAATTGTATATGAAGGTAGGAGTGTCTCTAGAAACTTTGACACGTTCTTGAGTTGTCAGCACGTAAAGAGCACTTACTCTCCCTTCTTGGAATAATGCTGAGATACAGGCTGTCTTCATAAAGTATAGGGAGTTTAAAATGTAATTGTTTCAGTCTGAATTTTCTTGATAGACAGAACAACAGTATGACCTTTTCTGCTTGAGAGACATTTGAAACCCGTCTCCTTGATGACAAAAAGACCCTCATTAGCATGAGAAACGGAGGATATTGTAAGATTTTAGTTTCCCATATCAGTGAAAGATTGTTAATCTTTATTTACAGAACATTGCATATATAAATATGCAGTTCTGTCAACAGAAATGACACAACAGACATGATGCATACTTTGACTTTAAGTTCACTCAGAAAGCCTGTATATGTAAATATGTGTACTTATGTAGTACTGTAGGAGAAGGTGTGGGATTGTGGCGAGTTCTGAATACAAAATCCAAATGACTGTTTTCTTGCTTCGGGTTTCATCTCTCCTGTATGAGAGCTCTTCTGATGGATAGACATTTCTTTAAATCTCTGAAAAAGAACTAATAAAATTATTTAATTTGAAATGATGGTATTTCTAAAGCTCCCATTATTTAAACAAATACTTTCTAATACACTTAACTTGTAGGCCTTTCTGCCTTGGTCGTTATTGAGAAGTACTGCTGGTTTAGCCTTATAAAGTTCCTAAATACTTCCTCTCCCTTCTTAAGACCTGATCCATAATCGGGATCTGTATATATGGATAGGACCCATCAAGGCTGAACTGAACTGAGATAAGTGATGATAGATACAAAGATGATGTCTGATTCATCACACCTATTTTTAGATATGCGTGTCTGAGCTGGTCAGCCTTTATAGTCAAGACATTTAGATGTCTGCTTTAGGATGAGATGAATCCTGTCCTAGAAGAGTCTGTTTTTCCACTGTCTATAAAACTATCCTAGACTATTTAGCATAAATGTCTAAGTTTGGTCAAATGAATCACACTATGTATCTGGGCATACAGATAGGGATTTGTTGTTTGTACTGTTCAGGTACATGAAGCTCATCAGCTTGTTGACCAGCTGCTTTGCAAAGTTGTGCATTTACAGTTTTCTTACTCCTTCCTATTCATGAACTGATCTTCTCTTAATCCAGGAAATGCCTTCAAGTCTGTGCGTGTGGTAATGGAGTGCCTGGATACCACCTAGGTTTGTACAGGAGAGATCATCCATTTAGTGTCTGAGAATTAAACCCCCTAATGGAAATACATATTTGCACCTGAGGGACTGCTACCTCCCAGCATCTGCCTGTGTTACCTAATATGTGTTCTCTTTACCTCCACTGTAGGTTTCATGTTTGTCTGATTTTCTGCTTCCAGTGCTGCTTCTAGCACTGTGTTGAGGTTTTTTTTGTTACTGAGTATCTTCATTTTGCAGGATGCTTTTGCTAATTAATGATTTTGCAGCTTCAAAAATTTAATCTCTTTTGTTATTTTCTAAACATATTACTAACCTAAGTTCCTTGCTATTATTTCCCTGTCTTCGTTAGTATTCTCAGTAGCACCCAGTTTAATAGCATCAGCAGTTTTCCAGCAAATTAACCAGTTGTTTATTCCTTCCATATAAAAATTAAAATGTTAAACAGGACTGTTCTGACACTGATCCTTTGACACTCTAATTATAATCACCTCTCCCAAACTTAGCAATTTGTTGTTTATCATCACTGTGGTACTTCAGCCACAGTTCAGACTATCCTGTCACACATATGTGATCATATGTAATTAATTTGGTAGGACAATATAAAATGATATGCTAAATTTCAAATATTCTAAGCGAGTTCAAGTTTAGTTTTCAATTAGAATTCCCACTTAGTGGGCAGATGCATCAGGAAAGCAAATACATTAAAATCAAACTGCAATGCATAACAAATGACATGGAAAATAATGGATACAATGTTATAAACAGACAGTAGATAAATCAGTGATACAGCTATATATGAGCTGTACTCTACTCCATCATAAATATGAATACAAGAGTAATAGAAGGGGTTCAGAGGTGGGTGATGAGGCTGGTCAGAGGCCTGCGTATGCTTTAGTCAGAAAAAACACTTGCACAGCTGGGATCCAATCGAATCCCCGTGCTGCCTGATTTGAAAGAGGAGGTCAATCCCAAGTATCACATTCCAAAACACTTACTCAGCTGAGTTCCCCTAAAAGAAACCCCACCAAACTTTCTTTTTTTTACTGTTGCATTTTACTTGGGTTAATTAAATATTCATTGGCCCAGACATCACAAGTAGAACCCTGAGACTGTGGGTTTTGGCTTCACTGGAGTATCCACATTGATTCTCAGTATTGCCTCTCTTAAATATTTGAGTGTTAGTCAGTCCGCTTTTTGTATTGCCCATGCATAATGCACAGGTGAGTCGCACCCAGACAGTTCTGTCCTGTACCAGTTCCTCTGATTTGTTTGAACTGATATATAAAATTGCTACTTCCATTATTATTTCATGTAAAGGTTGCCCCAGATAATCCTTTCCTTCTTTTGACTCAGGATTGCCCAAACGTGGCTTTTTTAGAGCATAAGGAAATGTGGGAGAACTCTGGGTCCTCGAAATGAAGCTGCTGTTTTGGAGACCTTCCACGGCACGCAAGAAAAAAACAAGTAGGAGAGAGCTCTGAAGTGAGCGGTGGAAGTGGTGAGGAAGGTGGTGTGATGAATGGTCAGGAAGCCACTCTGGTACTTTCATTTAAAAATAGACCTGCAGTCTCTTGTGTGGTTGCAGAGTAAAACTTGAAAAGGTAATAGAAATGCATTCAGAAATCAAAAGGCAAATAAGCAATAAAAAATTATTATGATTAGGTTCCGTTTCATGATATCTTGGAGACTGACTCATGACTTTTGAATATCTGTAATAGATGATACTAGAAAATATGAAAGAGATTCATAATGATAGCAGTCAAGGAACGAGTGTAGTACCTGTCAGCCCTTTTGCAGTGAAACTTAAATTCCTGCCTTTTTTTTTTTCCTGTGCAGAGTAGACGTTTTCTTTCTATTGTTCCCTTTGACTCTGAAGAAACATACCTTGCTAACAACTTCAGACTTATCCTAATGCATGTAGATTATCTATCTGAAACTTTATTTTGGGTTTCTTCTCTGTAATGGTAAGAGATTGAACATATCTTTCTTAAGAGGCTTTTAAATTTACCTCTGGTAACAGTGTGCCGTTCATGTAGGTCTGATTGTGCTAAAGCAGAAAACTGAGTTGAAATTGTCTGTATAACCGAGCAAGTAGTTCATAAACAAAGAATGAAGTTGGTCAGGTAAGAGTCCTCAAAATTTCTGAAAACAGAAATGTAGTGTAATAACAATTTATACTTAAACTTTGCTATAGTGAATGGGTTTTGTGGGTCAGTAAAAACAGAGACAGATCCTTAAATAGAAAAACAAATTATAAATACTCTTTTTCAGTTCTAAAACATGTCACTTAGAACTTATCCCTCTAACTAAATATATTCCTCCTAAAGACTGAGAAGACTGGGCAGTTAGCAGTGGTGTCCTTCAGAGGTCAACCAACACTGGAGTTGATTTTGTGTAATGCCTGTATTATTGACCTGGAAGATGGGATGGAGTGCAACCTTAGCAACTTTGTCAATGACACCAGATTGGAGAAGTGGTTGATGACTGGAGGCAGGGCTGTATAACAGAGGGAACTCAACAAGACTGGGGCTTTTGAGTATGAGACATTGACATAATGGCATGAGTCCAGCAGAGGGTTACCAATATGGTTAAGTGGTTTGGAGCACGACATACAAAATTTAGTTTAAAATTTAGTTTTGAAATACCGTATGTAAGGGAAGGCAAAACAGATGATATTTGGTGAATCACTAGTATGAAGATAAAGTGCAACTACCGTATTGAACTATCATCTCTTCATCTCATGGGTGACTTCTGCCACTCTCATGTCTGCCAGAGGGACAACACAGAAGGGAGCAAGCAGCTCAGGATGTTTCTGGAGGGCATTGATGATAACTTCCTAACAACATGAGTGATCAAGGAGCTCACAAGCTGATGAAGTATGGGCTTGTGAAGGACTGTGAGGTGGACTGAAAGCTGTCTGAACTGGCAAGCTCAAAGTGTAGCGATTAGTGACACAAAGTCTAGGTGAAGATCAGTCACTAGCGGTGTACCCCAGACATCAATACTGGGTCTAGTATTGCTTAATCTCTTAATTAATGATCAGGATGATGGGGCAGACTGTACCCTCAGCAAGTTTGCAGATGATACAAAACTGGGAGGAATGCCTGACATACCAGGTGGGTGTGCTAGAGGGATCTTGACAGGATGGAGAAGGGGGCAGACAGGAACCTTACGAAGTTCATCAAAGGGAAGTGAGAAGTCCTACCTGCAGGGAGCAGTAACACCAGGCACCAGTATACACTGGGGCTGACTAGCTGGAAAGCAGCTTTCCAGAAAAGGCCTTAGGGATCCTGGTGGACAGCAAGCTGACCATGAGCCAGCAATGTGCCCTTGCGTCAAAGAAGGCCAACAGCCTCCTGGGCTGGCTGCATTAGGAAGAGTGTTGCCAACAGGTCGAGAGCGGTGATCCTTCTCATCTACTCAGCGCTGGTGAGGCCCCATCTGGAATGCCAGTTCTGGGCACCCCGGTACAACAGAGATACGGACTTACTGGAGCAAGTCCAGCCAAAGGCTACGAGGATGATGAACATCTCTCATATGTGGAGAAGCTGAGGGAGCTGGTATTATTTAGCCTGGAGAAAAGAAGGGTCAAGGGAAAACCTATCGATGTTTATAAATGTCTGATGGGAGAGTATAAAGAAGAAACAGCTAGACTCTTCTCATTCGTGACCACTGAGAAAACAAGAGGCAATGGGCATAAATTGAAACACAGAAAATTCTATCTGAAAATAAGAATTTTTATTTATTTTTCCTTTTACTGTCAGAGTGGTTGAACACTGGACCAGGCTGCCCAGAGATGTTGTATAGTCTCCATCCTTGGGCATATTCAAAACACAACTGGACACTGTCCTGGACAACTTGATTTTTCTGACCCTGCTTTGAGCGCAGGAGTTGGACTAGATGATCCCCATAGGTCCCTTTCAACCTCATCCATTCTGTGGTTCTGTGGTTGTCTAGCAAGATGAACTAAGTTGAGCCTGAGTGGGAAGCAGTGAAGGAATTTCAGGAATATCTGGGTATCTGAAGTGTTGGCAGACTGATTATTTCCTGCTTTGTCCACAGTGAAAACCACTGTATAAGAACTAAGTATGAGGTTACCTGGATTTTACTATTTAATAGGAAACCTGAAAGATAATTAGAATTTCTGAGGATTGAATATTTCACTTAACCATGTTAAAGAGTCAAACTTATGCATGTTACCCCACGTCCTTTCCAGCTTAAAATTTGCAAAGTTTTAGTAATCTGAAATAGTAGAGCTTAAGAAAACCCAACACCTAAACAAATGGCAAGACAAGGGAGAAAAGTGCATAGCGAAATGAATACGAGGAGGGACATTATATTCTTATAATCCAAATATAACTTGAATTCTGTAAGAACAGTAGAAATGAAAATGGATTGATGTTAATCAGTTATGAGCAAACCTGGATTTTGTCAATATTTATGCAGATCTGCATTTTGCCATAAATATTTTGAAAAAACACAGTGAAGTAAATGAGTGAATTGTTCACTACTCCTGCACTCTCTGTTGCAACAGTCATCTGGCAGATAAACAAGTTCTCTTAATAAAAGGCTGATGGGAAGATCTCCCCAACAAAGCAAACAACCTGAGAAGAGTTCTGTTTTTCAGTATGCTGTTAATTCCTCAGCCTGCCAGAGAAGTAATTTTTTTGCAACTTTTAGGAGTCACTGAACATCTTAACATAACTGGAACCAGTCAGCAGTTGGGTTCATCTATTATATTAAACCTGACTCAAACATCAGTCTATATGTAAGATTAACAGTTGTAGAATCATACTCATTGTGAGGCTCCAAATGTTTTTAGGGCAGAATTTTTAAGATACATCAGGAAAAAAACCGTGCAAAAATCTTTATTATTTGAAAACAAGGTATTTTATAGGAAAAAAAAAAAGAAAAGAACTTTTCTGGTTATTATGAAAGAGTCTCCAGTCTGAAAGTCAGGGTTGTTTTAAATCTGAAAGAATGGCATTTCAATATAAAGGGAGATCATTATTACATATTTATTGTTTCTGGCAGTAATAGCAGTAGTACGAGGAGGAGGAGTAATAGTAGTTCTAGAAGTAGTAGTAGCAGTAGTATGTTCTCACACAACATGTAGTCCTGCGGAGAAGCAGCTGTCAAATTCCCCATCATCCTCCATCATCAGACGAGTACTGTTCAGTTCCTCTGTTGAGGGGAGCCCACAATAATGACACGTGTCGGTTTTCAAGCAGTGGCTTGGGTGAATACTCTCGACGGCCACAGAAGTCTGCAGAGTTACACAGTGCTTCGCATATGGCACTGGTGGTGCCATCATCTGGTATAATCCAAGGTGAGATCTGACACTCTTCTTATGTGGGGCACTGCAGGACAGGAACTTAATCATGGTTTTTACACAAGTCTGGTAGGAGCCTGCATGGGCAGTGTTTGGAGAGTGAGACAGGGGCATATCAATGAGACACAAAACAAACACAAAATTGTGTGAAGGAAATTCTGCCGGTGTGACCAGAGCTTGAAAACCTATAGATGTATCCTGTCTGGTGAATGCCCAGTCCAAAACAAAGAGTTTGTGGGAACAGTGGCTGCTTCATTTGTTTATTGAAGGCTCCACACCTAACAGGTCTGGTAACTGGCTTTTGGTGGTATCCTGTAGCTTCAAGTCGTTTTTGTGATAGGACTTCCATAGTTATTGAAGTGAATCAAGTAGTTTAGAATAATATATTTAAATCCTTCTGAAAGTCAGAAGCAGGCAAACTTGGGGCCATAACCTGTGAACATTTCTGCTGGAATCTGAAAATAAAAATGCAACATATTCTTCATATCTGACATCTGCACAGAAGTTCAGGACAAGATCTGTAGATTTGTGTTGATGTTTTTTCCTTGGTGTTAGCTGGGGGATGGAATTAAAATTTAATATGATCTTGATGAATTGGAGAAACAGTCTGGAAAAAGTAGGTACAATTCAACAGAGACAAGTGCAGAGTTCCAGCCTTAGCAATAGACAAAGCTAATAAAGACTTTCCTTACTTTTTTTAGGCCTTTGATGCATGTGACTTAATTTGACAGTTTTCCTCGATTTTAGATAATTCACTACTGACAAGCGGACATATATTTTAACAAAAAGATGATTAGAGAGGGTTTGGGACCATCAATTCTTTCTATAGCAATTGTCACATATTTACACTGGCTGTAACACATCAGCTACCCAGAGAATCCCCAAATTTTCATTGGTATATGTGTATATATATATAGTCAAGATCTCTTACCTTAAACGCATCGAAACCTTACAAGAAGTTGTCATCTGATAAGAACAAAGAGCTATAATAACATTCACTTAAATCTAAAGTATGCTTGAGAAATGGTCATATGAAGGACCTACTATTTTTTTTCTTTACGACTCACTTCTGCTGCTTTGTCTCAGTTCTTCAATGTTGTACAGCTCATTCACTGAAGATCTGCTTTTCTTACCATGCATGAATTCACATATTAACATCTGGCAAATCCTGCCAGATGTCACTGAAATTGTTTCCTAGCTTCAGTGCTGGATATATTATCTCAGCTTCACGTACACAGGAGGTTTGTGATTGCAATGATGTTCTGTCCTGCTGCTTCTATATTCTCCATGCGCAGGGCGTTCTGTGGGGGAGCTGCCGAAGGAAGGGAAATGCCAGGGGTATAAATGTACTTGCTGCATCATACAGAACAAACAACCCCACGTTCCTTCTCCTTTTTCATTGTGAAACAGCTAGGAAGAAGATTAAAAACTATGGAACAGACCTTTCAACCTGTGGAACTTAAAGTATTAAATGTAGGGGGTTTTGTTTTGCCAGGAGTAGTGAAACATGGAAACCTCTCGAATTAGTTCATTTCTAGACCATTAAAAAAAAATCCACAGTAGGGGGCTATGCTTCTCTCTGTTTAGATGGCGATCATCTTTTCTGCACCGCCTCCTGTTCCTTTCGCCTCTGACAGCAGTCCCCTGCGTTTTCACTCTGCTCATGACTTGACATCCTTACTTTTCCCTATATCTACTTAATTAATTGTTCTGTCTAGTTCTTGCTTTCCTTCTCTACACCTTTTCTTTCACACACAGTGCCATTTCACCTTGCCCTTGTAATCAGCCAAAGGATTATCTATAAGGTTTTATATTCTGCGCATAAAAATAATATCAGGAAATTAGCTTGCTATTTAAACAGCCCCACTGCCCTGCAACAGCCTGCTGAATCAGTCACTTGAAATATTACTGGAAACATTGATTGCTGCACTATTCCTAAATGAAATACAAATTTACATACTTTATCTTCTCATGACAATGGTAGTCTTAAATTATACTTTTGAGCACACTTTATTTTACTGTAGTTTATTTTGGGTAAATGGCTTTCACACATAAATCACATCATTGTTCCTCCAGCTAGCCTTGCTGGGAGGCATAAACTGGATGTTGTAAGGTAGACTTGTAAATATTAGAACACCTGGCGTCACTGAAATTAGAGGTGGAAGAGAACTGTTTCGCTGCAGTAGTGATCAGGGAGTGATCTCCTAGCTGAGGATATTCTGACAATACATTTTCATGCTTACCTCTCAGGAATATGGTTATTCAGATCCTTACACTTAATCATCTGATAGAAGTTACATGCAGAGGTAGCCTATTCCATGTGTATCAGACTGCAAAATGTTACCTCTTTGCTGCTGATAGAGGATCCAGAGTTAACATTTGGCATAAGAATGCCAAAGGAAGTGGATGATCTTTCAGTCAAAGGACACAGATAATTTTTGGCAGCAGGAGGCTGATTCTGGATGATCATGTGTTAGAGTTATACCAGGGACTTAAAAATTACCAGTCAGCCAAATAAGCAAATAAATAAAACAGATGTTGTTATGAAATCATCTTCAGGCACTTGACTTAGATTTTATAAAATATGAGGTGGAGAAAAAAAAGCAAAGTCATTGTGAAAGGCTTACGTATACCTTGGTGAAGAGAGGAAAATTGAGAAGAAGCATTTGTGTGTAATACCAACAGAAAGTAGAGTTAATTGTAGGAGCTACCGCACACATTTTACACAGCAGCAGTTCTGCTTGCATTCAAGCTAACAAAAGTGGCATCACTGCTTTTGTGGTAAGTTTTCATGTCCCACAGATTTTTCTCAAGAAATTGAAGTAGCATCATGGTTATTTAGAAAGCTGTGTATAGTAATAAAACCTGTAGTCTAGCCTCTCTGCGGATCTGATAAGAAAAAAAAAAAAGAGAATGGATACTTTGATGTATGCAGCATGGTGTCAGAAAAGACGTAAAATATGTATAACCTTAGACTTTGCAACCTCTATTTCAGTCTTCTTGGCAGATTTGGAAGGTAGACAATATGCTCCCTGCTTATATTTTTTCAAGCTCCCTGATTTGTGTATGTTTAATAGCACACTGCTATCAGAAGGTTATCAAACCTAATGTTGTACTTATTTTTTTCTTGTCTTTGGAGTGATAAATTGGGGATGGAGGAATGGGAAAGCAAATGATTCGTTTTTTCTGCGATCTGAAAGAATGTTGCCTACTATCCATTTGTACCCTGCGAGGCGAAAACATTCCCTCACCAAACAATTTGATCTCCATGGTCTATTGAGCAGATAGATCCATCAAACAGTTTTTCTTTATTTATTGGGAAAGATGCTAAATATTTCTGATTGAAATCTGTACTCTAAATCTATATGCTGATTCTGATATGCCTAGAATAGGTGTTGTCCATGCAATACATTAGCACAAAGCAGACAACATAGCTTGTCAATCACACTGATATGCATGTTAATCACTACTTTCCTAGATTCCTTGTCATCCACAAGAAATGCCTTGATGGCATTGGGACCAGCGGCATCAACACCAGTACAACATCCAACTCAACATGCTGTCAAAAACCCTTCTCATCTTCCTGCAGCTCTTGCTCCAAACACTCCTTCCCCTTCCCCCCACACAACAAGATCCTGATGTGAGATCACAGGACAAGACCAGGCATCTGCGCATCAGGTCAAGAGGAGATGTAGGAGAGGCATCAGGTATGAACATCCCGCCTGCGATAAATCCCCCCTTTTCATAACTGACAGTTTTATGTGCCACGTTCATCATAGACGGATTAGCTGCCATGATCGAACAGACTCAAAGTGTGTCTGCACTGTGCCTGAGAGCTGGTCGGCTCCACCCGGAAAGCGACTCCAGGCTACAGATCTTGCACATCATTACTCCGAGCGGAGGCCAAATGCAGCAGTTAATGTGATGGTACAGAGGGGGTGTTCCTGTCCCACTGGCACGGAGATGAACGGACACCGTATTGCTGCCAGAGACTGATGTGTCACAGTGGGGCACAAGGCACAGTTGCCTTCTGCTCTACCTCGCAATTGCTTTAAATGCCCTCGCAATCATCTGCTCCGCAGGACTCTTTCACTTCTGTTGACTACTATATTTCCTCGCCTTCTTTCTTTCTCCAAAATAAGCCTTCAAGTCCATCTGTAGGCCGGTGAAAGAACATTAGTTTCATCCTCTGGAAAAAAAAAAAAAAATCCAGGAGGTGTCACCTGAATATTTTTCCTTATTTAATCAGATACAGTAATGCAACAGCATTAACTCAGTGAAGCATAATTTAATAATAACTTACATTCTGTAGTGGTTTTGATCCAGCTGTCTGAAAACACTTTAAAACATTAATACATTAAATTTCACACTGTCCCTCTTGTGAAGTAGGTGGGCATTATAGCCTTAATTTTACAGATGAGAAAACACAGGCGCAGAGAATTTAAATGCCTTGCCCAAGGTCAAATGAGAGATTCCTGCTAGAACTGAGACACTAGGAAGAGGAAGGAACAATGTGCTTCCATTAGCACTGCAGCAATCTATCCAGGTGCTAGCTTTTTGTGGAACAAAATGTGTGCATCAGTGAAATCTACACACATTAACAAATATATTTGTTTATCTTCGTAGGTATAACAAGACACTAGTATAAATGACTTCATAATCAACAACATACTTTTAAATTGAGAGTGCATCAGAGTGAGGAGTAGACCAAAGAAGACATTTTGACCAGAAAGTTTGTTCTTTTGTTTTTCAGTGTTATACCCTAATCATCTATAGCATTATTAGTTTTTTCTTGTTTCTTTCATACAATTGTTGTTTTTGAGAAGTAAGTGGATGAAATAAGTAAGTGGGTAACCCTTGCATTGGCTGACACAGGTTAATAGGAGTCTGGACTGCTGCCTCTGGAGATGAACACAAAACCAATTCGTGGGTATTCCTGCAGTGGTGTTAAAAGAAAAACAAACCAGAAGGAGGTACAAAGTTAAGACAAAAGCTTGATTACAGAAGGCTATCATGACTTTGGGTGTTTGCTCTAAGAAAGAAGAAGGTCTGGAGTGCTGTTAGGGGCTGCTTTGCAAGAACAGGGACCTCTGAGATATGCCTGGGTAGGTCTGGAAATGTCAGCCAGAACAGAGGGTGTGTAAATCAAATTTTTCTTCAGAATTTTCCAGGGTACTTTTCCGATTAAGCACGCCAGTCAAGGAAGAGCAATGCCATGGATCTTACGATTTGAAAGAGCCTAAAGAAGGGTTTCACCATGGTATTTAGAAGTAGTGCTGAAGTAGTGCTAGTCTGTGTAGAGATGTTGTTCCTAGGTTTCTGAAGGAGGCTGATAACCGCAACATCAGAGGGTGTGGGCTGAGAAGTGACCTGCCCAAGTAGCCAAGTCACAGCAGAGGCAGATTGTCACACAGCAAGAAGGCAGGACATGGACAAAAATATGATGATGCCGGTCTCAGGATAGTCGGTAATAAATGATTCTTGTCTCTATGTTGCCTATCTCTAAGTTTCAAGCCACTTTACTCTGTAGGCTTAAGTGCTTTTCTTCAGAAGAGTAGGTCAAGCCTCCATGCAAAGCAGGTTTTAAATAAAGTTTATTTAACAGTATTGAGGGCCGAAAAAAAAATAAAAATTAGTGTAGTTTAGGTTTATGTGTGAGAAAGTTACGGTAAAAAAATGTCTTATATGATCCACGGAGCTGAAGTCAGTTTTCCATTTATTTAGTGCTATATTATCCCCATTGCATAGGATAGAGCGTGTATGTGCAATCTAACTTCTGTTTTCCCTGGGGCCAAACAAGTGATGCTCTCCTAAAGAAATTTTCTTTGTGGCTCTGCGAAATCACTTTCTTCTCTTCAGCTGTTCCATCTTGTTACATGGACGCATATATCCTAGAAGCACTTGCAAATTTCTGATTTTCCTCCCCTCCTTTTCTTGTAATCAGTTGCCGCCAGCCACTTCCATAAGTGTATATTGGCTTGTAGTCAATTTGCCCAGCTTAATCTATGTAAATACATATAAATGCTTTTATCTCTACTCTTTTTCCCTTCCCACTTAATTTCTTCTGGGATTCTCTGCATCTGCTCTGATTTGTGTTGCATGCAGCTCTGTTCCCAAGTTTTGAATAGATACATGCACTTATCCTGTACATCTTTGCTGCTGCCTGGTACCTGCAAATTCCATGTCTTTCAAGCAGTGCCTGTTGCATTCATTTGCCCCTATAGAGAGGTTTTAGATCTTTTTAGGAATCATGAGCAAACCCCTTTGTTGAGCAGAAAAGTCCTGCTAGATTGATTTTCCCTGGTTCTCTGTGGAGGAGAGGACCTGGACAACATAGTACTCAAATAGAAAATATGGCCTGACTGCATACGCAGCAATCACAGTTCTTGCTTTCCAGCTGTAAGCAGCGAATTCCCAGCTCCTCAAGCCAAAAGACAAAGGCGCTGTTTCTGTCCAGAAAAGTCCAAGCTATGGGCTAGCAGAGGTGGGGGAGCTGGAGAGGAGTGATGATCCCAAGTTAGGACCTAGGGTAAGTTTTTAGTTATCGTTTACTTTTCTTTTGCATATTTATTCATACCTATTCCCACTTGTTAGGCTACCATATGATGCTCCATGAATGTCATTTGTCCACAGTGCATCTCACTGTTCTTAGTGGTGTAAAACCACCTCAGGCCAGGGCCTCCTTCCCTGAAGCTTTCTTCCTTCTCAGCCCCAAATCCCTGGCAGAACAGGAGAAACGTGAGACCTTCCTTCTCTGTCCATGTAGCTAATGAATACTCTGTCCCAAGCAAACCTTGTTCAAGGGTTTGCTTTGTGTTGCTGCTACTCAGCACATCTATAGTGTCTTGGCCTTAGGGTAGCATGTGTCCTTGTGGTGCTGTTGAGGAATAGACAGTGAGAAACACTGGTTAAAACAAAGCAAAACAAAAACCTCCTGAAACCGGCAAGAAAGAAAAAAGAAGTCATCTATGCCTTGCCTCTTGCCTCATTGAAAGAGGCAACTGTTTGCTTCCTGCTGAAGGTTTATGTTTTAGGTAGGCTGATGCATGACATGAGTGTGATTTGTATGCTGTGCTAGTTGGTGATGGAGGAACTGAAGCCCCAAGCCCGAGGTGGGTTGTTTTAGGGTGTGAAACAGCAAATTATTTTTTATAATCTGATCTGCAAAGATTGGCTTAATCTGTATCGATTTTTATGTGAAGATCTGTACAACAAAGGACACTTCTCTCCCTCAGGGACTAACCTTATGTCACCTTTCAGAGTCCTACATCTCCATAGAAATGGCTTTTATCATGCAAATTCATGGGAAGTGTTATCTAAATGAAAAATACAGAGGGTTGCCAGATAGCTGCTTAGAAGGTGCAAGTGTTTCTTTACCCATAAGACTAAAGTAATGGCCAGAGAGTAGATAATGGCAGCAGATTTACGCAGAGGCATTTGCTACATTGCTCTCATGAAATTTTTTTGTCACTTATAACGCACTTAATGGTGTATTGTCTTCTCAGTAATATATTGATACGTCAGAAGATACAATAATAGTATGGTATATACGCCATATCGACTGTACTATATTGTAGCGTTCATTATAAAATAATAGTGATATAAAGTAATCATGTCAGAGATGGCTTCAGACCTTCAAGCACCTTTAAGAAACTTGTTTACGGTATTTTTTCTTTCTGGATGTATACGTGAGGTAACACAGAAAGATGGCTCAAAGGTGGTTACGATTCTGTTTTTGACCAGAACTAGGTTTGCTTTTGTATGCAGTTAGAGTGCTGTATTTTGAAGCAGGTATGGTCTCCAGAATGTTGTAATTTTAAAGACGGGTATTAGAGAGCCAAAATAGTTGTTTATTTACCGTTAAAGGGAAACTCCTAATTTCGCAGTCACTCAGGGGTGAGCTGATGACGGAAGGAGAATGGGAAGGACATGGAGAATCCATTGGTTGTCAGAAAAGATGTATTGTCTGGACCAAAAACTCAGGAAAACAGAAAGCAAGTCTGACAGTACCAGCAGCATCCAAAAGTGTCTGCATCGTTGTGCCCTCTTAGGAGTTAAAATCTTTCCAGGGACGCTTTTTGCCTACTCCTGCCCTTGGGGGCAGTAGGGTTGTCCTTTGCAGTTTCCTTGCACAGCTCCCTTCAGGTCTGCTTGGAAGGCTGAACCTGGATCTTTTGGCATCAGAAGTATAAGCTCTCTGAGTTGCTAGAAGAGCAATTACATCAGCAGGTTGCAGTGCTAGGCTCTTGCACCAATTCATCTGCCAGCAATAGAAAACTTGTCCATTATCTTTCTATTTTAGGAACGTCCAGGATGTCTCTTTTTGAGAATGTAGGTTTTGATTTTGATCTGAGAATATTTTCTAAGAGGTTCGGTGTGGTTTTAAAATTGAAGTGTTTTCAGTCAAGCTCTTTGCCAAAGGGAAATCTTTTCCCCAGTTGCTCTCTGCTGTTTCGGGAGCAATTTCAGTGCAAGCGAGGTGTACTGTGGGCAGAAGTTGTCCTTTCCACGGGCTGCTCTTCAGTAGTTGTTTGCTGCATGCCAGCTGGATTGCAGAGATCTAAGTCCAGACACGCAGATGATGTGGAACTAGAGCTGGTTTTCAACATTGTTCTCATCCTGCTATTTTGGTTTGATGCAGCCTTGATTTTAATAAATATATAAAAAAGATAAATTCTTTCATAAAGTAGAAATTATAATAAAACTTAGATCAGAGGTTTTGGTTTTGGCAGACATTGTAGCATAATGAGACCTCACAGATTCATTATGTCCTATGCTCTGTTCTCAAGGCATAAGTTATTTAAGAACAATAACAATCTTTGTGCTGTTTTTTTTTAAATTTGACCCATTATTATTAATTTCATTATATGTTACCAGATTCTGGCATAATTTTGCATTTGCACAGTCTGTTAAAGTCCACGTAGGCTTTTGCTATCAAGATGGATGATTTAAAATACAAAGTTTATTGTGTTTGCTCAGGCAATAAGAAATGCAAAATGTAATGTTTGACAATTAAGAGAATACTGTCACAAAATTAAACAATAATAATTTCAAATGCAATAGGAAATGTGATCCAAAACATTCTCCTCTTCTTGCAGAAAGACTGATGATCCTGGGTAGGAAACCATGTAAAAAGAATCTTTGTATGAAGGAATTTGTTCCACATAACCATATTTTACTTTTCCCCTGACAAGTTCTTTGAAGATGCCTATTTTAATGGCTGTTGAAAATCTATTGAAGATCTGGAAGATAATCAGCATTAACAAACTTGCCTCCTCTGTACTTTTGTAGGATTGTCAAATACAATCTTAATTTGCCACAGGCATTGTATGTTTATTAAAAGTGACATTTTCCCATTTTCCTCCAAGCAGCTGGCTCATATGTGCAAAGAAAACTAAGTTAGAGAACAAAGACTGTATGTAATGCCTTAATGCTTCTCAGATGCAATATTTCTGAATTTTCTTAAAGTGAAGACCTGAAACAGACTCTTAAAATTGCTACCTGTGTGGCAAAAGTTTTTAATTAAAGCAACATGAACTACCTGCATAATTCTTGGGTAACTAACTTTCAGATCGAGCACTTCACCTCTGTGTGTATGTGTAGGCATATACATATTTGTATGTGTACACATACACATGCTTACAAACTTCCCACTGGCTTGGCAGTATTTTTTCCCCCAAAAGCCACTTTTTCTAATGGGTTAAGTTTATGTTATAGCCTATTTCTGTCTTTTATTATTAAGACCAAATGTAATGTATATTAAACTTGATCATTTTATCCTGGACATTTGCTTTACAAATTTAACTGAATACACATAGGCTTTTTTGAGCTATACTATGTAAAGTCTTATGTATGCACAAGTGAATTAGTGAGATTAGCATCTGTGAACAGTCTGCAGGGGACTCAATATACAGCCATAATTTGGGTCACAAGGCCTTATAAAGTCAATGGTAGTAAGAATTTTTAGCATAAATTTAAGCTGATGGATCATTCCAACAAGGAAAACTTTTTGGACTTTTGACCCAGTAAGTATCGCTGGCAGATCATAAATGTTTGGTTAACATCTCCTTCTGGAAAATCCATTCATCCGTTTGGGAAGGGTTTGCCAAAAGTGCATGTAGCCAGATGAGCCTCTTACATGGACGGCTAAGTGTAAACAAGGGACTTAATGCTAGCCTGTAGGTCATGCATCAGAGCTAAGAGATTCAAAGACAAGACCTTTCCGAACCAATCTCATGTTGTATGCGCATCAGGTACATCTAAGGAATATTAGGAGTATTGATAATTAGTTTTTTCTGTGGATATCTTCAAGTGAATAACAGCAAAATTGATCAGAAACTTTAATTTCTTGATAAAACTGTGAGTAGTGCATAAGCCTTTTGCTGAATCAAGAACTCGCTCTTTTGGTTTTCATACATTCATTTTAAATGCTTTATTTGCTTCAAAAGGATTAATCTTAATAGCTTTAAAAATGAAAGCCTAAAACTAGCAGGAATTGTTGGCTTAGGACCTA
Source organism: Burhinus bistriatus (assembly GCA_013397275.1). NCBI lineage: Eukaryota > Metazoa > Chordata > Aves > Charadriiformes > Burhinidae > Burhinus > Burhinus bistriatus. Next base: position 98,497 of record VYXH01004496.1, on the reverse strand, counting down.
CAACAGGGAATTAGTGGCTTCCCACTCACCACTAATGAGTGGATTTTTTTAAGCTCTGTTTATTTATGAGCACTGTTGAATACAAATTCTTTTTAAACAAGTTATTTTAGGGAACCTGCTCTGCTTGCCTTCAAAAAATATTCAACAACCATATTAACAAAATGCCATTTGCCCAAATGACAGCATAACTTCATCTCACATTAAAAAAAAATGCAGCGTACTTAAAGAAGAAAATACCTAGATTATTAGTAACTACAGACTTCTGAAAAGTTACCTCCAACAAGGAATCTTTTCTTAGCATCAGGCACTTTTTGGGCAACCTAAGATACAAGTACATGTTATCATGCACTGTCATTCTGTATTCAATATACTACATAAAGATTCCAGAAAATTCATATTTGAGGTGGTCAGTAAAGTGATTTGCTGATATTGAAGACTACATGTCTTAAGAATGTTAGGGGAAAAAAAAGATTCGGTTATGTGGGATAGCGTAAGTGCTCCTCTGGAAAAGCTTCCTCTAATACACCAGTGTTATTCCTTTTTCATGCTAGTATAAGGAAAAGACGTTTCGAGCAGAATAGAACCAGACTAATGGTGGGGTGAATCAAATCCTGTATTTTCATATATGAGGACAAAAGTAAAAAAATTGGTTTGTTTCTTGGTTTTTGGGAATTGACCAGTAACATTCTTACTGTAGGGTTTTCTTCCAGATTTCTTATTTTGAATCCACAATGTGTAAGAGAAAACTATTTAGCCAAGCTTAAAAGACTTTTTTTCATTCTTCCACAACCTCAGGTTTTGTTTTAAAATTTTATTTTTTGTCATTGTTACAAAATGAAATTTTCTTTCTCCTCTGAAATTTTCATCTTCTCAACTTCATGCTTTTTCCCTCTTCATGTTTTTCTGCTTTTATATTTTCCGTCGTGATGTTCTTTTCCACTGTTTTCGTTCTTGTGCTGTAACACTGGCGTGTGCTGTTTCTGGTGTGCAGCGGGCTATGATGAGCGTTTCTGGGTAGCTCTGGTCAACGTGGACACTCCAGGCTAACGCAGGAGTCCGAGCAGCCGCGTGAGTCGCAGGTGACTTCGGTTAAGCCGAACCCGAAGCATCCAGCCATTTCACTTGCCCCTTTTGTGGACGCGCTTTGGTGTTGGGCTGGGATTCTTAAATAAGGGCTTGCCTGCATCTTCTTTCTTTACATACCTAACAATCCTGAAAAGCAAATTACTTTTCACCGGGAAGCAGAACTGCACAGCGCTGGCCATCTGCTGCTGCTTAGCAGGGGAGCGATTCTGGTCCTGGAACAGCGTACCAGAAAGGTCAACTAGTTTTAGTTGCTCAAATTACTCCATTGACAGGTTGACCTGTAATTGTCTTCTTCTGCTGTAACAAATTAAAGCTCAGTTACAGTGGGTAATGATTTGCTCCATTATCTGTAAGGTGGAGGTGGGATAATTTACTGCATTCCTGTTCTGTATGAGAATTGCCCATCAGATTAATTTGGGGAAAAAATTACACTGTGATAAAATGTAGCATTAAGTGGATTCTACTCCAGTTGCTGCATCATCCGAGTGGATAACTCATTTTGCATTTCTGAAGTGATGTATACAATAAAAAAGGGTCCCGTTGCTGTTTTTGCTAAAATATGCATACATATGCACACACAGAAGAGCCGATTGTTGTTTGTCACTGGCAAAGGTGTATCTTCAGGAGATAAGGCTCCAGATCATTACAGAATATATGTAGAATAATTATATATATAACATATTAGTTATGCATTATATATTTACTATGTAAACATTTTTTAAATTTTTAGTTAGTGCATGCTACCAGAAAGTATTGAAAGGTGTTGCTACCTGACAAGGAGGAGAATGTCAAGGTTGTCATTGAAATGATTTAGGTTAAAATTGCAATATTGGAAAAATGAAAATATAGAAATGTATGGAAAAAGAGTATCTCAAATGTAGCACTGATTTTTTTCCTTGTTTGTCCCTTGGCGGTTTCCAGCTGAACTGCTATGCATCAGACTCCATCATTATGTCTGGCAGCTGCAGTGCAGCATGGTTTTAGAACTTTCTGTGATTTCAGCAGCGAAGCGCAGCAAGCACTTTACTGGCCAAATAAAAAAAAAAAAAAAAGCCAAAAAACTTGAATTGAGATATTTTCTGTACCCATGGTAATGGTGCTCAGTAAGGCAGGAAGCCTCCATTATATCGTCATTACTGACAGATCGTAACAACTTACCCAGTTGAGTTGCCTGATATATGCAGGATCAGCTCCCTCTCCTAGCACCACTTTTTGCCCAGTTTTACCCATGCTTCTCATACAGCAGTCAGCTCCCTCAAGATTTCGTTTCTGAATCTCAAATGCCATGGTGCTAGAAAGAAAAAAAGAAAAAAAAAAGGTACAGAAGTTATTAAAAAGCATTCATCAGGTGTGGATGTGGTTTGCTTAAGATCCCTTGAAATGGTGACCTTGCTGGACCTCCCAAGATAAGCAGATTCTTTCCTTCTCCCCCTCAAAAGAATATTTTCACGTGTATTATCAACTCTTCTTTAGATGTACTATGACATGAAAACCCCTGGATAGCCTGGACTCTTTAGTAAGGCTCTAGAGAGGCTAAGTGATTTGGAAACGAAGCAGCAAGTTCAGGAGGCGTGGGGGAGATGACAGGTATTAGCCAGAGAGGGTTCTCAAATATACTTTCTTCAACCTTTAGTACTGCTGGCGTGAAGGAGTTTGTCGTGTCCTATGCTTTTTGTTTTGCTTCAGGGGGTAGAACGTGGGTAATATATGTGAAAATGATGGACCTTTTCCTTGCTTCTCCAGGGCCACTGCACGTGCGTCTTATTTTTTTCTAGCCTTTTTTATCAATAGCAAATGTATATTGTTTGGATTTATGCTAGTGGGTTGTTCTGTTGTTTTGTTTTATTTTAAAATCTGAATAGCATATAGATGGCAAAGCCATGATGTGACTGGAATGAAATCTAATTCGTTTCTCCCCTCCACACACACCTTTGAAAATAAGAATGAAAATTCAAGCAGTTGAGGGTTGAAAACACGAATGAGAACTGGCTTTAAATGTGTGAGTTGACCCGCTTATGTAAATCTCTGAATCAGTCTTCAGAGAAAGTACTACCATTGAAAGCTATAAATATGTTTTAATTCTTTCTGAATGAGGATCAATGTGAGGAGGTGTGTAACTCCAGTTTCAGTTCAGAACAATTTTATTCCATTTTAATTTTAAATAGAGTTATCAAAGTTAGATAGCGCTCACATTTCAAAGTACGTCTTTAGGGTTGGTCAAAGGTAAGTTACATTTATATTTCAGGTGTAACTACTAGTCAAGCTCTATAGCACCTTTTATGGATTTAAATATTCTCTTAGGTCCCTTCCTACCTTGTGCCATTAGACGAAAAATTCAAACAAAAGCTGACATGACTACAGCAAAATGGTATACTGGCAGATATGTACAGAAAATACTAAAAAATCTTTAAAGCAAAAATACTTCAGGAGACATTTTCCCCAGCTTTCTTAACATAATTGCAAAGAGATATTTGTAGTATACTGAACTTTTAGGTGGGAGTCTGTTTTAAAATATGATGGTATGGGTGCAGTCCAGTTAGGCGTATACTTTATTAGAATCATAGACACGTTGGTTTGAAGGCACCTCAGGAGGTCATCTAGTCTAACTTCCTGCTCCAAGTAGCACTCTTGCCCATGCTACAGTGGGTCAGCCACGGCTCCATTAGCCAAACCTCACAAGCCTCCAGGGTGGAGACTCCGCAGCCTCGCGGGACCGCCTGCCCCAGTGCTGCTGTAGTGAAAACGTTGTTCCTGATGCTCAGTCGAATCTCCCAGGCTGCAGTTGGGAGCTCTTGCCCGCTGCTGTGTCATCTGCCAGGACTATCACCTTTGTAGCTCCTTTTCAAGTACTGCTGTGTTGCCACTCAGCCTGCTCTCCTGCAAACTCAACAAGCCCAGCTCCCTCAACCTCTCCCTGCTGGGCTGTGTGCTCCAGGCTGCTGACCAACCTGGTAACTGGACTTTTGCTGGAGACTCAAAGCTAGATAGAGTATTCCAGATATCGTCCCAAATAGAAGAGAATAGTATCTTCCTTCTTACATTCTAATTACATCTAATTACATTACAGGCTAATTGCATCATGTCATAGTGTTTGAGAAATGTTTGAGAAATATGGTAAGATATTTTCTAAAATAATGCTGTTCTTACAAGTTCCACAAAAAATGGGTTGTGCTTTCAAGAAGTCCTGCCAGCATAAACAGTACTGTGTAGATCTAAGAAATCAATGCAGGAGTCTTCTTTATCGTAAAAAATGACTTTAAGATGCAAGGCCTGTGTTCCTCAAACTTAAGTTGAAGTTCAGGCTTGATTAAGTTTCAGACGGAAGGCAACGTGGAAGGTGATTGCGGGCTACTGTCATCTTTGCTTTCTGGTTGTGTACTCTCAAGACGAGTACCCACAACATACACATCTCTTGCATTGCTCTTTGGAGGGAGGACAGCACAGGAGAGATGTGTGGTATCTCTGTGCGTGCAGAATGCCTACTGTCTCTTCCAAAGTCTCCAAAAAGGTATTGAAGAGGATATGAGGGATTTGCTTCACTACTACTTTTGACATTCATTTTTAGTTGTCTAATTAAATGGCAATATTATTAAAAAAATGTATTTTTAAATCAGAGATGATTACTCAAAAAATAGTAAATGCGGAACCCATCCTAATTCGATATAGTACACACATTATAATTTTTAAGGATATTAAGAAAACAGTAGATGCATTCTATCACAAACTTTGTCTGTAAGTCGTGTAAGCTTCTATGTATAAATTGTATTTAAGCAGAATCTCTTCTATAATTGCTTCTAACCTCTTGACTTCCTTTGTAGTCCTTTGCCCAGTTTGACATTTACAACAGCTTTCATTTTAATAAAAAAGTGAAAACATATTTCCTGTTTTGCTTGCATTTTCTTTCAATTCAACTTTAAAGGATATTGGTTTCCTTTAGAAATGTGTTTGTTCTGAGCAACCAGATCAGAACTGGGGTTTAAATGAAATACGACTTGGCATAAGGAGGCAGGGTCAAATCTGCTTGTAATTACAATACAGTTTAGGACTCAGTGTCCAAAATGCTTAATTTTTTCATGTTGTGATAACAAGAAGGGTCCTGAGAAGAGTACTTTTTCTTATGATGTAACTTTAGTAACTGGAAAGATGTTCCTGTCCCAGAAATCTTGTTCTCTTAGTACAAGATGTATGATAACAGTGGCATGCAGCCAATGTGGTAGAAAAGCACAAGCAATTAGTGTAAGAAAAAAAGTTAAACAGATTGACAGGTGCGTAAGGATTTGTAAGCGTCCTGTTGGGATAGATTTAAAGGCAGTGTTTGAAAGAGTGTATTTTTGTGCAAAGACATTTTTCTGTAACATAATGCATGGAAGTATGACCATTTTTGTAGGGAAGATGACAACTGGGCATAAAAAGCTGCTGTTGTTGACAGGGAGGAGACAAGATTTGATGCACTAACTGTATATTGAATTATTTGGGGAGTTACAAACTGTAACAGTGCTAAAGGGGGAATCCCCAGCCCCATATTTTATACAGTGAATAAGGTAACATGAGGAACAGTGAGAACACGATCTGGCCGTAATAATAAAAAAATAAATAAACAAAAACATTCTTGATGAAAGAAGGGTGGAAGAAGAAGTTGTACTTCAGACTTTTTTTTTCCCCTCTGGATTCAGAGCAAAAAGTAAAAAATTCCATTTTTACAGGGGAAAATCTCCCTCCTATACACATAGAAAACACAATTTTCTGGAAGACAAAAAATTTATTTTTTTACATTACTGAAATTTCATTTATCCAACTGTGTGACAGAATACTCCAGTCAATCTCCCATCCTGCAAAATTCAACATGACGTGAAATCTTACATATGGAAAAAAGTAAGCTGAATGGCCAAGCGGAATCCAGAGAAGAAAAGCCGACTGACTTTAGAGTCATACTGAGTCGGACAAGCTGTTGGGTGAGGAAAGACTAGAAGGATGAAGAGGTAAGAGTTGGAGGAGGAGAGAGAAAGGGATAAGTTAAGGTTGAATTTCTGGATTGGGTGGATGAGGTGGAGGGCTCGATAAAGAAAACATCTCAGTGGTACCAACAGACTGAAAAAGTAGTAGGCGAGAAGGGGATGGAATAAAACCTGACTGGGAGGCATGACTGATGGCATATTTCACTTGGAGTGCTGGGTTGGTTTTTAGGTTGTTTTGTTTAATTTTTTTATTTACTTCCTTTAATTGGAAGGACTTTTTTGGGCAGGACCTCCGTGGAGATGGGAGGCTGCTCCTGTTGGGGTAGGTGAACGAAGGTCTGCCCAGAGGGAGGGTGGCAGCAAGAGGCAGGGAGCCTGTGGAGCAGCAAGAGCATCCGGGAGGCTGTGGGGAGGAGCAGGGACCAGAGCACCAGTGACAGAAATGACAGAAAAAAATTTCCTGGAGACAAAGGTGGCCGGGTACAGTTTGCTGCAACTCAGAAAGTCACTGAGTTGGCCAAGACTGGGCTGTGAAGCAAGGACCTGCCCACATCTGCTGTTGTGAGAACAATAAAATTGAAGCAGACCCAGAAGCTGTCTCAACTATCTTGATTTCTGATGACTGAGGGCATCTGTGTCAGGCTTTTATTTCTTTCCAGAATGTAACTCTACAATCAATATATTGTATTAACACTTCAAGTGCTAGTTATGAAAATAAGATCATTTAAATATGTAGTCAGAAAATTGTATCCATCATCCCTTTCTCTGCTGTATAAAATAATGCATTTTTTGAATGCTGGGTATAGATTCTACCAGGGATGTAGCAGTCCCTGTAGCTTTCAGGCTCATCTTCCCCTTCCCCTGCTCTGAAAGACAGACAATGCCGCCCAGTTAGATGAATTTGAAGACACCAGCCAAACAATTAATGTAGAAAAAAATATCTTCAGATTCCAAGTATTGATGCTTCCAATGCTATAGCAACTACTGATATTTTAAAATGTTTTCTTTGTGTGTTTTGTTTGTTGTTGTTTTTTATTACTGCTATGTCAATTTATTACTTGAAATCTCCATTCAACAAAAAGCCGCCTGGTTTTTGATTTACTGTTTCCAGTGGCCACTAAAAGTGCTGATTTCTAACTCTAGCTGCTGGTGAAAACAAATGACTGAAAAAAAGGATGACTGAAAACAGTCTTCAGCTAATTTTTCCAGATTACATTTTTTTGGAAGAAGCAGAATCTTCATAGGTAGCCTGAGATGGGAAGTTGTTTTGAAATAACGGCCACTGTACCGGTTTCATGGCTCTTTTTGAGATAAGGCACAATGCCAACACTTTCTCTGCCTCCTCAAACGTCCCGGTGGAGTTTGTAATGCTGTAAGCAAGGGTAAATCAGCTTTTTGATTTAAGAGGCTACTCACATCTTTTAGCAAAGACTCATTACAGTAATGCACTCACAGGCTGTGTGTTAGCTAACGAGCGTGTTTGCTTCATGCTGTGAAGCCCCGGCACTGCGACTGCGCGCATGGGGTAGTCTGGTAAAGTACACGGAGCCCTTTGCTCAGCTTTCCTTCCACCAGAAACCAGAGCACAAGAGGGCCGAGGAGACAGTGCACCCTGGGCCCCATCCCACCCTAAAATGACGTGGGTTGGATGGTGATGGATGCATCTTACAAAATAATAACTTACTGCTCTTTCAGTGCTTCTTCATAGAAACATGTTTTAATACACATACTCAACCTAACTTTGGCCATCTAAAATTTTTCTGTTAAGAAGATTGAAAGGGAAAGGGAGGAAAGCGTATGCCTAAAAAGTTTTAATTGCAGTCTAATAAGATTTTCCTGGTTTTTGGAACTCAGTGTATTGTCGCCTTTCAGTTGGAAATGTACCAAAGCCAATCTCAAGCCACGTTTGCCTTGCAAAGTATCCTGGCCACTGCCTAGTAAAGGTTATTGGCCTGAGCAGGTCTTTGGGCTGACCCAATGGCTCAGTTCTTACCAAGCTGCTGGTGTGAGGGACAGGTGAACCTTGTTTACCAAGGCAGACATGGTTTGGTTTTCATTGTTGTTGTTGTGGTGGGGTTTTTTGGGGTTGTTTTTTTTTTTTGGTGTGCGTGTGTGACAACCCTCCACGTCCCCAGCCCCAAATCAAAGCAAGTGTTTACTTGTAAATGTTTATCTTCTAGGATAATGTGATGTTTATCTTCTAGGAGTGCAAAACACTACTATGCTGCCTGTTGTTTTCCTCCTTATCATTTCATCATCTTTTAGAAACTACATGAATATACATATCATGCAAATTAGGGTTTATAAATCAGTAAATAATGGTATTTGCATTACTGCAGATGCATATTTTGAGGTCAAGTTACAACCATTTAAAATAGTTTTATAAGCATCTGTCTTTACCTCGACAAGAAAAACTCATTTTTGGAAGCAATGACTGTTAAGCCACTCAACTGTTTTAGACAACTTGTTTTTGCTTTGCGATGCTATTTGCTCTATCCAATGTGGCTAATCTGTACAAATGCAACAGGAAAACAATTTGCTTGCTGGTAATCCTGTTGTTCAGAAGGCCGGCCCTTGTATGACATCTTTGTAACCCTGCTTGTACAGCGTCTGGATTAAACACTGATTCCCTTACTAGCAGAAATAAACACGCATTGTGCATTACATGGGAAATGAATTCAACTCAGACGAGCTTCTTACTCCTTGGGAGTGGAGCTGTGAAACAAAGAAGAAAAAGTAATTGTACAACTAAAGATCTGGACATCAGTTTCAGAGTTAAGAAATTAAAATCTGCCAGAATGCGTGGAGGGAGAAGAATGAGTGGGGTAATAGTCCGATATCAGTACTAGAGGCATATCCAGACCTATGACTTTAATAATGATGAATGTCTGCTCTATATAGAAACATTTATGACCTCATGCTGTAATGTAGGTTGTCCTTTATAAAAAAAACCTGGATACATTAGGCAAAGGCTTGAAGTGATTCGCTTGAAAATATCATTTGGACATCACCCCTGCAGAAATATTACAACAGCAGTGTCTTTGGAAGAAGAAATTAAACCAAATTGATAGCCTGGGGGAAGCAGAAGCTTTAAAATAAGATCATATGATCTTCAGATGGAATCAACAGTGTAATAACTTTTACAGAAACACAGGTAAATTCATAGCTACTGACTTACTGATTTTTCAGTTCATATTAAATTATTCCTAACTGAAAATTGTTAAAAAGCTAGCAGTCACACAGGCAAGAGCCTCAGTGTTAGACGCTTCCCTTTAGAATGCTTTCAAGCAACATTTTACAAGGAAAACAGTTATTTTTTTGACCTTCTGCATGCCTTTTGGCTGGTACACCTAGCTTTGAAGGACTTTTTGCTGTTTTTCCTACTGCCATAATGGCACTGACGTTAGTTTAGTCGTACAAGGCCTCAGGGGGGTTAGATACAAACACAGATGACACTAGAACGTTTGGCTGAGGAAATTCTTGATTGTAACCCGATAGCATAATGAACAACAGAAGGTGTCAAGCGTTATTACGGTTAATGGGCCTCAGTTTTCTTGTCACGAGCTTGAACATATCTAATCCTCTTTGCAGCACAGCTTCCACCATGACAAGGCAGAAAAAATTGTCAGGACTGCCAAAAACCTGGGCTTTGGGTTTGCTTGGTTTTTTTGTTGGAGGCTTCCCCCCCAGATGGAGAGGGATAGGTAAGTGGGAGCATATCAGAATAACAAAGCCTGCAGAAAGAATTAGTAGACTAGAGAAAAACACCAGCAGAAGGCAAAGGCAGCCTTCCAGTACTGCTCATGTCACACCATACGTAGGCTATTTTGTTTACAGCAAATGAAGCTTTGAAGCCAGCCACAGCTGAAAATGTGATCGCAAGCATCAAACCGGTGGTAGCAAATCCAATATTACTATGCGGAGATAGCCAGATTCCTGGGACATCCAATATTCTTGCTGACCAAGAACGCAACTAGCATCTATAAACAGAGGTAAAACATGAAGGGCACAAGGAGACGCACATGCAAGACTGGTTTCCAGCAACAAAGAACAAGTGACAGATTCAAACGTACAGGTGACTGGTTCAGCAGCTACCTACCAATACGGGTAGAGACAAGGTGACCAAGATAAGGCAATAAAATAATTCCAGAGAACTTACCAAGAGAGATGCAGCCTGAAAACTATTAAAAAAGTAACAAAATAAAATCCTACAAAATGCTGAATAAAGCAAACTGAAAACCTTTGATTTATAACTGAAAAAAATTCATTGTATTCCAGTAAAAGCAATGTGAGAAATAATAAATATGTCCTTTATGAAAGCAATCATCATAAAGGGCAGCAGCCTACTAGCATAAAATAATGCTTTGCTGTTCATTAGTCTGAATGTTTTATGCAACTGTTGTTTACGGAATTTTGTTATATCTAACTATGAATAAAAAGGGAATTAATAAAGAGATTGGAAATAGAAGGGGCAAAGAGTACGCAGCAGCATCTGATTTTATAAGCTTCAAATAGGTACTTGAACTGAAAATTCCTCTGAAAATTTTACTTTCAGCATGTTGCCAGAAGAAAGCCAGATTTTACTACTATAATTCCTTATTGCATGTGGCCAGAGGCACTGGCCAGCATTTAATGACAGAGGCAAGAGATTTATAGCCGAGAGATAAATACAGTGAGTAGCAGCAAGGTTATATATATAATGGAAGTGCAAGTCATGTACCTCTACAACCATAATTTTGGAAGAATAAACACTAAACTGTTGTCCTTAGGAAGCAATTTGAATTATTCCTGTGGCCTGGTGATGAGGATAGTTTACTTACTAAAAGACTTGAGCCTTGGCAAAAATGATGCAAGAAAAATAAAAGGCAAAGCATGGCAGTATCTCAAAGGCAATCATGAAATGAAATCATGGGTGAAGTGTAAAGCGGTCTAAAAACCTCTACAGCCTTTACATCCAACTAATATAACCTCCTTCCCTCCTCCCCGTAGGGAGAAAATCAGCACAGGCACTCCCCCAGTAGGCAGCTAATGGGGAAATGACAAGCTTGTTGATGCTGTATATTGAGCATGAGCTTTTGTGGCTCTTAAATTCTTGAAGCTCACAACTTTCAGGTGGCCCAAGTGCAATTTTTGTGTTGAAGCAAAGCCACGCACCTGCGAGCTGGCACAGATCCTGCTGGGTACGGTGGATCCTAGCTACTGCAGGCAAGTGGCCAACAGGGCCACGCAAGCTCCTGCTCTATGACCCATGCCAGTTCAGACCACTAGCTACTTTGCAGTGAAATGGGAAGTTGTTCACAGGCAGGAAACACAAATTACTTCCAAGAGCTTGAATTAACTCTTTGCCCCCTACTTCCTCCTTGAAAGGAAGGGCAGACAGCAGGTGATTCCTCCTCACACAAAGAGCCAGCCAAAGTCTCTGCAACGCTGATGCCCAAGTTGCAGCAGGGCTGGCCGCTCCAGGTACTTCTCCATCCCTCAGCCAGGGCTGCTTCAGAGGGAAGACATCTGTAGAGCTTTCCCACTTGTCAAGCTCTACATTAACTGAATTCAACCTGAGTTTGTAAATAGTTTACTATTTTCTTTAAAAATAAAATAATAAAAAACCCCTCCACAAAACAAACAGCTATCTTGCCTAGCCTTAGTCACAGCTGAACAGCTGTGAAGAAGCATGTCTGCTAATGCAGTGCCAGTCACGGCAGAGAAACACAGCTTTTCACAGGTGGCTCTCATTTTCTGGGTTGCTGACTTGAGACCTCAGTGTTTGATTTGCAGAAGCACTGAGTACTTGCAGCTGCAGCTGAAGTTAATAGTAGCTGGGCTTCGAACATGAAAGAGCACCATGAAACAAGGCTTCTGAAACAGCAGTTTTCAGCACTTTCAGACTGAGCACCCAAAATTAGTAGTAAGTGTGTGGGTTTTTGGTTTTTTTTTTTTTTTTTTTTTTTTTTTTTTTTTAAAAAAAATCTTTTTCTCTAGGCCTTGTTTTAATGTTAAAGGTGATATAATTTTTCTTGCTGTAGGTATGCTGTGAAAACAAACTTGTTGAAGTATATAAAGCATGTATCTGTTGCAATAATGACCTTATAGAGGAATCACAGAAGAAATTAATTTATTTTTTTTTAGTATGAACTTGTGTTGCACTCACAGAAACAGAATTCGTGGAAGTAGAATGCAGTAGAGCTGTGTGTTGAATCAAGTAGGACAGGACAGAGTAGCTATCATTTTCTCTTCTCTCTGTTTTGTTCTCGGAATCACATGAAATGGTTTAAATGTATATTGGAAACTGTAAGGACAGGTACAGTCTCTCCGTGTTATGTAAGTTACTTCACTTGAATTACTACTGCCTTATTGTGATGTAAATGAGAAGGAAAAGATCCTGAAGGAATGAAGTCCTTCACTCCAGTGCAAAGAGAGTTCCTATACTGTTATGGGCCATAACATGGTCTGTAAGTGTGCACAGAATATTAGGAGCAATTAGTTCTCTTGCAAGGGGCATGCAGTAGCGCCAGGTGAGCATCACAGTCAAAGCCTTAGCTTCAGAAATTGGCGGTTACTTATAAATAACAGTACTGTAAGTATATAAAACATGGCATAGTGTTTATCCCTAGCTTCTGTGGTTACTGATGTTTTTGCTTTATTATCAGGACAGCGTAGGGACAGAGACGCATCAAAGAATCATTGATGTGGCAGTCTTACAAGGTCACCTCCTGTGACAGGAGGAGAAACCAACTGTGTGCCTGAACTGCTGGGTTTCTTTTATTTCTTAAAATGTTAGAGGGGAAAGAGTGACCTGGCAAAGGATAAGGAATCCTTAAAGTTTTGTACTTTCTTTCTTTTGCATAGCCGTGGCTGATGTAAGAAATGCTGTTTCTGATTAGTATCCATATATCTAATTGCAGTCAGTCTGTTTATGATTGTTTGTGCTTAGGATTTTATGGCAGTTTTGCATTGCAATTAATTTAGAAGTTAGAAGGTGAGTTATGATGAATCTGCTTGCACTGATTTAAGATTTGCCCTGGTTGCTGGAAATTACCATCTTCATTATAGTCAGAAGAATGAGGCAAGTATCTGTGGTTCAGCCTCTCCGTTTCTTAACCCAATATTAGACTGAAGTGCTGATGAAGGTGGGTTTCTGGTAAGAAGCCAGACTGTCAACAGGAAGGGCTGAAGCGCGAGCTCATGTCTTGCTCTCTCAGCATGTTGCGGAGGGCCAGCTAGGGGCGAAGCAGCCAAGTTTGGGGCTCATACTAGGACCCAAGTGTCACACTCATGCTAACTTTTAAAGCTCTTGCCTGCTCTCCTGTCCCTGCTTCTAAAGTTTTATTACTGCTCTGATATCAGCCCACAGATTGATGCAGTAACTTTTTTTATCTCCATACGTTATCAATACAGAAGTCTTTGTGGGTTTAGTGCTCCTACTAAATCTGATGCCTGATAAAATATGATGTCTAGAGAATGCTTTCTAAAGCTGAACAATTTTTCATGCTACTGACTAAATGATTCAAATATTGGACATCAGCAGGATTTCTCAGTCTAAGAAGTCAAACTCAATGTTATCTAGTACATAACAGATAAAATAAAAAAGAATGAAAGCATGGGTAGATACCTTTAAACCAATAAAGAAAACTATTTCTGACATTGGCAATATGTTCCCAAAAAGAAAATCGGCTTTTTTAATTAGCAGTGAATTGAGTATACTTTAGCAACTCTCTGCAGAGGCCACTGTAAATGCTGGATAACAGTTCTGAGTCTTCCTACCACTCAGTGTTTCAAAACCAGGATTTTGTTTCCCTGGATTTCAGCTTTGAAACGCTTCCAAGCGTCGCCCCATGTAGCAGGATGACAATACCTGAAAACTGGGACAGCATAGTCACAAGAAAGATTGCATGCTTTCAGTAAAGTACAAGCGAAGGAGACTTTCTAACTCCTAGTATTAATACTACCTCAGATGGGAGAATAAATTCTGCCAGCTTTTCTTATTACTTTGCTCAGCTGTATTCTCTGAAATGAGTCACCATCAATTCATCTAGTTTGACCCAATTCAAATTAAAGTAGAGGTTCATCTGCCCTGATGCTTTCTGGTATAGCTTTCTGGTATAGCTTTCTGGTAGCTATAATGGTTGTGGAAAGGAAACTACATACAACGATTAACAAAAACATTGTATTACACCTACTGCCTTGCTCAGAAATGTGTATAACATCACGTCAGCATATGGCTTTTTTTACGTGCTGGCTTTTTTAATATAAAGAATCCTTGTTGCACCTCTTCCTGTAAAATTTCTTCAAATCCTGGCTGCTCTTGTTCCTGTTGTTTCTGCTTTTTGTTGATGTTTGTCCCTGAGAGGCTGATACTGTCCAAGCCTGTAAAGGTTTGAAGGTCAGTCGCTGGTAAACTGAGCCTCATGGTTCTCACTGGTTTCCAGTCCTGGCCTGTGCTCAAAGCACTGGCTGGGCTCCTGTAGCATTGCATCAGTGGTTTGCTACATCTGCAGGTAGTGCTGTTGGCAGGCAGCTGGGATTCAGTGAAGAAGGCGGCTTTTGAATACCCTGTCACATCTTTGCAGATCTTAAATGTTTTCCTTCACCTTTTTGTTACTGTTGGGTTCACAAGGTAATTTGCTGTGGGCTCTAAACTGTGGATGGTGAAACAAGGTGCAGTACAATACTGCTGCCTGCTCCGTTGGTTGGTGAATCTTAATTCTGCTCTTCATTGTCTCTTACCCCAGTTTGCCTGGGTAATAATTTCATGGCAGCTGCGTATGCTTTGCCATTAAACTGGCTGTGGTGTGGGAAAAATGTGAGATGTTCAAGTTATGCTGATGATGTAAACTCTGCAAATCCTTGACAGGTAAATTGGAGAGAAGAGAGCTGGAAGGGACTTTGAGAGGCTATGTTTTCCATATACCTGTCCAAATATAAATGGATCGATTGTAACTGTCACTTCTCGTAAGTGGTTGTCTAACCTATTCTTAAAAACCTTCTATGATGGGGATTCAAATCCTCTTCTAGTCGTATATTCTAGCTTTTGGTGTTGGGCACAGGAAACTTTCTACCTGAAGTCTGTGATGCTAGCCCCTACTTTACTGCCAGCAGTCATGGAGGAGAAAATAATAATCAAGCTCCTTTAATTTACCACTTACATACTTGAAGACTCTGATGAACCAGTGTTCACTTTCCAGTGCAAACTGGCACATTTCCTTTAACCTTTCCTTACAAGCTATACTTTTTCACATTCTGCTTGGTCCCATTACTCGCCCACCAGCCAACTGGGGAGAGTCTAGGTATTTCTTCAGTTTTAGCAGCCACAACTGGACGTTCTGGTAAAGCCCTTGCTAGTGCCACAGAGAGCAAAAGGACTGCTCTGGTTATCTTATGGACAGTACTCTTCCTTGTATATTATGGTATGGTGCTTGCTTTTTTAATTAAGTAAACAATACATCAGCAGCTGAAAAGAGATCAGCCCTGCCCCTGGTTTTTTTTCTGAGTGCAATAATTTATCCTAAATCTACAGATCTGAAAATGTAAAATTTGCCCTTGTTCTTACTGAATTAAAATAGAGGCCCATAATTTTAATGGGAGCCCTAGAAGGTTAGCCAAACTAAGTTATTGAGTGAGGAGGACTATTTTTTTCTTTTTCTTTTTTTTCCTCTGCATAAAACAAAGAAATTTTCGATCAGTTGGATGTTGGTTGTGATAGGTTATTTCTAACCTATTAAAGGTGAAGTGTCAGAAAACAAACTCACAATGTGTTTGACTGAAGTCTGTAATTCAGGTGAGGACTTAGCAAGGCTCTGCTGTCAGATGGTTTCACAGTGAAACAAATGGCATTCACAGACCCATATCTGTACAAGTGCACAGGGATTTTTGATGTGTTTATGGTAATGACACAGGGAATAGACTACTTGATTCTATCTGAAACCCAGTTGTGTCCTTCATAGTGAGAAGACATATCTGTTCATCTGCTATTTAAAACAGTGCGTATATGTTGGCTATATGATTTCAGACCAGAAATTGTCTCTGTCATACACTTGGAGGCTAAATCTTCTGAGGCTTTATTTAATTTTGAAACTTGCTAACAAAACCCTGCCTCTGAGTCCATGCGTACTGTCGGTTTCCCAGCTGAGTGATGTTTGGGATATGGTACTCAAGAAGTTGTCTGCAAATTCTGATTTTTAGGATGTCAGCACTGAGATCTTAGCAACAAATATCTTTAGTTCAGACTAGCAATTTATGGAGTACTTAACAAAACAGTTTGATAACCTGTCTTTCAAAATAATGTATCTTTTACTTCATTTTTTAATAGATCCTTTTCTTTTATAGAACGCGCCTCCATACGTGTGGGGTGGCATTGTCAAAAATAAGGTTACAAATATCTCACCATTTTAGATTGCTTATGTAGTGGCTCAATGGGATTAAAGATGTCATTCAATAAATGGCAACAAATAGCTGATCTTAGTTCATCTCCTACACAAAACCAAAGAAAGACAGAAATTGCAAAAGACCTTGAGGTTTTTTGTGTCTATTACTTTCTTGAGTCATTTTACTCATGATGACTCTGGTGTGCTATGTGAGGTTCTTAGGTCGTTCTCAATGAACATGCAAAAACCCCTAGTATTCCCAGTAAACTCATTACTTCTTAAGCACACAAACAAGCTCTATGTTTGTGTTTATTTTTGCTGCACTAACAATTTTTTGTTAGCCTCTTAGCATTGATAAAGCAATTTATTAGCTACTTTTGTGGAGGTCTCTGTGCAATATCTCCTTCCTTCCAGATTTCCCCACCTTCTAGAAAATAATTCCTGCATTTAACTGACCATATTGAAACAGCAAAACAGACTTTTCCTTATCACCTGTGTCCTTGATGTACCTAGCATGTAAGAGGTTATCTGCACCTCTGAGATAGGACAGAGGACGCTAAACAAAATACACGAAACATTTAACCGGAAACAGGGGGAGCCTGGCAATGGCTCAGAGTTCTCCTCACCTGATCTGCATTACTAAACTCTACATTCAAATTTTTAGTAGAAAGACACGTATGAATCTGCAAAGGTTTTAGAAAGACTTGTAGTTATCAGTTATGGATCTCATAGCCTTAAGAGTCCAACCTTGCTGATAACAGGATTTAAGGTGGAGAAGTAGAAGTGCTGACAATTCAGCAACTTGTGTAAAATAATCCAGTAACTCAGGAGTAGAGCTAGGATTTAAAATCTCCGTCTTGAGTTTGACAATTTAGCTCTTAAATCATGCTGTGGTGCAATGATGTACTTGGAAAACAAACTAGCACTGATTCTGAAACAATACCAGCTAATAAATGTGATGGAAAAATGTTTGCATAGCTAGTCACTGTGTTGCCCAGAATGAACTATATGTGGAAAGCTGCAAAGACAAAAAAGATGTTTAGGGGCATCTTGCAGATGGTAATTTATATAAGGCTAAACTAACTCTGTGTCCTAAACTATGGGTAGAATGGAGCTGTATGCTTCTCCCGGAGATCTGTAAGAATACATGCTTTACTCTCATTTCCAGTGGTCACTTCCCGGTTTCTAATGTCCCTGTTTCGGAGACAAGTTACTGCCCCTCTAGTCTTGGCATGGCTTGCTGCCTGGTGCCTTAACAAGCAGAAGCTGTGCCCTCTCCCTGCCATCGTGGTGTGCTAGGCACACTGGTCTCTCGCTCTGCTCCTTTCTACAAGCTGCGGTTTGGGCTGTGGGTGAAATCTTGCTCCTTGGTTGCAGACGTTCAGGACAGGCACGATCCAGCCTGTACAGCCCAGGCCAAAG
The DNA here is from genome assembly GCA_013397275.1 of Burhinus bistriatus. Taxonomy (NCBI): domain Eukaryota; kingdom Metazoa; phylum Chordata; class Aves; order Charadriiformes; family Burhinidae; genus Burhinus; species Burhinus bistriatus. The sequence continues at coordinate 80,673 of VYXH01004496.1, read as the reverse complement.
ACTTCGGTACCACTGTATGGTGTCGAGCAGCTGCCTTGGCACCCTACAAACATAGGAGATGCATCTTGCTCCCGAGAAAGTGGAGTAGCTTTTGGAATTAAATACGGTGAAAATAAGGAATAACGCATACCTGTTTGTTCTAAAAAGCAGAAATCTTACCTTAGTTAGACCTAACGTGACATGTGCCATCAGTGATAGAAACGCGATACAAATGGAAATTTAGACAGAAAACATAAAGTACTGAACAGTCTTTTCTTTCTGCCATCCTAATCCCCTAACTAACCTTTTAATTTAACATTTGTTTAATAATTGGATTAGACGGAGGAAAAAAAAATTGCTTAATGGAAATAAGTGGAAGCAATAAAGTGAAACATTTAAAAATAGCTCAGACAAAAAGCTTTAAATTACATTGCAGAGAACGGTGGGGAAAAAAAGACAAAACAAACTAACATAGACTTGTCTCTTGCTTGTTCATGTGTATATGAAATAGGGCTCCTTTTATTCCACTTTAAGATCTCTGTATTTTTGCAAGATATTTATCAAACTGTGAATATACATTGATTGGGGATTAAATAGATAATCTCATGTAGTCTTTTAGTCCTGCAATTCTAAACTAGATTAGGTATGTTCTACAGTATTATTTCTCTGTGTTAAAGTTTTAAATTTATCTATTTAAACGTTTCTATTGATTATAAAATCAACTGAATGTAAAATTTATTAAAATTCAATATTTTGTCATAAATTAGAATTTAAGAATTGTGGGGATTGGATGAGATTGGTGGGATTTATTTTGTTTTCAGTTTGTTTAAATAGCGGTGGTGATCACCTAATTATCTTTGTATATTTCCTCAGATAAAAAGCAAATGTCTTTTCAGCCCATGTGGCTTTCACATAACATTAAGATGTGATTTCCTTCTAGTAGCTTGCCTGTAGACCTTGTAAATTTTTTTCTTGCTCCAATGAAGGTAAGTTGCAAAAGTGAATAAACATAAGCTTTATGGCATATAGAGATGTAGCCTGGATGCCAACCTGATAAGACCTAGCCAGATTCTTAGACTATTTAGAAATGTGTGGGAGAAAAGACCTGTATATATACTTTTTCTTTTTGCTTTTGTATATAGAAGAACAGCTTTCCCTTGAGACACAGAAGGAAAAATGCAATATGTAGGGCAATTGATAAATAACTACTTTCTTCTCTGTGTGGGTTGTAGTCAAGTAGTAAGATTTAGGTAGTTTCTGTCCTCTGTAGAAGGTCTACAATTGTCTCAATACTGCTGGCACCCCAAAGTTGCTAATTATCATCGCATCCGGTCTCTGTCAAGAGCCAGTGATAAACTACGTACAGTTAGTCTGCTAAAATATTTGTATTGCGTGGGGTTTTTTTATTTACAGTGATATAAACCGTAAGGTTCGGTGAAAGATGCATTCCTTGCTGCTGCATAAACCCAAATAGCCACCAAAAGGGAAGGCAAGAATTTAGACTTTCATTGCAGCAAGGAGTTGCTTAGTAACCGGTCCAGCGCAGGTGATAACATTTAGTGTAGTAAAGAAATACTTGCGTGTCTGTTGGAAGGGAAGAGTCTCTAAGACACCAGCCAGACTGTCTCCCACGTCAGGCAGGAATAGGAGTGCTGAGGTGAAGGATGAAGCTCCTGGATAATGGTTCAAAGGAGAACTAGGCCAGAGGAGCTTGCAGATGGCATGAGGGAAGGCTTTATGCTCTGCGATCTGAAATTCTGGTTACCACTCTGTTAGGATGAACAAGTAAATCAACAAATCAGCAGAAGTTTTACAAAAGAATATGAATCTTCTTTTTTGTTGTTTTTGGTTGGGTTTCTTTTGTTTGTCTATTTCTCCAGACATCTCAGTCTCCCTTGTTACTTGGTATTCAGCAGACTTGATTCCAGCTGTAGCTTTATGATTTTTCCAAATATAAAAAATATATATACTCCAAATATAAAAAGAAAACCCTTTTGCTTCTAAACAATTTACATTTCTATCAGATGTCTGAGATCCAATTATAGAAACATATACATGCTGCTCTGTATTTTGGATTTTGGAAAAATCTGACCACTTCTGTTCTTCTGTCTTCTGATTTCTTTAATCTAAATGTTTTTAAGAATCATTTCTGATTGCGCTGTCTTACTTCATTTTTACATAATTGGAGCATATTTATCATTATTTNAGTAGCAGATAAACAGAGAAACTTGGGAAGACTGGAAGGGAGGAGATAAGTTTGGGGCTTGTTTGATGTGAAGTACCACAATAAATACACTCTGATAAAAGACAACAGAAAAAACTGTTGATTGGCTAAAAGCACTCAATTTTGCTATCAGAATAAGGTGACAGCAAACATATGTATATCTCAGGTGAAAAAGAGCACTCATACACCTTGATTTATTCCCGCCCCCCNGGGGTTTTTTTATTTACAGTGATATAAACCGTAAGGTTCGGTGAAAGATGCATTCCTTGCTGCTGCATAAACCCAAATAGCCACCAAAAGGGAAGGCAAGAATTTAGACTTTCATTGCAGCAAGGAGTTGCTTAGTAACCGGTCCAGCGCAGGTGATAACATTTAGTGTAGTAAAGAAATACTTGCGTGTCTGTTGGAAGGGAAGAGTCTCTAAGACACCAGCCAGACTGTCTCCCACGTCAGGCAGGAATAGGAGTGCTGAGGTGAAGGATGAAGCTCCTGGATAATGGTTCAAAGGAGAACTAGGCCAGAGGAGCTTGCAGATGGCATGAGGGAAGGCTTTATGCTCTGCGATCTGAAATTCTGGTTACCACTCTGTTAGGATGAACAAGTAAATCAACAAATCAGCAGAAGTTTTACAAAAGAATATGAATCTTCTTTTTTGTTGTTTTTGGTTGGGTTTCTTTTGTTTGTCTATTTCTCCAGACATCTCAGTCTCCCTTGTTACTTGGTATTCAGCAGACTTGATTCCAGCTGTAGCTTTATGATTTTTCCAAATATAAAAAATATATATACTCCAAATATAAAAAGAAAACCCTTTTGCTTCTAAACAATTTACATTTCTATCAGATGTCTGAGATCCAATTATAGAAACATATACATGCTGCTCTGTATTTTGGATTTTGGAAAAATCTGACCACTTCTGTTCTTCTGTCTTCTGATTTCTTTAATCTAAATGTTTTTAAGAATCATTTCTGATTGCGCTGTCTTACTTCATTTTTACATAATTGGAGCATATTTATCATTATTTAGAGATTTGGGTCCCTTAAAATAAGTTGTTAAGCAACTTTAAAGCCTACATTCTCAAAATTTCAGGAGAGAACTAGACATGTGAATCACTTTGACATTTTTGAAAATATTGCTTCAATCCTCTCTTTCATCTTGTAATTTTAAAGGATTAAAGGCTTGACTGTCCTTTTAAGTCACAAGCCTGCATTATCGCTGAAAGTAATGGCACTGTATTTCAAGATGCATAGAGCTATCTATCTTTAGAAGACTTCTGAAAGCATGTTTGTAAACTAGATAGATATAAACATCATCCTGCGAATCAGGATGTCTGTGGAGACACAGGCAGCTCCAGGAGTGCTGGTTTGGGGAGCTATGGGGAGCTATGCTGTATTTAAAAAGCCTTCCCCCCCGCCCCCC